>JABMIG010000056.1:0-70339 GCA_013187285.1 Cyclotella cryptica | reverse complement strand
CCTGCTCCACAACACCCGAACACCGCTCACACCACGAAACGCAGCAACCAGGCAGTTTCCACGTGATGCCCTCTCAGCCATACTCGACACCGACACTGGAGAACTCCTCGAGTATCGCCACCTCATCAAAAACCCAAAGTACTGCACCATATGGAAAAATGCATATGGCAAAGAACTCGGTCGCCTCCCCCAAGGTATCCCCGGCACTGTCAAAGGCACCAACACCATAGTCTTCCTTGCGTACAACGAAATCCCTCCGCAACGTCGTAGGGCGTCACCTATGGGACGCATCGTTGCCAACTACCGACCGAGAAGGAAGACCCTTATCGCATTCGACTCACAGTTGGCGGTAACAGGATCACTTACCCTGGCGACTGCGGCACACCAACAGCTGACATGCTCACCACCAAGATTCTCCTCAACAGCGTCATCTCCACAAAAGGAGCACGGTTCATGACCATCGACATCAAGGATTTCTACCTCAACACACCAATGGTTCGCCCTGAATACATGCGACTCAAACTATCCGACATTCCAGACCACATCATTAAACTCTACAAACTTGACAAACTTGTCACTACCGATGGATATGTCTATGTCCTGATCCAAAAAGGAATGTACGGGCTCCCACAGGCGGGCATCATCGCTCAACAACTCCTTGAAAAAAGGTTGGCCCTCAAAGGCTACCGGCAAAGTTCCATCACACCTGGTTTCTGGAAACACGACTGGCGCCCCATCTCCTTCACTCTGTGTGTTGACGACTTCGGTGTCAAATATGTTGGCATCAAACATGCACATCACCTTCTACAAACTCTCAACGAACACTACGAAACGTCACAAGACTGGAAGGGTGAGCGATACCTCGGGCTCACAATCGCATGGGACTATACCCTCCAACAAGTACAACTCTCCATGCCAGGATACTGCAAAAAAGCCGGCCACCGTTTTCACCACCCTGTTCCCATTAAACCACAGCACCAACCCTATCCCCATACACCCCGCACTTACAGAGCCAAACAACAGTTTGTCGACACTGCTGATGATTCAGCGTTACTCTCCAACACCGACAAAACCTTCATCCAGGAAGTCATTGGAGTCTTCCTATACTACGCACGAGCTGTGGACTGCACCATGCTACCTGCGCTGGGGTCCCTCGCCACCCAACAATCGGCCCCAACACAGAATACCATGTCGAAAGTACACCAGTTCCTCGACTATGCCATGACACACCCAGACGCCATGATAACCTATCGCTCCAGCAACATGATCCTCGCCGTCCACAGCGACGCCCTATCTATCGGAAACAAAAGCACGCAGCCCGGCTGGGGGACATTTTTTCCTATGAGAAGACGATCCGTCCCCCCGCAACAACGGCGCCATCTTAACCCTCGCACAAATCATCAAACCAGTCATGTCTTCAGCAGCTGAAGCCGAACTAGGTGCACTGTACATCAACGCACGGGAAACAATACCACAACGACACCTTCTCAATGAACTGGGACATCCACAACCTCCAACTCCCATACAAATTGACAACTCCACAGCCCTTGGAGTGGTCACTAACATCATCCAACCCAAACGCACCAAAGCAATGGACATGCGTTTTCATTGGCTCCGTTGTCGAGAAAATCAAAAACAGTTTCGCACCTATTGGCGCGCAGGAACCACTAACTTAGCGGACTATGTCACGAAACATCATCCCGCCATTCATCATCAAGCTGTTCGCCACATATACCTCCCGGCACCTACGAAACTTCTCAACCTACGACACAAGGCACACAACATACTAAAAGTTGCAACCACACTCCCTACCCTTACCCCACACGCTTGTGCCGCTTAAAAACAATACCAATACACACCTGATGGGTTCTTTCACTGCAAGGGTGTGCTAATACTAGCCAAAAACCAGCCAAAACACCCATCATGTTCTCCACATACAATCAAGTATGTACCTACAGTATGTGAGTATCACGTAAGTACTCTCTCAGGTCCTCAGCCCAAAAAGGCCCGTCCTAAGAGCCAACGAAATGCGTCGTCAGTACGTGGGACTGTATTGACTACAAAATAGCTCGCATAAATTAGTTATCACCTAATTAACGACGAACGATGCATCTCGCTCTGCTCAGCAGTCAATGCCCTTTCACGACATCTTCAGAGTCAAAAGGAAGAAGTCACCGGGCAAAATGTCTGAGTCATTTAGGAGGTGTCAGTTACTCCACCTCCAATTGTGTTTAGCACATGACGCGGACAAGAATTTGAGATTCGATATCTCTAATTGCCTCAAGAAGCCCAACAAGCTTTGGATGCATCAATTTGTGCAGACCATGATGCAGTCAAACAACAACATGGAAGACCTCCTGTGCTTGTACTACAGCCCGAGCGCAAGTACAATGACCGAACAGGTCTACTCCTTCACGGACGCGGAGCTTGCATGCCATGTTTTGCGCATGAAAAAGTCTGCTCACAAAATGGATTTATTGCATCGATGTATGATCTTCAGGATTTTTTGAATTGGCAGGGCAGGGAAGCCCTCATCACTACGCTGATAAAAACAGACGATCCACGAGGATGCCATCAGCCATCCTCATTTGCTAGTGTTCCCTGTTGTGCAAAAATGCCATTGATCCACACCATGCACCCAACAATCCTGGGTGCTAACCTTGATTGGCAGGGCAATTGATCAGCTTGTAAGGAGACTGAACCAAGTTTGCATTACGGAAAATTCTGGAATTAGGAAGACAACAACCTGGTCCTGGGGTATGGAAGAAAAGTCAATCATGATGGGTTTTGTTTTCCTGACCACCTAGTACAGCAACCCAGACAATAAGACTATGATGTGGGTTCCTAATGCAAGATGCTCTAAATGTTTGTACTAGTGCAGTGCTGTGTTCTGTTTTGCATACATGAACATTGCAGTAGGGCAGACCTGCACACATATGTTGCTCAAATTTTGAGTGAGACACATGTGGACCCACATTATAGCTTGCTCGTTGATTGATGTTGCATGGTGGCCCAACTGGACAAGAGAAAGTGCAGCATCCATCACTCCTGTAGTCTTTTCATCACTGATTGAGACACTCCCGCACCATTGGCAGCACAGACAACTCAGTAACATCATCTAGCTCAGAAGCCACGACACAGACAGTGCCACGACACCATGAACCTTGGGGTGGCTAGTGTAGATATTGATCAGGTAAGTGGTGGTGATGGCAGCTTTTCAGGCATGGGGAAACTAGTAGGCAGTAAAACCTGAGTAGCGTGAAGGCAAAAAGAGTGCGAAGGAAGGAAGATTGTATAGCAAGTGTCATCTCGTTGAAATAAAAGGTATGCCTGCTAAATTCACTGCGAACAGCTGAATGGGGAGATGAAACATTGGGTAAAGAATTAAATATATGGCTATCTGTTGAACTATCGCTATTTACGGGAAATGGCATATTTGGATATATACGTAATTTTCTTAAAACTATATTAATATGCTCTATTTTCTCAGCCTCAGTGTGAAAATTCATTTCTATTAGAACTGCAAATTGTTGGTGATTGCAAAAGTCTTGATCACCTACCAATTCCAAGAAAATTAATTTGATGCCAGTCCCATCCCAAAAGAATACAAAAAGGATTATCTTCTTCTTCACAGGAATATGATGCAGATATACTAATGTTCACAGAAATAGCAACTAATGTTGCTGTCGCCTCTTGGATTTGAAGAGTGGAAAGCAGTGAAAGCTTGAGAAAAGGCTCTTCTTTATATATTGCTTTCCCCTTTGTTAATTATTTCAACTCCCGGAGAATCGCTCTGTCCCAATCTCTGGCCTAACACATACATCATGGACCAATACCTTTATGACCGGTGCCACTTGTCTGTTCATTACAGAGTTGTCGAAAAATTGCTTTCCCTGCAAACGTGTTCTTAGTAGTAAAAGTTATGATGACTACAAGTAGTTCGATTCATTATAGCTGGTGATAGAATACTTACATGCATTGTGTATCATGTAAAAACTCATCATTGCTTCCCATGAACCCATGCTCAAAACCAAAGTCAAGAAAGATAGAGTCACCTCAGGGGATTGTCTCGCCTATCTCTGTTGTGATCGTGGTTGGACGAGGACATCAATGAGTATTATCATGAACAAGGAAAAAAAAAAAACGCGTTTGACTGCCTTTACCTCCTTCACCAAACCATTCTTTCCCAACGCGATTATTTGAAAAAATCGGGAGCCGGTTCCGCATGTGCACCCTCTGGCAAGGTTATCGCAACGAAAACGTGACATTATGTGGCAATGTTCTCCAAGATTCTAACAGAAACAAGCAATCCACAACTTACATCAATATCCAACATAGTCCGTTCTGGCAAAGGATTACTTTTGGTGAAATATTTTATCGATTCCTGCAGTTGCTTCATATTGGAATGACCCACGAGACTTGTTGTAACCAGGGTTCTTTGCCTGCACCATCTCATACTAAGCTCCGTGAGTGAAACGCCAGCATCTTTCGCAATTTTATTGTAATCTGCAATTGCTTCCGTAGCAGCATCAGTTCGGTATCTGTAGAGCGTTCTACCCCATCCGAACTCGTCGTGACGTCCTCGCGGGTTGTTCATAGCTTCTATAACTTTGGCGCGATCGTCATTGTCGACTGCTGCTGGACGATCCATGTATTTACCGGTAAGCATTCCACCAGCTAATGTATTGTATGCCATGAACCCAACTGGAGCATTGACGTAATTCAGTATTCAAATGTATTTGGTGATTGCTGAACTTCAATGAAATGACTCTTACCATTTTCATTGAAAGGTGAAGCAGCTTCTGCAACACCATTTTCTTCACTCTATCATGAAAAGTAAAGAGGGCAATGTTGAATTCGATAGACAGTTCACAAATGTTGTACAAAATTCTAGAAAGAAACACACCTTGCGGTCAATTAACGAAAAATCCCCTTGAATCGAACAAGGAGGCGTAACTCCCAATCCCATTGCCGTTCTTGTACAGCCGGTCAATCCATATGCATTATCATTGCACAGGCCCCATCCTCGAATCTTGCCTTCGTCAATGAGCTCCTGCATTGCTAGACACAACTCTTCGAATGAGGTTGGTCCTCCCATTCCACGCCAGTAGGGAGACTTATCTGAGTCAAGGTTGTATGCGAGTGACTGGCCCCAGTTTGATTGAGGCGAATAACGAGCGGGCCAATGAAGCTGAAACGTATCAAACAAATGATTTGGGTAAACAAAGAACTGGCAGCGAAGTTTAGTTCAGTTGGAATGGCGATCGTACCTGATAGATATCAATATAATCCGTTCTGAGCCGTTGCAGGCTACCAGCACAATCCTTCTTTATATTTTTTGGGGTAACATTTCTTCCAGAAAAAAAGAATGAGAAACGTGTCCATTAGCTTTCAAAATAAATTGCATTCGAAGGATGTGAAACTAACCTCCCACCAGTTATCTTGCTTGCAATCACAACTTTCTTCCGTCCCTCGCCCTTATCCAATCCTCTGGTTTTCATCCATTCCCCAATAACAAGTTCCGAATCGCCCTCCTTTGCATTCTTCCCATCACTGGGTATTGGGTATTGTTCTGCTGTATCGATGAGATTCACACCATGATCTAAAATGGCATAGTCCATGAATTTGAAGACATCCTCCTTGCTTGGGGCGTTGAAATCAGTGGACACCCTGTAGAATATTAGATTTCGTTAGAGGAATCAGCAAACATATAACGTGAGTACCAAACAGGACCTATATCACTTACCAGCGTTGAGTACCCAGGCCTAATTCAGAGACAATGATATCCGACCCCCCAAGACGTCGCAATCTCATCCCATTCACGGTCTTGACAACTTCATTAGTGGGACCTTTTCCACTATTGATATTTCCACCGATGTAAGCATTCGCGGCATTATTGCCATCGCTTTTCCCAAACAAATCAGAGAAGAAACCACCACCACCCCCTGCCATCATAGTCATTAGAGAGCGACGACGGATAGCAGACGAGTAAGATGGATACTCGTCGTCGTTGGCGGTGGCTCGAAATGGAACCGTTCTTGCTGAGCGTGTGGGAAGAAGGAAGGATGGTGTTGCTGAGTGTTGGAATGCTGTCGCTGCAACACTGGCCGTGATGGCCATGATTAAGACGATGATCCTCATGCCTGACGAAACTTATGGGAAATTGTTTAGAACATCATGACTCTACGTCCAAAAACGCTCTCTGCTGACGACATGATCTGACTGATGATGTGAGCCTGATCCATACCATACGTAAGATATAGTCAAGATTTTTTTAAAAATCTTAGTTTATCACTGAGCAGAATTCTTTTCCTCCTTCTTCGTAGTGAGACACTTTTTTCACTTTTGGCCATTATTGGTAACATTTGATTATTTTAACAACTTTACCTGTAAATATGCTGTTTTCGTGTTTGACATGCATGGGTAGTCACCCTTTCTTCATGTGTGCTTACCTATAAAAATATATCTAAATTTGTCTTCCTGTCTGCTTAGGTAATATTGTTCTCTTTAATAGTTGGTACCTTCTAGGTATTAGCTTTTGCAATCAATGGTACTTCTTAACTGTACAATATTGTGTTACCTTCAAGTTACCCTTAGAAATATATTCGTGACCCCCAAGATATCAATGTCAGATTAAAATGACCAAATGACAACATCGCCAAAAATTGAGGGGCTGGATTGCGATAGACGGTAGGTTTTAATAAAACAAGCAATCACGCGACTCATCCATGACCATATTGGTCAAAAGGGCTGTACCGCAATTCCCATGTTATTTGGGCTGCGCCGCGACCAGCAAGACAGGCAAGTTTGCCACGTGGATGATTTTTGAGCGATGAACTGACGTCAACTGACGTCAACTGACGACAACTGAAGACAACTGACGTCTTTTACATTACCTCATTAATGTGACTAACCAAGTGACGACATAAGAAGGCATCATGTGACGACACTGAAGACAAAATGACGACCCTAAGTGACGACACTGAAGACAAAGTGACGGCCCTAAGTGACGGCACTGAAGACAAAATGACGACCAAACAGAAGGTAGTTAACGACATTTTAACGACCCTTAGTGACGACACTGACGAACCGTGGACGACACTGACGACCCCTCGTGGTATATACACGACTGCCTACTGACGATAGTGACGAACAAAGTGACGTCAAAGACGACTGACGACCCCAAGCAAAAACATAATGAAGACAAACTGACGACACAAGTGACGACCGTGAAGTCCTTTTGACGACAAGTGGCGACAGTGACGACACAACGACGGCCCAAGTGACGACACCTGACGACATTTTAACGACCAATAGTGAAGGCATGAAATGACCCGATATTTTTAAGTGACGTCAACTGACGACATTGGACGACATTGGACGACATTGGACGACTCCATCTGGCGATACTTATCGCCAAAGTCCAAAGTTGCCTGTCTTGCAGTCTTGTCAATTTATGTACGCGATGATCACCCATTTTATCTGGGCTGTTGCGAATTCACAAAAGACTGCTAGCGCGCGACACCTCCTCACCCTTTGAATCACACTTGGGAAATATTCACTAATTATTGGGTGCACGCGGCTCCTCCTCTTCTGCTGAATCAACCTTAGGCAATATTTCTCAATCTTGCAAATCTGTTGGGATACCCATTTTATCTGGGCTGTTACGAATTCGAAAAAGACTGCTAACGCGCGACTCCTCCTCACCCTTTGAACCACACTTGGCAATATTCCCGAATATTGGGTGCACGCGACTCCTCCTCTTCCTCTGAATCAACCTTCGGCAATACTTCCTGTTGGGATAGGTACTTAACCTCACCCTATAACTATTCATTCCACATAAAAACCTATACCCGTTTTGGAACCTGGCTCAACTCGAGCTGCCACCTTGCCGAAATCGACCAAAATGACTTGAAAACTTGAGTTAACTTAAGGAAAATAACTTCAAGGGAATCGAGCGGTCATTTTAATATTAAGCTTCCCTTGATGGGGTCACAAGTACTGGTTTTAGGCCTAAGAAGGCTTAGAATTATCTACCTAGGGAGTATCGTAGTAAAAACCCTAGTATGTTTTTCTACATGTACCACCTACTAGGGTAACTTTTATAATATAATATCTCTAATCCTCCTTACAGGGCGACATTATCATATATGTACCCAAGTATGTACATGAAACAACGTATTATATGTTAAAGCGGTTCGAGGACAAGAAAGGTCTAGCTTTAATCATAGTGAAAAGATATAACAGGATGTAATTATTATGTCTATTGCAAGCTACACACAAATTAATGTGAACAAGGTCTAAATGTACTCCAGAAAAACTCAACAAACTCTTTTACCTGTGATTGCAACTTATTTATTATACAAACTACTTATAATACTGCAGGAGTAAAAAAGGTCTAGTCATCATCTAGTATACTTTATGAACACAAAATTCCACAAAGACTAAAAATCCACACAACAAACACACAGAACCCTGAGGTACAGTCCCTTAGACCATGATGGAAAAAGTCACCTAGACATAAAAATATCAGGACTGTACCCCTGCCCCATCAGCCATCTCAAAGGCCATCTAATGTACCTCCTAACAGAGACTCCAACATAACCAAAAGCCCTCTCAAAACCATCCACTACCTCCTGTGCTACTTCCTGACTGTTTACTCTTGCCCTTCTTGCCACCTGTCTAATTCCGTTTCTTTGAACACTCCACCCACCATGATTCCTGCCATCCACCAACTCCTTCCGTCGCAAATCTGAACCCTTGAGCTACATGAAAGGCTTGATCATGTAAGTCTTGTTGACAGGAACAACAGCCTTACCCTTCAGCCACATTCTCCAGCCATTCAAATGAGTAACCGGTAAGAAGTGCAAAAGACTCTGGGACACACCAAAACTTACCCCAGTAGAAAAGAATGTTTCTCCTCTGCAGTATGTCAACATGATCACCGGCCACAGCAACTTTGGGTTCAACAGGACTGCCACCTATGTTACCAACTTCATCCAACCGTTTCATGAGTAAGTCTTGCAAGTTCTTTAGCCTCTCATCGAGGATGGAAGAATTGATACCACCATCAGCCTTCACTTTTTGTCTATAGCGTTACTTACAGCCTCTTCAAGTACTGCTCATTGCAATCTCTTCCAGCTTGTTGATGCTGCACAACTGCTCGACAAAAGGAGGGATTCCTGTTACAATTGCCCATGCCAGATGTGCTGCTGAACTTTTGATGGGGAATTGTACCCCTCTATGATGTGTATGCACAGTCTTGGTGCCAGAATTTGGCACTAGATAACATCATAAAATGGTTCTATGATTTTGACTTAGTCAAATTAATATTGCTAGTTTACTAGTACTTTTGCATGTAGATTTCTTTCCATGACGTGGGAATATCATAGAGTTTTCTATGATGGCTAGCAAAAAATAGTGACGTCATCTATGATATTGATGATGGGTTTGAGTTACTAAGGAGCAGTCTTAGTGCTCACACAACTCCTTGTTCACACATTTCCCCACGTCCTAAGCGAATTTCCTCAATTTCGGACCCAACACTATTTTCGCACAATCTTTTCCGACGACTGGGAGTCGTCCCACACAAAGTTAATAGTTGTGAGCTCACAAATATTTGTGTCAATTGGCCCCATCACGCAACATTTTTTGCAACTCTTTTGCACACGTATGGGCGCTCACAATTTAAATACATATTCGGTTCCCACTTAGGTCTGGTCAAAATGAGATAATATAAGATTCGAATATTGTTTTGCGAAACCTTCTCAAACCAATATTTGAGTGAGTTTGAGTGCTAAGGCAGCACTTAATCACGTGCTGTGAGTGTACAACGGGTTCTCTAGCCTCAAAGGCTTATCTATGTTTTACATGCTCTTTTAAAAAAGGCAGTACATCCTTTAAAAATATATCAAATTTTGTGCTCGTGCGCGCAACGCGAGCGAAGCTAGCATGGAGTGAGCGCTAACTGGCTTCCGCTGTTATCTTTATTTAGAGAAACAAGACTTCTTCCAGTTTGCAGGCTCCTATTGCTGCTAAAAAATCTTGCAGCGGCTGCTTGTAATATAAGATGGCTAAATACAATAGGAGCCACATTTATTTTTGGGGTATCATGATACCCAACCGGCCAGACTGTGGATACCAAAAAAGTGTTAGCGAGTAAATTAAAAGAAAAGAATTTTGGAGCGAACGAAGTAGCTCTAGTAGAAATGTACCAATTTTCTACAAGAATGAATTGATTGGATCGTTCCGATCCCCTTCATTCAACTCACAATAACTCGTGACAGACTGTTCAAATGAAGAACATAAGAACACCGTTCGAAAGCTTGGAAAAAGATCTTTCGATCGATGTAAGGTTGTAAATATTTTTTTACTCCAGCTGTGACGTCATTTTCGTCAGTCAGACGGTTGACAGACAGAGCATTGTGGCTCCTTTTGTATTTAGCCGTCTTATATGTAGTATGGATTTCAGAAGATATCAATATCACGAATTCCCCGGATTCGGGCCCACAAAGGGCCGGCCTGCATCAGGCTTGAACAGGCGGAACCTGCTGGAACTCAGTCTGCAACAAACCGTGTCCAGACCATGGACGACGAAGCAATGGCCGAATTTGCACAAGGAACAATCGCCGACCCTCCAAGTCCTGTCTACTCGTCCTACGACGAAGATGAACCCGCTCACGACGGAACGGAAATTTCCGAAGAACCTCCCGAAGACGACGACGACGCCACCCACCATGCCGAAGGCGAAGACGACGACGAAGCGGCTGTCCAGCACGGCGACGGCGCAAACGAGAGGCTGGGGCGCAAACCGCGAGACTATCGCCATCTCCGCGTAAAAGCCACGCCGGACCTCCCCCTCCTATCCGATCCGAGCCTCGCGCCGTCCTATCGTGAAATCGGCCCCCTTGCCCACTGGTCGTTGAGCACTTCCAAACCCGGAAATGGGGTCGATCAACTCCGCGATTCCTCGCTCGAAACGTATTGGCAGAGCGACGGCCTTCAGCCGCATTACATTAACATTCAGTTCCCTAGGAGACAGACCGTGAGCGCCATTGCCATTTATATGGATTTTAATTTGGATGAGAGTTATACGCCCAAAAAGTTCAAGGTGCGAGTGGGGACGACCTTTCATAATCTAGAGGAGGTCAGAGTGGTGGAAGTCAGGGAACCGTGTGGATGGTGTGTCGTCCCGTTGTGGAGAAAGTGGGGTGAAGACGTGCTGGATTCGATATTGGATCCGGATGGAGGGGATAGCGATGAAGATGTGATTGAGGAAGACGACGATAGAGGGAGGAGGCGGAGGAAGAAGCATCATGTGCCGGTTTGGAAGCGGAAACCAATGAGGACGCATTTTGTCCAGATTGGGATCGCGGCGATGCACCAAAATGGGAGGGATACGCATGTGAGACAGGTTAAGGTCTTTGGACCAAGGGATGATGGGAGCGGGGGTGTGGCGGGCGATGGAACAGGGAAATACGGATTTGGTTCGTCTTATAGGGGGTTGGTCATGAGTGGAGAGAAGAGTGCTGCGGAGAGTGGAAGTGGGGGTGATGCGGCCATGATGATGATAGGGAGTGGAAGATTGAATGTGCCTACGTTTCAGACTGTGGGAATGTCTCAGTTTTCTTCGATAAGATGATATTGCGACCACACCAGCTGCTAGACAGTAATGCCTTCTCGTGTAAACACTTGACTGAGAGTTTATAGAAAAAATGATTCCTCAACCACTGAGCACAAAAATATCATGAAATCGTCAGCCTCACCATTTCGTAAGTTTCAGATGAAGAGTCAACTCGCTAATTGTAATGTCTACAGTGTGTATACAACAATTGAACAATAGACTTCAAGATAATCTTAGACTGCTTTTATCCACAACTGATATTTTTCAGTTTGGTCTTGCTCAGCAAGACAGACAACTTCGACAATTTTCAGGCGATTGGTCGAGAGTTGTCTTTGATCAATAACCTATTGATAGTGGTTGATATCCTGTCGACCAGCTGAAGACAATATTTCACCCTCTACCAACTTCGTCAATATTAACGACTTTTGGTTTTTATACTTGTTGATATGACAACTACAAAATCAATAATATCAATAAGTAAGGAGGAGGTCAATAGTTGGTCAACTGTTGGTAATTATAATATTGTACCATAACCTGCTACAGTGCTTGTCAATCGGTTGGTAGTTGGTGAAGACAGGGATAGAAAAGACACTGTTTCTCTGAATAATCTACCTCAAGTAAGATATGCCAGATAGATTACAAAAAAACACGTATTGTAATCAATATTGTGTGTATATGACTCAGAATAGTAACATTATCTAGATTACACAATAACACACCTCTTGTGTAGACTGAAATAGGAATAGTAATATTGACAAGATTACAATATTTTTTCTACCTGAAACGGAGAGTTTTTCCATAAAAATCTTCATGCAACATCATTTCACAATTAGGGCTGCTCTGGGGTTGTATGAATCAAGATTGGCTCAAATTTAATATCTCTTTTAACAAAATCAGGCCATTCATTTTGATCATAATTTTCTCAAGTTTCCTATTGCATCATAATGTGTGCATTGTAACCCATGCTTTCATATTTTGTCACAATAACATGCTGAGAATGTGTGTTAGATAATGTTGGATGATGTTAGATGTTAGATGATGTTAGATTGGTGAGTTAACTTTTTTGTAAGTATTCTCGTTATGACTCCAGAATACTCACATACCATTTTTCATGCAGCCACATGGTAATTGCCAAGGGAATTGCCCCCTTTTCTTGTCTATATCTTGTTTACAATTCCCTCTATGCTGTTTGTTTTGCCCAACAAATTATCTTAATTATTACATAAAAAACAATAAAATTTCTACACTAGTGAGTAGGAGTAGTAGGAGTACAAACGGATAAAGAGATTTCTTAGTTGGCAATGTCGGCGTCGTGTCATGTCGGCTGGACCCCCCATATGACATGTCAGCTGCCAACATGCCAACACGTCAGCAACATGTCATGAGACATGTCGGCGACATGAGCAATGTCATGGCTTGCCCAAGACGACATTGGAAGACATCTGTCCCAACACGCTAGCTTTGCACTAGGTTTGCAACTGTTGTGTCGTGAAATATGCCTACACGTGACTAAGATTGACTCCCAGTGACAATGTCGGCGACATGTCACTGTCGTCCAAAATAAGACGACACGGAGTGACGGGAAGACATGTCGGCGGACATGTTGCCGACATTTCCAACTAAGAGAGATTTCAAAGAATACATGTATAGCATTTGTTGTCCACCTTAAAACAGGAGGGTATAAGTTATCAAAATGCCAAAAGATACAACATTCAATAAAACCTATACCCTAGACAAAGCCAGCAAAATTAACATGGAAACAAAAATCAGTACCTTGAAATTTTACCATGCCTTTTTGTAGGGTATGGTAGCGTATTCCTGACAGTTTTCTGACCTACCAATCTTTTGTGGCTGATGTGTTTTTGGTGTAATGTGAGTTTTGGCAAGTATGAATATCTTGACAACCACCCGGAGGTACAGAGTCCTGTAAAGATAAGCATATTGTTGCTGACATGGAGAAACCAGCCATGAAGGTTCCAGTGTGTTTAGCATGTTGTTAAGACAGGGGGGAAATATCAAGGATACCCTGGTGTATCCTGTGCCCCGCATTTTTCGGTAGAATGGATTACTCCTAAGGGGTCTTCATTGTTATTTTTTCTTAATGTCCTCACTATATTTAATTGTTCCTGCATGGCCAAATTGGGTCATTGTCAACTGACCCCACACCTACAATTTGTCGCAATACCATTGCTGATGGTAAAAATACAGAAACTGAAGAGTAGCAGCAATGAAAGAAAACAATCTTACTCTCCATAATTGATAAGAATCAAAGTTCACCATATTATAAAGCAGTCACGAGAAGAAACAATTAACCATGGTTGGCCTCGAGAGGAGTGCCTTTTTTGACACATTAAAAAAGGGTACCCTAGAATTAGAGTAACTAAAATGGTGGGCAGAGAACAATTAAATTAAAAAAATGCTTCGGATATAATATTAGTCTTGACCCTAACCCGCTAGGGAACTTGTACCCTAATGGATTCGGACTGCATCATCTAGGCCCTAATATTCGGACTTACATTGTCTATTGTCGAGGCCCTAACATTCGGACAGTAATATATACTGTTACTTTCTGGCCTAGGCCGGCTCTCCGCTCCGGTACTGATGCACCTTCTTGGGAAATAAATTTTAAAAATGGCTTCGAATATTACATTAGAGCCTTTACCCTAACCCGCTAGAGTAATTGTGCCCTTATGGATGCAGACTGCATCGTCTAGGCCATAACATTCGGACTGACATCGTCTAGGCCCTAACAGTCGGACAGTAATATACATGTTAGTAGCCATTTGTAACCCCCCTCCCTCCCCCGCCGCCTATAGACCCCCCTCTAAATCTAAAAATGATTTGGAGGGAAATATTGAACTGCCCTTCTGACTATTATGGCAGGAGTCACGATTCAAAATTTATTATTTGGATGGTAGTGTCCACGATTTCTTGATAGGTCTATAGACTAGTTATCTAAAATAATACGTTAGAGTCTAGATACTAGTATTTTATTGATCGAAGAGTCTATAGACTACCCCAAGGGATTGACATAGTCTATAGACTAGTCAACAATTTGTAATCCAGAGTCAGACTAATGCACTAAAAAATACAACAGGGTTGATAGACTAGCACCTAATATTGTTAAGTCTATAGACTATCGCCCTCGCGAACATAGTCTATAGTCTAGTGAGCGATTTGAAATACAAAGTCTATAGACCCCTCCTCTATTCACAAGTGTCAGTCATGAACAGTCTATAGACTCATCGAAAAGGGACGTGGGTCTATAGACTAGTTGTTGTAGTCTATAGACCCACACCTCCCTTTTCCATAAGGCTATAGACGGTCATGGGGGGTCTATAGACTCTCGTGCGATAGTCTATAGCTATAGACCCCCCATGACAGTTTATAGACAGGGGGGTCTACAAAAGGTTTTTTGCCAAATTTCTTGGAGTCTATAGACTAGAGGGGGGGTCTATACTAGAGGGGGGGGGTCTATAGACTTGAGGGGGGGGGTTCAATAGACTAGAGGGGGGTCTATAGACGGGGGGTCTACAAACGGGTACTAACAATATATATGCTGTTACTTTCCGGCCTCTAGGCCGGCTCCCCACTGGAGTTGAGGGAAAAGGGCCTCTGTCATGGCAACTAAATTTAAAATTGCTTATTCATGAAGAATATGGAAGTTGAACTCTGTACTCGTAGGTACCATACCTAGTTTGACCTCCACAAAACAAGTGGTACCTACCTCACGTAGTATGAGGATGGGTAAGGGTGAAAGGAGAGTTGGTTTGCCGACGAAGGAATAAAAATTAAAACTTTTATAGGTATGGTACACATGAGATGTACGATAGTTGCTTTGATTTTTCTGTAATTAATTAGCCCAACATGTTCCTAAAAACAAGTAACTGATTCCGTTCAACGGCTTTCTTTTGGAAAAGTAAGCCATTTTCCAAGAGTAAGCCGTTTTGAGCAAAAACAGCTTACTCTTGAGAAAGTGGCTTACTTTTGAAAATAAGCCGTTTTATGAAAAGTAAGCCATTTCACACTTGAACGGCTTACTCTTCATAAAACGGCATACTTTCAAGCTTTGTCGTTAAAACGTTATTGATTCCCATGTGATTCGGCTTAATCTTATCAGAAAGACTTACTTTCAAGACATAGCCATTTTTCTAAAGTGAGCCGTTTTGGATCGAAACGGCTTACTCTTGAGAAAGTGGCTTAATTTAAAGATTAAGCCATTTTCCAAAAGAAATCCATTCGGCTCAAACACGAAAAAGCTTCCATACGGGAATCGGTACTTTCTGAGACTCCTTCCATTCCAGCATGCCAAGGAAAGAACCTCAACTTCTAACCAACTATGTAGGTATGTAGGTACGAGACATTCGTATGCCTGATGATACCATACCATTTGATACAGCATACGGGAATTCCGAAAATATGACTGTAATTTCCTCACGGCCCACAACTCCACTCAGTTTTGGTCTATGGTATGGTAAGAGAGAAAAAAATATGAAATCTAAGCCAAAATGCTCTACCGTATATCTCGGTTCATAAGTAATGCCAAATGTCAAAAGATACTTTTGCAAATTACTTATAATCCGTACGAAGCAAGAGATGCTAACACGACGAAAATAAATTAGTATCCATCCTAGTTACCATAATACCCTGTGGTGCTGTAGATCGCGCCATTTTTGTTTTGCTTCGGCGTGCTTCGGCGGCCAATTTGTTCTTATGCCCCACTCATTGCCCTCTTTTTCATCGCGCCATTCATCCATCACCAGCTCAACTCCTCTTTCATCTCCTCGACCACAAGACAGATCCAACATCGTCATCGTCAGACTTCGTCATTGCACATACAAATCAATGCAGTTATAAATCAATTCTTCTCACCTTATCAAATCCTTTGTCATGGAGATCAAAACTAAAGTTCCATCAAGCGGAAGTCCTACGAGCTCAAAGACAAAAGGCACATCGTCCAGCAAATTGATGGACTTGTCGCCAGTGGACTTTGTAGTCGTTACAAAGCTTGTGTTGCCATCGGCATCCATCCAGTGTACTACTCTCGTTGGAAGAGTGTTGTGGAAAAAGCTGACGAGTTAAACTCCAGCACGGAGTTTGTGCCATACAACACAAGAGGCACTTCTGCAAGATCCACCCAGGCCGGAAAAGTGTTCTCGCGCAGGTCAAGGACGAGCTTCGAGCTTTCACGTTCAAACTTCGTGAGCAAGCAGTTCAAGTCACCAATCGGATGGTCATGCGAGAAGCCGGACGAATTCTTCCCGGATTCAAGGAGAAAACGAGCCGAGCACAGGAGTTGGCGGTGCATCGCTTTACACGATCCATCGGCCTCACGTATCGTTGTGCAACGCACACAGCTCAAAAACACTTCATGGATATGGAGGCATATGCCAAGGACTTCATTGCTGTCATGAAGTCGAAGTTGGAGGGGCGGAACCTGGACGATGTGCTGAATATGGATCAGACACCGATCCCATTCTCTTTCCACTCCAATACAACTCTTGAAGTGAAAGGAGCGCGGACGGTACATTCCAGCTTCAACTACGGACACAAAGCGTGTCACTCTTGCCGCGACTGTCACGGCAAGTGGGAAGATGCTGACACCTTTCCTCATCTTCAAGGGGAAACCTCAAGGACGGATCGCAAATCGCGAATTTGGGACGTACCCGGAATCTGGAAGGTACGCGTGCCAAGAAAAGGCGTGGATGGATGAGGCAAAGATGAACGAATGGATCGACACCGTCCTACAGCCGTGGAAGGTAGGTCGCGATGCAAACAATCCGTCTGTCGAACCGCCCATCCTAATTCTGGATGCATACCGCGTCCATCACATGGGTACGGTCGTCAATCGGATCCAATCCATGGGGATTGAGGTGGTGCACATCCCGGCGGGCTGCACGTACTGTGCCAGCCCATTGACGCGGGTATAAACAAGCCCATTAAATGTCGTCTTCGTCGAAAGTGGGAAGACTGGATGATGGAGGGCGAAGGGATAGTTGACGGGGTTGCTAAGGAACCATCCCGGAAATTGTTGACAGAGTGGATTGTCGAAGTATACGACAACATTCCTGAGGAAGTTGGGCAAAGCGCGTGGAAGAACACAGGATACGAATGGGTTTAACAAATGATTAGGTCGTCTAATTATTAATAATAAGCAAAACTTTGAATTGACATAAATGGGAGTTTAATTTAATGTTTAATCTAACATGAATTCGAAAATTTTTCAATTACAATTCATCGACTGTTTCTGCGTACGCGTAACCGCGGTTTCGGTGGTACAACGCACGCTTACTCCTGTTTTCGGAGTCTGGAAGAAAAACTTCCGTGATCCGGAGCAAGCAACCATCTAGGCGCTGAGCCATGCTACCAATAGCATACTCACGCGCCGTGAAACAAACTCGGCAACCATCCGTGCCATCGTCTCGCACTTCGTAGCCCGCAAGGTGCGTGCGCTCTACTAGGCGCAAGCGCACCAACCTCCCCACACCATTACGAGGCCCCTCGATCAACGCATTTCCACATCCAAAAGGATGTGCATCACAGCTGCGTCCATGATCGTCTGGGAGGAAGCCGACAAGAACAATTTTCACCATTTTGTTGTTGTGTTTTGTATTGTTTTTTATGGTGGGCTATGGTAGGTACCGCGATGTGAAATGTTGTGATGTGAGTTTAGCGGGATGTAGGCATAACTCAGCAACCAACCGGAGTTATAGGGTCCTGTACATATCAGCGTGTTGCTGTTAAGAAGGAGAAATGATCTATGACAGTTCTAGAACATCCGGTGCTCATTTACTAGGTTAAAAACACAAATGTCATGAGAATCGGGGAAATATAACTTATACTCCGAGTGTACTTATAAACCGAGATATACGGTAGAGGGCAAATGAGTTTGACATAAAAGCTTATTTCCCTTAACTCCACTCCAGTGCTGACGCACCTTCTCAAGCCAGAAACTAAGGTACGATTCACCTGAGTTTGAGGAAAAACTTACTCTAGAAATATAGAGTAACTTTGTCCAGAACGGATTTTGGCATTCCGTTTTCAATCAAAGAGAGCATCGTCGGAGCTCGCAAGATTTGGGGGCGTCGGGGTTCATTTGGAAAAGAAATGAAAGAGAATTAATTGCAATAGAATTGAAAATGGCAGTGCTGCTAAAAATCGTTTTAAATTTAGCATTGTAATTTAAAAAATGACAAGCTGATGCGGCTACCCTTTTTCGAGTACCCTTTTTTAGAGGATTTCACAGAATCCCCCTCGAGAGGGACATCACCAGTTTTGGATTTTGAGTGCCTTGTTCACAGCAATCATGCTTCTCCTACTTGGCGGTTTGGTCGGTGCACTAGAAGACATAATGGAACGGAAAGTAGATAGCTGCCCAATAGTCATCTCCTGACGACGAGCCATTAGATGAGCCAGCATTTTGTAGAGATTAAGGATCAAAACAGGTCTTTCAGTCTCGAGTTCCTCTATGACTTCAAACGTCAAGTGATGGACACGGCAAGGTGTCATGCAGGTGTAAGTTCCAGGTATCTCTTGACCAGTAAACTCGCTAATTGTCCCAATGACCCACCCAGGACCAAAACGTCCCAGGCGAAAAGTGTGGTCAAACTGAGCCATCATGAGGCGAGGGCTATTTTTTAGAATAGCGGTGTTCCGGGCTACTGTTGCAGAACGCGCATTGATCTGACCAAGGGAAACATTATTCTTTCTCGTGAACGTTGCTCCAAATTGAGTCACCCGTTGGCGACCCTTCATAAGTGATGCAGACGCATCGTGCTCTGAAACGGTCATGTGTGAAATGCTTTAATGTCACGAGGTGCACAAAAAATAAAAATAATAGACCATATTAATTTCATCACTTGCCACATTTGATTAAACCAGACTCAATGAAGTACAAACCACGTGGAAGGCAATCAGAGCCTACTTCGTTCAATAGCTCCCCAGCATCAAGCTCTCTAGCGATTGCATAATTTTCGAGTTCCGACAAGTTCGTCGCAAATGAAACATCGTGCTCCTCATCAATTTTCCGAAGAGCGTACCGTAGTCCATTATCAATCATACTGGTAATGCGCTGGTGCTTCTGATTCCTGCCGTCTTGGATCAATCTTTCTTCGTTGCGAGCAACAAGTTTGAGTAGATCATCTTCTGCTTTTCCGAGACTTACATCTAAATCATCCATGAAAAATAGATGAGGATTCTGCCGAGATGGTGTCAGACCACCAGCGATCAAGGGTGGCTTCACTGTTGGAGGGATACCCGATAAAATCAAACAGCATTGGTTGACTTTACATAGCGTCGAAATTTCAGCCATAACGTCAACCGCAGATGTATCTATGCCAGTTACAATACTCAAATCGAGGATGACATTTTTTGGGATAGGGGGAAGGTCTATGTCAGCCTCACAAGATTCATTATCATCATCAGTAAACATCGTTGTGATGTAGTTTAAGCACGAAGTTGCATTACCAAAGTAAAGGTAGTTCTGAACGACCAAAATTTGAATCAAATCGCCATTTTGATCAAGCCATTTGCTATCTTCGCAGCTCCTCTCAACACTTGAGCGAATTGTCAAGCCAGTTGCAATGAATTTAACCACACCACCTGGTGAAAATAATTCATGGTGGTTAGAATGAAATCACTTTCAAACAAAGCACCAGCAAGGATGCAATTACGGCTTACGTACTCCGATAAAATTGCGCGACGAAAATAAAAGTCGATATAGCAACTCCCATCCCAACAGCTTGTAGCATTCCTGATAAAAGAGATGCAGCAACAATGAATGGAATGACCAACCACTCATAAATTTGGGCTGTCTTCTTGTAGCTCTTTATGAACCAGGTATTCACGAGATCAATGGCGGCCATCACCAGAAGAGATGACTTCGAAAGAGCGCAACAGAATAGTCAACTTTGTCACCAATTACGAAAAACCTAATCAGCAAATGTGCAGTATTCACTTACAAAAGTAAACTTCGGAACAAAACTAACAAGTCGAAAGTCACTGATATAAAAACCCATAAGTATGAACATTGCAGCGAATTGTGGCGTTCGAGTATGTGCTCCAACTTTGGCGAAGATGCCTCCAAGCGAAAGAGCTGGAAGAACAGCAAATCCACCAGTAAAAACGAGGCTCGTAAGGCCGTAGGCATACCAAGTTAACACATGAAGAACGGACATAGGTGGTCGATTGCATATTGAATCTTGCCCTCTTTTGAAAACAAGACTATTGTTACTAGTTTCGCTGTTGTTCAGTCGTGGTTGCTCTTTTGCTATAACTTCTTTGATATTTGCGAGATTCTTCTTTAATGCAGCCGCATCTATTACAGGCAAAAGAACACAAAGGGAAACATGAGAAAACTGCTCATAAAAAAACGCATCTCACTTGAAACTCCAACTCACGTAAAGAACATCTGAGTAGGTATATAACCGACATGGCAATGGCATTATTTAAACCATTCAGAAACGCCGGCCAACAGATGCGTTTCAACACAGATGGACACCACAACCCGAATGGTGCAGGAGGACCCCATTTATTTTGAGCACTTTCTGGACGCTTCGTCATCATTACTTCGGATGCCTTCCAGAAGAACCCCACCTCTTGCGCATCCTCGATCGTCATACCAGTAATGAATAAGAGAAAGTAAGCAATGACAATGGTTGCAGAAATGATTCCGATCAAGTAACTAATTTTTCGCGGCCCCAAAAAATATAGCGCGACTCCTCCGAATAGACTTGGTATGTGTCGAAAAAAATCTGCAAAAATGTATTGCACATTCTTTGAAGCAATAACGTTTTGAAAGGCAATTCCGGTGTCAACTTTGAAGGCAGACATCCAAACACTTATTCCAACAGAAGAAAAGAAGCCACATAATACTGGATACGGTAAGAAGCCAGCTAGATTCGCCAATTTAACTCTGCTTGCGAGGATACATAACGCCCCGGAGAGAGCCATGCCGAATGCGTTGAGTGCAACAAAAGTTGCCAAAAATACTTCCATATCATTCTGAACAGCATGCTCGGACTCGGAACCATCCCTGATTTGTACTAGCACCTCGTCTACATCTGCCGCCATTTGAGCTAAGAACGGAGCTAGAAACATATCAAGGCTTGGATATGAAGCCGGATAATCCAAACCGAGTACTAGAGTCATCATAGGTGCAGTAACAAGGGTGCCAACACAACCCATAAGTGCCATAGGTGCCAATAATCCGGAATCCTCTGAGTTTGGGTGAGAGGGGCGTGTGATTGCTGAAGCCTCTGCGAAGCAAAACACCAGAGCATACAGTGAATATAGAACTGCTCCAATGAGGGTTGTTTTGATTTGATGAGTGTCGCATAGATTGTCTAGGACATAATCTGTACATTTTCTCCACAATGTCCTACAATTGATTGGTCTTGTATGCTTGCTAACATGAGAAGCAGGAAAAGACATTGTCGAAACGTCGTCCTTCTCGGCAAGTTCGCTTATTGCTCGTAAACACGGCAATCTTGAGTTTTCATTTCGCGGTGTGAGGGGAAAGGTAGAATAATCTACCGGGGCAATTTTTGGATCTTTGAATATATGTAGAAGAGAGTTATTTGTGGTCGCTTCAAGTCGGCATCGGTTAGCTCTTGTAGGGGTAGCAGTCAATGCATCGTTTTCATTATAATCTCTGCAAGCTAATACATCAGCAATAGCATCTTGCTCTTTTGATGTCAAATTTCCAACCAAGATTGTTTCGTTATCCGGATTGTGCCAGCGATTTTGTACCCGTAGGGTATCTTTAAATGAGCAGTCTATCGAAGTGAAAGAGCCGCTGCCACTGGAGTATACATGTGGCTTGTTTGAGACATTAGCGATGATCTTGCTTGCCTGAGCTGTCAGAGGCATTCGTTCAAAATCATCTTCGTCGTCTGCGTCTAAGTTTTGAGGATATGGCATGCATGGAATGCCTGTGGCCTTTGGACCGTCCACAGCAGCCTCAGACCCGTAAAAATAATTTGGAGTGACGGGAGTTTTAGGAGGAGACGTAGGTCGAGAAAACAAACTCATCAATGACGCTGTATGAGGTGTAACTGCTCGATTGTGAGCTTTAATTGCGGCTGGCCTCGGTCGGTTCGAGTTGGCTGAAGATTGAGCACCACGTGGCGATACGGAATCGCCAGGAGATGAATATTTTTTTTCCATGGCATCCGGGCTCATACCCTCGCTTCCAACTGCCGGTTCTAAGTAATCGACTATAGTCATCTCGTTTTCAGCGCTCATCCTTAGATCGAACTCTCCTTGTTCGTTGTGTTTTAGGAGTTTCTTGGCTTGCGCTCACATACAGTGCAAATCTCGGAGAGGCCACAATCCTCTCATTCCGCTATCATTCTCAGCTCTTACATTCCGTGTGTGTAAGTTAGGTTTGAAATCAATATGGGACACGATCAATGGTGGAGAAAAAAGGGTTGTATCCCATACATAAGCTCCCATACCACACTGATTACCAAGTCCACAATACGGTATGGTATCGTACTTGAATCTTGAATCTAAGCCATGACATTGTAGGGAAAATCGCCAAAAAAGTACCACAGTACACGTATGTCTCGGTGTATAAGATCCACCAAAATCTTTGGAAAGATACCTTAAAACATATCGTATTGGACGAATAGAGAATAGAGAATAGGATTTTTGATCGCTAAAAAGTCCTGTTGGTCTCTTCGGCCAAAAATTCATGACTTTGTTCCCTCGAATAGGCCAACAGACACCCAATCTCTATTCTCTATTCGTTCTTGGCAAAATCGAATAGACCAATAGAGGGTGCTATTCGATGGGTCGAATAGCCAATAGAGAATAGACCAATAGCTTTTTTTCCTCGCCACCACCACCATGTGACCACGACAATCGTCACAATCCACCACACAATCCTAACACGACAATCACGACATGCGCACCAACGCAGCGCGCAACAAGCAGAAAGCCATGGCAGATGTTGGCACTGTTCTCACAATGGAGAATTACATCGCAGTGGGGGAGGCAGATGTTGTCACAATAGAACATTACTCGGCCGAATTGGAGAGGCAGAGTTCGACAGGTATGGACTTGACTTTGAATTTTTTGCCACCACCAACGATGACGTTCGTGAAAATCCACCACCACGGCAATCGTGACAATTGCAATAACACAGTGCAGAGTGCGGAACATGGACAAGCACATTGCAGTTGACACGAATGATGGCAGCCAACGCAACAATCAAATATGGACATCCAACACAACAATCGTTGAATAGACGGTGACGGCAATGGCAAGAACCAACACAACAATAAAGAAATCGACAATGAATACCACTGTTTCTTCAACAGACAAAAAAGCAACAATCAAATGTCAAATTGAACAAAAGCAACAATCAAATGGAGCTGATTTTGGGAGAATGCAACAAAAGCAACAACCAAACAGAATAAATTATTGTGGGAAATCTCTTTATTTGTTTTGGTTGTTGTATGAAAGCAGTGGATTCCGGTCAATCGACGTCATATTTTGAAAATTAGTTGTGGCGTGGTGGGAGGTTTAGTTCTCCAAGAATATCTTGAATTCTCTTAATCGCTCCTGGGATATTGTTGTCTTGAGTGTGCTCATGGATTATGTGGCGGCCGAAATGTTATATCTTCACTGGTTCTTGTTTGGTAGGCAGATTTACAATGATGCAGTGGAAATGGTCATGGTCGCGATCTGTCGCATTGTAATAAGTAATATTTTATTTGTATGTTATTTTTACTTGCTAATTTTTACATGCTCACATCCAGACCTTCATTCTACATCTAAATTCTATTGCATATAACATTGCATCTTTGAATGTTTAATGGTAGAGTAAATTGCTATTACTCTATTGGGCTATTCGCTGTTCGAGCAATTCAATATTGTCATGATTTTTGTTGAATAGAGGATAATTTTTAATTCGCCAATACCCTATTCTCTATTCTCTATTCGTCCAACCAAGTCACAGCCTAAGCTAGTGGTGTCAACACGAGAAAAAATAATGGTATCTCTCTTATTTACCTTGGCATAGCCTTATTGTACCATATTTTTCCACCAGCCATTTCACTTCTCTTGCTTCGTCGTGCAGTTCACACCTTCACCATGTGCTCGAGATGTGTGGTGACTTTCTTTGATATCAGAAATTTCTTGGCAACCATGTGGAGTCACAGGGAGCGAACCAAATGGGAGTGTTGCTGTGAGAAAGGTGAGTCTATCCATAAATAGTTTAGAACATACGGGATCGATTTGCCAGGTAAAAAATATAAATGTCAATGAAATTGCAAAAGAATATGTCTGATAATCCATGAGATCTTATCACCGATAGCGGTCTAGAAATCCCAGCTTCTAGTGTGGAAGGAAATGAAATATGGACTTTTACCAGAGAAAGGGAAGGTACTTTTTGTTATAAGGAAGGAACTGGATCTTCAAATTTTACTGGGCAAAGGAACAGTAATAATCAGTGGGAACAACAGATACTGATCTAGATTTCTTGTGACCAGCAAGTTTGTGAGAAAGTTACTGTCGATTGGCATTATTATTGATCTCGTCAAAAATCAAATTGCCACCAATAGAATAATCACCCAATGCAAAGCCCCCCCCCATTGTTTTTGCAATGAATTTACGGTGAATTGCAGTAAAGCCATGGTGACCCCATGGTGACTTGCAGTAATTGTGTGGTGAACGGTGATATTGCGCCATGGATCTTGCAGTGCATCTATTTGGTGCTGCAGTAAAGTAGTTGTACTTGTTACCAGAATTTTATTCAGCATGTATGGTGTAGGAATGGGCCTTCAACTTGCGCTAGACTTGCGATGAATTGTGGTAAATGTGTGGTGAGGCTGTGGAGTGTTACAATTAACTTGCGCTACTGGGCAGTAAGACTGTGGTGAGTATATGTTACGTATGTGGTGCACTTGCGGTGATTTGTGTGGCATGTTGTACTTGATCCCAGTAGGTAATGGGTTATGAGTTGTCTTCATCAGGCCCTTCCAGATTCAACGCATGGGAACATTGCCAAAAACTAAATCCTCTCCAACAAGCATTGGAAGTCATTTCTTTGAATTAAATTGCAAAAGGATACGTAACAACATTGGTACAAACAAGTAGGTATCTTTCCTCCTTTCCTTACAATTCGAAAATTCAGTTCCTTTCAGCAATCATTTTGTGATCAGAATGACAGGTTAGGTATTGGTTGTTGTTTGGGAAAGCTCTTAAAGTTATATTCTCAAAAAGAACAATGACTCTAATCCAAAACATGAACCAGTAATTTGCAGGAATCCAGTAAATCTGTGGTGAAGTGCAGTGAGATTGTGATGAGCATGGAATGAATCTGTCATGGATTGCAGTAAAAATAAAGGTGTATACTTGTCATGGGCCAATTCAAATAATAATTAAGATTTATTATGTCACATGTTAGCAGTGGGATCAGTATGGTCATAACTCCATGTAGAATTTTCAGTGGACTTACTGTGTTGGATTGAGGTGGATTGCAATGGACTTGATGTGTTGGATTACAACAGATTGCAGTGAACATGCAATAAGAGTACATGTCTGCATTGGGTTGTGATGAGTCTGTGGGAAGTCTGTGATGAATCTTAAATGATTTTTTTGTTTTGAGTTGTGCATGACTCTGAAGGAACTTGCATCAAAAACACCATGAGTTAGGTCCTGCTAAGTTCAATACAAGAAAAGATCACCAAAAATATGAAACCTGTCCAAACCAATGTGGAACATAGCTTCTTCTCACAAAATCATAAACATAAACAGACATTGATATTGATATCGTAGCACCTTACTCTCATTGCATAAAAATCTAAAAAGCATACTATCAATATTCAGGAACTCTGAAATCCACTGATCTTCATATCCTGGTTATCATGAAAAGATGCACACCAAAATTAAGGGCAACTAATGGTAGGTGTCTTTTTCTGTGTCAAATGGTATTGTAATAATCTCAGTCTTGTAATTTTATTTTGAACAGTGAATTGGGAAATATCATATGGCAGAAATGAATCTCAAAATCACCTCCTATCTTGAATTGGAATATACTAAACAAAGGACATGCCTTCTTGATTTCGGCATTTATGCAATACTTGATTACTATGGAAATAGGAAGTTAAATTGCTGCCATGTATTATCTTTCCTTTAACCATCATGAAATATCACAAAGCACTGTTTTTTGTGCAAGACAAGTGCCAACATTACTCTTTGATTCTATCAGGTCACAACTTACCAGAGAGCTTTTGATCATGTCCAGCTGTGCCTACATGATTGGAAATATAGCAATGACTGCTGAAAAAGAAGTCAGTCACAGATGGTCTATTGGTCAAACAACTGGAGTGATATGTGACTTGTAGGGTTGGGTGATACAATAGATGTACATTAATAATGATCATTCGGGCCAGTCACAAATGTGCATGTGCAATAGGTCCATGTTTTGTAGCTCATTAGTTGAATGATTCCATTCAACAAATTGGTGATCAACCATTTCCACATGGATCCTCTGCTCATGTGCTTCCGCCTACAAATCATGTTCAAGTGAATAAGTAGTAAATAGAAAGGCATTTGTAGACCCAAAAATTTGGTCCAATTATAAATTATAACCTGCAAGTTAACAAATCCAGCCATACACACTGAAGATTCAAAGATTTGAATACGATAAAAATCTACATTTGATTCAGTGCAAAACAACAGTATAAGGAAAATGTGAAAGATTAAAGTCTGATGCCTGAAAACAAGATTTGTAAAACAAACACCAACAATCTGTTTCTAATCAGATCTCTGAGCATCCAGAAAGATTCTAATGATTTCCTGGTATGGCAGAAGATAAAACACTACTGTAAATGGAAAAGATGACATCAATAAAATTGGTACTGGCGTGCCTTTTATCTGTCATTTAATAGTTCAATCAAACATACAAACACATAGTATTGCTATAATATAGGCATGTTAATGACGCTCAATGCAAGAAAATTATCTATCATAAGATACATTTTATGTCCTCTTGTTAAGATTTTTCAAAATCTTAGTTGTATTGGAAACTGAGCCACTTTTCTCCTTCTCCTCCTCCTTCTCCTTCTCCTTCTTTAGTGAGACAGTGTTTTCACTTTTGCCAAAACAGGTACTTTCAAAGTAATTCAAGCTAATTTACCTATAAAAAATTAGTTTTTGGTTTGATTTACATGAGTAGTCATCATTGCACTATAAAATTATATCTTATTCCAAAAAAGGGAGCGATCGTAGAAGTGGCATGCACTTATAATTATATATTATTCCAAAAAGCACACGAGGGTCACGCGCCCATTTTCTCCTGAGAGTAGACAAACCACTGGATTATTTTTAAACCTTGGCCTTCCTATGTTGCTACAAATTGCATTCTGTATAGCTCACCACAAAAACTCTTTACATGCGCCTGCTAGTAATTGATCTTGACAGACTAAATTCAATCTCCATCTTCTACCAAGATTTTTCAAATCTTTTTGTTTTGGAGAAAATTTCAAAAAACAACACCCCAAAGGGAGTGTGGTTTTAATAATTTAAAAAAAAAAAAATAAAAAGGCGGATTGTCGGGTGTTCATAACTCTATACCTATAATATTGATCTTTTCTTCTCCTTCTTCTCCTTCTTCTCCTTCTTCTCCTTCTTCTCCTTCTTCTCCTTCTTCTCCTTCTTCTCCTTCTTCTCCTTCTTCTCCTTCTTCTCCTTCTTCTCCTTCTTCTCCTTCTTCTCCTTCTTCTCCTTCTTCTCCTTCTTCTCCTTCTTCTCCTTCTTCTCCTTCTTCTCCTTCTTCTCCTTCTTCTCCTTCTTCTCCTTCTTCTCCTTCTTCTCCTTCTTCTCCTTCTTCTTCTTCTTCTCCTTCTTCTCCTTCTCTTCATTTCTTCTTTTCTCCTTTCTTCTTCTTCATTTTTTTCATTTCTTTCATTTTTTTTCTTTCATTTTTTCATTTTTTTCATCATTTCTTTTTCATCATTTTTTCATTTTCTTATATTTTCTTTTCTTTTCATTATTTTTCATTTTCATTTTCATTATTTATCATTATTTCATTTTTCATTTATTTATCATTTTTATCATTATTTTTCATTATTTATCATTTATTTATCATTTTTTTATCATTATTTATCATTGTTTATCATTTTTTATCATTTTTTCATTTTTATCATTATTTTCATTTTTGTCATTCATTTGTCATTTTTTGTCATTTATTTTTTTATCATTTATTTATCATTATTTTTCATCATTTTTTATCATTTTTTATCATTTTTGTCATTTTTTCATTTGTCATTCATTTTATCATTTTTTGTCATTGTTTGTCATTTATTTATCATTTATTTTGTCATTATTTTCATCATTTTTTATCATTTTTTCATTTTTGTCATTTGTTCATCATTGTTTATCATTTTTTCATTTGTTTTTCATTTTTTTTTCATTCTTTATCATTATTTAATCATTCATCATTTTTTTGTCATTTTTATCATTCTTTTGTCATTATTTGTCATTATTTCATCATTATCATTTATCATTTATTTATCATTTTTTCATCATTCTTCTCATTCTTTTATCATTCTTTTCATTGTTTCTCATTTCTCATCATTTATTTATCATTTATTTGTCATTATTTATCATTCATTTGTCATTTCATTTTATCATTCATTTGTCATTGTTATATCTTCATTTATTTCTCATTATTTCTCCTTCTATTTATCATTCTTCTATCATTCTGCTTCATATTCTTTATGTTCTTCTTATGTTTCCATTATATTTCCTTTTTCTTTCCATTCTCTTCTTTTATTTATTTTTCATTTATCTAATATTTTTATGCCTCATTCTTTTCATTTACTCTTTCCTTTCTCTTCCTTCTCTTCCTTCTCTTCCTTCTCTTCCTTCTCTTCCTTCTCTTCCTTCTCTTCCTTCTCTTCCTTCTCTTCCTTCTCTTCCTTCTCTTCCTTCTCTTCCTTCTCTTCCTTCTCTTCCTTCTCTTCCTTCTCTTCCTTCTCTTCCTTCTCTTCCTTCTCTTCCTTCTCTTCCTTCTCTTCCTTCTTCTTCTCTTCCTTTCTCTTCCTTCTCTTCCTTCTCTTCCTTCTTCTCCTTCTCCTCCTTCTCCTCCTTCTCCTCCTTCTTCTCCTTCTTCTCCTTCTTCTCCTTCTTCTCCTTCTTCTCCTTCTTCTCCTTCTTCTCCTTCTTCTCCTTCTTCTCCTTCTTCTCCTTCTTCTCCTTCTTCTCCTTCTTCTCCTTCTTCTCCTTCTTCTCCCTTCTTCTCCTTCTTCTCCTTCTTCTCCTTCTTCTCCTTCTTCTCCTTCTTCTCCTTCTTCTCCTTCTTCTCCTTCTTCTCCTTCTTCTCCTTCTTCTCCTTCTTCTCCTTCTTCTCCTTCTTCTCCTTCTTCTTCTTCTCCTTCTTCTCCTTCTTCCCCTTCTTCTTCTTCTTCTCCTCCTCCTTCTTCTCCTTCTTCTCCTTCTTCTTCTTCTTCTCCTTCTTCAGTGAGACAATTTTTTTGACTTTTTGCCAAAACAGGTACTTAGCAATCAGTTGAAGAGAACTTACCTATAATAATTAATTTTTTGGGTTGACGTACATGGGTAGTCATGATGTTTTAATCTCTGTTTACCATTAGAATTATATCTTATTTCAACAAAAATGGGCGCGATCGTGTGCGCTTTGCGTGTGAAGAGCGCGAGGCTCACGCACCCATTTTCTACTGAGAATAAACAAGCCACTTCATTTTGTGCGATGCCCACGAGCCTACCGTACTGTCTACTGAACCTAAGCAAGCTACTTTATTTTGCGCGAAGCTCACGCGCCCATTTTTTACAGAGCGTGAACAAGCCACTTTATTTTTAAACCTTGGACTTCCTCTGATTCGACGAGTTGCATTCTGTGTGGCACTCTACAAAAAATCTTGCACCGGCTGCTACCGTATAAATTGGTTTTTAGGTCCTTCATATTACAAGTCAAGTGGGAGTTGAATTAGTAACATTTGTTCTTTTCTGCTGCATGGACACTCTGCCAGCACTAAAACTTAAATAGATTCTCCTCACTGTCAGCAACATACCCATATGTGTAGCTCCCGATAACTCCTTCTGGTTGTGGAGTTGTGCCAGATGGTAGTAGCGGACCACACCACACATCACGGGGCACATCACATCTGATGAAGACGGGGGAGGACGCATCAATTTTCGGCACGAGCGGAGTTACCAAGGGTAGAAAAAAAGAAGTACCCCCTTACTGAAGGGGTTAAGGGAACTATGTTTATTTTTTAGGTGATTAGTTTCCATAACAGAGGGTATGACATCCCTTCCATTGTATATTACTTTTCTTCGTAGTTGTAGATAGGAAACAGTTTATACATGGCAACATATGTATAACGTGATGCTTTGCTATTTGCCGTGAAGTTACTAGGTACGTTAGCGTATGTGCGTAACCTATCGTACCTACTTTTTTACCGTAAGATACCATAAACAATCCTCATTACTTGTGCGCACCACATAACAATACACACTATGGTATCTCAAGAGGTAGGTACATCAATGTCGAAAGGACACACCTAGAGCGTCATCGTACTGTAGTAGGAAGAGGTCCTATATATATAATATCATGAAGTACGTCATTCGTGTTTCTGCGAATTCATTCAGAGGTCTTTCAGTACTGCTTCATCCAAGGGTTCTTGGCTAGGATGGTTCTCATGAGGTTACCGGCACATTCGTGTGACGTGGTCACAAACTAGCGATGATATGTGAACAGGCACGGGACCGGCTTTTAATTACCCTTAATGGTGAACGGAAAAGCCAATCTCCAAAAGAAAGCCAATCTCCAAAAAGAAAACCGGATACCTTATAATTTAAACGTAGGAATCGTACGAATATTGGTAAATGCCAAAAGAAAACTAATTCTCCAAAAGAAAACCAATCCCCAATATATTTGCCGACCTCGATAGGTTGGCATTTTATTTAAGCCTAAACTACAAAATCAAGACTTTTGGGAGAAGATCTATTCACTATTAGATCGATTTTGAAAAAGAATAGATCTAAACTGATATTCTCCAACGAGGTGAAATCATAGGTAAGCAATGATCGAAGATCTTAGACTTTCTACATTAGAAGTAGATTTTTGAAGTTACATGATTAGTTCTTTTCTAACAATGTGATTTTTCTAAATCATACACTCTAGATCTAACAAATTTTGAGTATCTACTTTAGCGAAACTAGTAAATCTGTTTAGATTCAAATACTCCATAATAGATTTTTAATTAGTGTTGCTATATTAGATGTAGATGGTATCCATTCCTCTCAGTGCATTGCTAATCAGTCATGTATAACATGATGACGTTATGCCTAATTACTTAGACAAATAATCTGTTACTTTAGGTATGGTAGTACTACCCTACCACTGTATTAGAGCTTAGGCACATGCCTGCACATACCTAGATAATATATCTTTTAGCAAATAATCAATTTTCCTGGTGTTCCCTGAACCCCGAAGTAAATACCGTATATCTCGGAGGACAAGATCCCACGGATTATAAGCTCTTTTTTACCCAATTTTGTGACATTTGTGTCTTTTGGCATGTTAATCATCCTCGGTCATTCTAAAAACCCAAGAATTAGACTTTCCTTGCTGACAGCAACATGCCCATATGCATACAGCTTGGAGATGGCTGGTCCTGCACAGCATAGAAATCACTACTAAATCTACGTCTAACTATTATTCACATAATTTGGCTTATGTAAAACAGCTTATTTATTTTACGTCGCATGAATAAAAACTTTAAAAACCGCCTCTCCCCTGCTCATTGCGATCGCTCCCCACACAACCGTGCCCCCTGTCACTCCAATCGGACAGTTCTGTTCTCCAATTTTTAGAGTGCAGGAGTGTGACCTAAAGGGTTGTATCACATCTACAGGTGTTGTAGATGCGATGAAGCCCTTTAGGTCACAGTCCTGCACTCTAAAATTGGAGTCCAGTGCATTTACATTTTGGGCGGCAAATCCCATGGTTGCCATGTAATTTTTTATGGTCAGCAGCAAATATCTTAAATGTTTTTCAAAAACAAAGGTAGTCACTAAGTATCATAGGAGGCAGGAAAAAGCATCTCCAAGCTGTAGCTCCTAGTAACTCCGGTTGTTTGTCGAGCTATCACATTTTATCGCTCAGCTCACATCACATCACATCACGTGATAGGCACACACAGCACAACAAGGTTTGACGAAAAGCAAGGAAAAAAGCACCCTACTCTACAGTACCAAGGTAAATACCGTATATCTCGGTTCATAAGTACCCTCGGAGTATAAGTTACATTTCCCCGATTCTCATGACATCTGTGTTTTTAACCTAGTAAATGAGCACCAGATGTTCTAGAACTGTCATAGATCATTTCTCCTTCTTACCAGCAACATGCCGATATGTACAGGACCCTATAACTCCGGTTGGTTGCTGAGTTATGCCTACATCCCGCTAAACTCACATCACAACATATCACACTCATATCACATCGCGATGAGTGTGGCACGAGAACCGATTGGCCGCGAAAGCAAAACAAAAATGGCGCGATCTACAGTACCACCGGGTATTACGGTAAATAGGATGGATACTAATTTATTTTCATCGTGTTAGCATCTCTTGCTTCGTACAGATTATAAGTAAATCGCAAAAGTATCTTTTGACATTTTGCAGTACTTATGAACCGAGATATACGGTAGGGCGGATACCATTATTTTTTCTCCATGTTAGTACCACTAACTAACGACGGATTATAGGATTTATTTTAATGTATCTTTTGACATTTTTAGGGTCTTGTCCTCCGAGATATACGGTCGGCAAAGATACCAAAAAAAAATAACACAGACAATAAACTAACTTGAGCGGATTATAAGCTACTTTTTAATGTATCTTTTGACATTTCATTTACCTAAAGACCTAATGCCCACAGTGGAGCTATTGTACCTCAAAATGTATGTTAAATACACCTCTCCTGTTTTTTTTTGCAATATGCAAGCCACGGCACTAAGTTATTATTTGTTTATGATTTTCCTGTCTAATAAAGCTCACCGTCGTCACCAAAGCCTATCTATGACAAAACATGTAGAAACATCAAAGGAAGCACAGGATACTTTGCATGGATGAAATATGAGATCTGCCTCGCTGGTGTAAGCAATTTTCAAAGGTATGTCATTGATGGGAACTCGCTGTCACATCATGTCAAAGAACTGGGAAGCAACTCAATGTGACAGCAGTACTCAGCCGTTGATGACAACCACCTAAAAATGTAAGATTACAAGTGCGTTTCAATATCACCCTTTACTTTGAAATACTCCAATATCTTGATATTATCATCTGTTGTTATAAACTCTCAAAGCCATTTTGGTAACACACAAGGGACAAATGCCTCAAGGACTCTCATCGTGGAACATAATAACGGGTTGCTCTGGCATCATGTGACTTGATTTACGGCTGTGCACGCTCCAAAGCAATGCGAACAGCATTCTTGCATCCGTCGTACAACCCAATTTTATTGTTGTCCACAATCGAGTTATTCATAACTTGCAAAAGATTAGTCGTGAGGAACAACTCAACATATCTCACAGCCAATGGTACTTCACGGACTTCCAATGTACCATCCCCAAGTTCCGATGCTCGCAATGCCGAGTATGCCTCATGGTCTCCAACCTGTCAGACAGGACACGAGAAGAGCAAGCTGAGTGCTGTTCATGAAAAGAGAGGCAGATCAGTCTCATAAACTTACCCTACGAATCATAAGCTTGGGAATGGGGTAAAAGGCAAGTTCACTCGGCTTACACGCGAGAACATCAGCAACATTGCAAAGAATATCTGTCGTGGCCACTGCTGTGAAATAGTCCTGATATGAGAACTAGAGAAATGAAGTGGCAAAGAGCACTGAGCAACAAAACCAGACGGCAATTTCTATTAAGGTATCAAGAAAGACTCACCAATATAACGTTTTTTGCTGGCTCCTCCGTGAGCATTTTATCACGGAAAGCCTGGACACCTTTCATGTCAACAACCATATCGTATTCCATGCCATGAGAGTTCAACACGCTTAAAAATGCTTCCTTCATGTGTTCGTGATCGCCAGCATTAAGAAATAGTTGTACTTTCCCCTCCTTCACCAACCCAGAAAATGCACCAACCATCTCGACAATAAACTTTCTTTGGGCGCCGGCTCCTCCAACCGGAATGATAATACGAAGCGGCTTCCCGTCCTTCCTTCGATCAATGCGCCAAAGACACGTCTGAGGAATGCCCTCCACCAAATCTCTAGGAATCCAATGTCCAGCCAACGCCAGACACTCCTCTGGAACGCCCATTTTTAGAAAAGAGTGATAGTTGGATGGTCCCTGAACTAGGTTCAACGCCCCGGGGACAACAACAAACCATTGAGCATGATTATCGATGACTAAATTGATTACGTTTTTGAAGCCTGCAGCGACTGCCGCACATGCCACCATCGAGTGAGTAGCAATAATGGGACTGTTCTTGTCGAGTTGATTAATGAGTGGGATCATATGTTCAGAAAATTGATATGTGACTCGAAGCGAATCTTCGTCGCCTGATTTCGTTAGACTGCCCCAAAATTTCTCGACTGGTCCTCCGAGCTGATGGAGAACATTTGAGTTAAAGGAAAGAAGTAAGAGAGTCGACAAGATGAAGAATTAGACAAAAACATGGCTGTCAATGTTCACCTCCGACGCCAACCTAGAACCCTTGGAATACAGCTTGTCAGTATCTTTGATCATCTGTGCTTCCTCGGAATCGATATTCAAGAAATCATGAAACCAAGTCTCTCTATTCGAATTCGAGTCCAATCCCCACGACGCAGCAGCATATGCAATACGATGATGCCCAAATCCCATACGAATCGTCCCAATCACCACCGGTGGCACAGAAGGACCTGATATTCCGTCGCCGTTCTCATCGCGACACGTGACCTTCAGTCCAGGCAATTTATCACTCTCGGTGACTTTGAGGTTGTACCCCCCGCTTCCATCGGGCTGTTTCTTGGGAACGCGCGACCCGACGTTGAGACGGTTGAGGAGCCAAGATTTCAGTGCCGAGGATGGCGAGGGAGCTCCTCCGACGAAATCATCCACGCTCATGGAATTGTGCTCGATCATTGAGCGATACAGCGAGGGAGATGCGAGGAGGAGTAGGCGGTAGACGAGGTAAAGACCGACGAAGGTCGACAGAAGGATGACCAGGGCCAGAGACCATGGTTGGAGAGACATCATGCGCGTTTCTGCAATACGGTAGGTTGATTTCTTTTCCCCGATTTATAGGAATTCAGGCAGGGAAGCTGGGCTATTGTCCTGCTATTGTCTGTGTGATCAGTGAGAACGATGCCTTCAGGGTCTTTTGTTGTGGAGAAGTTATGGGTACGAGTAAAATTAGGGATTGTTGGGAAGCATGTAGGAGTTGAACATCCAAAGCGGGGAGAATACGTGGCCCCAGAATCAGAAAGGTCCCGGGAATAGTTTTGTGTCTCCTGACTTCCTGTACTTACCATACCTTCCCAGCCCAAATCCATGGGAGTTGTAGGAAACGTATGTACGGAAGCGATAGGCCCTAATGCAATCCTGTGCGGATCATGCAATGATTTTTCTTGTGTTTATCTCCACAGGAAAAATCTGAACCACATCTTGTTTGGATCTTGAATCTTGGTAGGAACATAACTCTAATACGTCTCACTAGGAACAAAAACGCAGTTTTTTATCATCTATGGAACAAAAATCCTTTTTTTGATATGAAAAGGAACAATATGAATATTTTCTATGCCTCTAGGAACAAGCTTACATCTTTTTATCACACATGAAACAATATAAGATAGTGAGATCATGATTAGTGCTGTTCCTACTGAGATTTTGCTCTGTTCCTACTGAGATTTTTGTTGCGGTAAGAATCCTACTGGGATTTGGGTTCCGGGAAGAATCCTACTGAGATTTTTGATCCGAGGATAATTTCCTACAGAGATATATTTTAGACAAGGGTCAATAAGTTTCTGCTGTGATGTTAAGCAAAGGAACTATGTTGTCTCAAGTTCCAAATGAGATATTTTTTGACACATTGGATGTGAACCACTACTTTCCCGCATCTCCATGGAGCAGGGCTAAAATAATGATGTATTCCGGTGAATGAAATTATTGTTGCGATGGAACAACACCCTTTGTTTCCGGGAACACTCTCGGGGATGTCTTCTATTTTACTGACAAACTTTTCGGCTGGAAATCTATGGCCACAAAGTCCAGAATTGGGCAGGATACAGGGCACTTTCGGTGTCGCCCAAGTTCAACTGGGGTAGGATTCCTACCTTATTCTGAAAATATATCTTCATATATTTTTTAGGTCCGCATGTTATTTTCTAGTGCAATATTTTTTGTGGTTATAAAAAATAATTAGGGTAGAATGTCTGCCTTTGTATACTCTATGAATTCCCTAACATATAGGTTTCCAAACATAAATGACCCCCGACTTCACTTGAAATTCTTGTGTAGCAGACGCCTGCATAGAAACACAATATCACATCATCACATCACACCACATCATAATCCAAAAATTCTTCTGCCTCTTTCATCATCTATAGAATTGAAGTCCTTGTCTCCGTCCACATCATCTTCACCAACAGATTCTACTTCACCATGCCATCACAAGCCAACATTGATGCAGCTCGGCAACATGGTGATGCTGCCCGTGCCGCCGCCATTGGTTTATCTTTAGAAGAGGGCGCTGCAGCACCAGTTGTAGCCACTAATGTAAATTTGTTTGCTGCAGCGTTTGGTGAGTTTGCTGCTGTTCCTGCTGCTGGGGGAGTTGGCAGAAGGGGCCATCCCAGGGGGCTTCAGGTGGAGCACATGGCAGGGAGGGGAGAGCGCGGTGGACAAAGTTGTGGTGGCAGGGGCGGCAGGGGTGGAGGAGGGCGGGGCAGAGGTGGTAGATCAGGTAATTATCCTGGACGGGGCGAAGGTACTATTCATGTTGTTGCTTTACCTACCTTCCCAGTTCCAATTGCCTCCCCTGTCGCCCCAACAAATTCTTTCCTTCATCAACGGCTGAACCTGCAGACACGTACTGTTCTAGAAGCCGCTGCCCTCCCTTCCACCCCTGCTACCATCCCTCCCCTCCCTGCTGTGGCACAATTGACTGGGGAGGGTGCTATGGAAGGACCTTCTCCAAGCAAGGATTGCCCCGACGACCAGAGGAAACTATTTCTCCATGATCATAAGACTATTTCGCTACCTTCAGGACAATGACGAGCTCTATCCTGGGGTCTCGAGTCAATCTTTGATAGCAGATTTAAGAGAGGCAGACTTACAGGATAGCCAGAAGAGGACTAAGAAGGGTGCACCATCGTAGCATTGAGATGCCAGCAAGAAAGTCGTTGTCAATGCCATAAAAAGCATAAACTCACAAAATCCTTCCACTTTTCCCATCAACTTTGACAACTTGACCTTTAATTGCTTTGCTGGCTTCCTGAAGACTTTCAAGAAAGCTGTTGTCAAGAGAAGCCACCAAACTCCCTTGGCGGAACGAGATGAAGAAGTCACTACAGTGGGGACATCCTCTGTTACAATCCGTCTGGGTGCTGTATACTTTTCAGCTGCTTGCTCTGACCTTGCCTTTATTTTCACTGAGTGTGGCACTGAGAAGGACAGGACTCCTGCTGCAAAGCATTTATGGAAGCAAATTGCTCTTTACATGACAGGAACCCAAAGAACTGGGACAAGGGAGCGGCAGGCTCTTGGTCTCCGCACTATTGAAGGAAAAGATCCCATGCCCTTTGTTGCTTATGTCAGACTTGCATCTATTCTTGCCCGAAGTCAAGATCGTGAGCATGTTGCTGCTCATTTGTTTCTGTTGCTTGACTGGAATACAGTGTCTCGTGCTGAAAATGCTGTCAACTCTCACATGGATTTGTTTGGAATTTTTGAAGATGCTTTGCTTGTTTATCTTGGACCAAGCAAGGGAGACCAGGAAAGCACCAAGCACATTGATCATCCATGGCATCTTTACACAGTTCCCGAGAACCCTGCAATTTGTCCCGTACTTGCATTTGCAAAGTATTTGATGTGTCATCCTCAGATTCTCAATGGAGAGTGCAAAATCTTTGATGGTTCTAGTCAGTATGAGAGGATGAATGCAGTTTTGAAGGAGATTGTTTGCTCAGATGAACACTATGAAGAATTTGTGAAGTTGGGTCTCCAGCCAGAGTATTTTGGGACTCATTCAATTTGCAAAGGTTCAATCACCTATGGAGCATGTGGGGTTGTCAACGGGCTACCCATTGCATCGATTTGTATTCATGCTAATTGGAAGATGCCTGGGGTGATGAATCGGTACATGAGATATGAATCTGCAGGTGACGAGTATGTTGGACATTCAGTTTGTGGCCGAGTTCAACTTGGTAAGAGATTTGCTGAGAGCTGTCCTTATTTTGACTTCAGTGATTGTCAAGAGGCCGAGAAAGAGGATAGGCACAAGGAGCTTGATGAATGGATAGCCTGTAGATACCAGAGCGATGCTGCCCTGAAACATTTCAACTATTCAAATTCTGTGTTGTACAGCTTGGAGATGGCTGGTCCTGCACAGCGTAGAAATCACTACTAAATCTACGTCACACTATCATTCGCATAATTTGGCTTATGTAAAAAAGCTTATTTATTTTATGTCGCATGAATAAAAACTCTAAAAAAACGCCTCTCCCCCGCTCGTCGCGATCGCTCCCCACACAACCGTACCCCCCCCACTCGAATCGGACAGTTCCGTTCTCCAATTTTAGAGTGCAGGAGTGTGACCTAAAGGGTTGTATCACATCTACAGGTGTTGTAGATGCGATGAAGCCCTTTAGGTCCTGATCCCCCTAAAATGAGTCCACTACATTTACATTTTGGGCGCGAATCCATGGTTGTCATATATTTTTTTATGGTCAGTAGCAAATATCTTAAATGTTTTTCAAAAATAAAGGTAGTCACTAAGTATCATAGGAGGCAGGAAAAAACATCTCCAAGCTGTAAAGCTTTATTTTTCACAGAAGTTGGTTAGATGAAAACACCCATGTAGACAATGCCCTCCGCTTTTCTCCATTTTGGTCTGAACCAATTCCTTATGCAAGTTATGTTAAGACAAAATTCCCTTGGAACAAGACTCAAGACACTCCAGAGTTCACAGGCCTACCAGCTGATGCTTTGTACATGACACAAGTGGAGAATCTCAAGATGGAGATGGATGAGTTATTGAAGTCATTTGAGTTTATGATGAGTGCTCTTGTAGCTGATAATATGCAGGTTGTTAGGGGAGTGTGTGAGAAGATTATCTCTGAGCTTGATTTGAGATCAGTTGGTGGAGAAGGGTATGGCTTGTCTTGTGACATTAACCAAAAAATTGACTTGCTCATCTCACGCCTTGATAATCCTTGAGAGATTGCCCCTTGTCCTTACACACAGGTACCCAATGATGAAGATGGTGACCCCTCTTTTTTCAAAACATGTGATGTGGATGAGAAGATAGTCATTACATTTGAAGAATGTCTGACTGCTGCCCAGCAGGATGGTGCTCAAGAGTCAAGGGTTGCGGAAACAAGAAGACAGCTCAAGCGCAGGAAACTCACTGTGGGATTTCACCATGGAAAGTTGACTGTGTTGCCTGCTTCATGGAAGTACCCGAAGATGAATCTGGTTCAATTAATTCATTTGTACCAGATGGGGTCGCCTTCTGAGGGTATCACTGCCCTCCTTTTGTGCAAGCCTTCAGATGTTAACCATTTTGACAAGGAGGGAAGGAATCTTTCTAGGATGCGACGTGTGATGAAGGTTGTTGAGCATTTTTGAAGGGCAAGAAGTGTTTGGAAGCCTCTGACTGCAGGTTCTGATTACTGGGATGGAGAGACTGTGACAAAGGTGTGGGATGGGGTGTGGAAAGATTTGTTGCCTCTGCTGGTAACTTGCACTACTTACGATATGAGAGAGAGGATTCTTGGCACAAGGGCAGGGTTGGGGATATTAGCTGGAGGACTTGCCATAATAAGCTGTTAGATGGGGGTGTTTTTAAGTCTTTATCAGTTTAACTTTATTAGGATGTTGTTGGTGGGTATTTTATAATGATTACGTCACTAATTTGGTAAGGTGTTCAAAACATATATATGGACTATGGTCACTAAACAAAGGAATTCAATAGATATTAGTAGCTAGTACCTTTCCACATAAACATTTTTGAATATCCCTTGTCACACATGGCTCACTGATAAACCTCACCCTTACATTGATTGGCATCCATTCCTCTACAACGGTCTCCCCAACAGCGATGGTCAAGACACCCGGTATTGCCATTAGTATCAAAACAACCTGTCACATATGATAAATCTCATCTTTGATCGCATCGATCTGCACTGACATTGTCAAACTATTCCACACAACACTGGATTTGATCATGAGAACTGCTACTCCCAGAATGCCAATAATGACCAATATTTTCAGAACATGTCTCGATTAATTCGGCTGATTGTTGGGTAGGGCCAAGTTTTGTCTCCTGGCTTCCACGAGAGAGGGCCATGTTTTGTCTCCCAGCTTCCACAAGAGAGGGCCAAGTTTTGTCTCCCGGCTTCCACGAGAGAGGACTAAGATTTTTCTCCCAGTTTCCATGAGAGTGAGTCATTTCATAAAAAACAAGACTGCTACTCAGCTCAGACAGCACCTGATCAGGATCAATGCCAGCTAAGGGCAGGTCACGAGCTGAGACAAGTCTTGTTGAATTTATGACAGCAAACAGTAGTGTCAAATAGATTTCAGGCCCAATTTATCTCCTGCATTGAATGTGAAAAAGAATTAGCAACTATTGTGTATTAACAGATTATCCTGAAAGAAGAAACAGTGATAAAATACTCACATTCTTTATTTCCATCAATGGCTGAGTAGTTTGTGCACAATGCAGTCAACGATGGCAGTCGAGCTTATGCGATGGTTGTCAAGCTCGTGCGATGGCAGTTGAGCTTGTTTGATGGCAGCCGAGCTCGTGCGATGGCAGTCAGGCTTGTACGGTGGCAGTTGAGCTTGTGCAATGGTTGTCAAGCTCGTGCCATGGCAGTCGAGCTTGTGCAATGGCAGTCAAGCTCGTGTGATGGCAGTCAAGCTCGTGTGATGGCAGCTGAGCACATGCGATGTCAATGATCTGCAACAGGGGACCACGCTCCTGAGGGTGTTTTATCCTGACCTACGCCGCCCCCAAACCATCAACAGAATCAATATTGTGACTATGGGGCAGGAGAATCCCCATGATCGCGGAGCTCGTAATAATCCCCCCATGGAAAATAATGAAATGGGGGAGGAAATAAATGGCCACAGACTCCGTGATATTGCTGTGGATAATTTCTGACTAAGGCATTTTCACGATGTTCATTAACTTATGGTACTCTATGGTACCTTATTGGGTAACTAGGGTATATCTACCTTGGGGCAGTAATCCTACCCCCAATTTTTCTACAATGACACAAAATTTATCTATTGAAAACAAAACTTTCTTGTGATCATAAAACAATTTACAAACAAGTGACTGCTGAGTAAACTTTGTTATTGTTACTCACAAGAAACAATCACATAAAATGTAAGAAGCAATCAGAAATTGGGCATCTCTTGTTCATTGCTCAACAATGACTAGCATTGGAAAAAACCCTTGGTCATGACCACCCACAAGCCTGTTCCAATTTGTAAATTGCTGTTTGCTGTTATATTTTGTGAGGTAGTGTTTTGCTTTTATATTGCATTTTGTTGAATTTAGTATTATATTACTTCAAATCAGATGTGTCTGAACATGATAATAGTGAATTGTTCATCGTTGAATCAAAATTATATTGTCGAGTTAAACGGTGACAAACCCTGGTAGAGATATGACCCAAGAAAGGAACCAGGAGGATTTTTCCATAAGGCAAATACATAGAGAGATGGATGAGTGATAATTACTATCAAAAAAATTAACTTACCATTGCATAGATCCCCTGTCTTCCTCATCCTATCATGACAACCATCTTGAAACAAAAATTTAATGGCAGAAATAAAGCTATATATCTGCTAGTAGACATTTGTAGACCCCCCATCTTTAGACCCTACTTCAAAGTCTATAGACCCCCTTAACATCTATAGACTCCAGTGTATTTTACAAATACCCTTTTGTTGACCCCACCCCTGGGGTCTATAGACTATCATGGGAGGGTTTATAGACTGTCATGGAGGGTCTATAGAATGTTACGTGGGGTCTATAAACTTTCATTGGGGGTCTATAGACTGTTTTAGGGGGTCTATAGACTGTTGTGGGGGGTCTACAGACTATTCGTGACTCCATACGGGAAGTCTATAGAATATCTCTAGACACAAGATAATAACATGTGATAAGATAAAAACTGGTGCAAGTCATGAACAAAAAAAATCATAAGTTAAGCTTCTTCATGAGAGGTGTGACATTTGTAGTAGCATAAATGTCTATTTTTTAAACTATAAATTGACAATGTGAAACAGGCTATCATGAGTATTTCAATTGTCTAATTTCCTGCCATTTCACTTCTAGGGGGGTCTATAGACTGTGAGATGGGGTCTACAGATGGGGGGTCAACAAACACCTACTAACATATCAAAAAACAACAGGCTAGATCAAACCAAGTTGTGGAGTTTGCCTGGGCGTGATGGTGAGGGAGAGTGTAACAATTGGGCCAATTTATGTTGGTACTGCACGTATTTTGTGGTTGTGACATCACAGGGATGCAACACAATTATAGCAGCCAGGTGGATGGGTGCAGACATTCATGACTTTTGACAATGGACATTACCAGCAGCCGCTGCAAGATTTTTTGTAGCAAGCTAGAGGGAATGCAATTCGTAGAGACAGAGGAAGACACACTTTGAAAATAACGTGGCTTGTCTGCGCTAATTAAATCACAGTTGCAAATGGGCGTGAGCATCTCACGCGCTTTGCGCGCGCCTCGCTCGCTCTCTCGCCCATTTTTAAAGTAGAAAATATGATACTTGTTAGACAATCTTTTATGACAGTATAACTTTCCTTCAAGTTCACAGAACCATTCGTGTAATTTTTTTGTGACTTAATGATCCCTTCAAGTTGACAGAAGCATTCTTGTAAAAGATGTTATATGTTATAACTCTGTTCTTTCAAGCTATTCACAAAGATATAATTTTAAAGGTAGGCAGATACTAAGACACTATGACTACCCCATGTAAGTCCAACCAAAAAATAAATTATTTACAGGTAAGTTATGATCAACTTGTTGTTCAGTACCTGTTTTGGCAAAAATTAAAAAATGTCTCACTGAAGAAGAAGAGGAAGGAGAAGGAGAAGAAGGAGAAGAAGGAGAAACGGGGCTCAGTTTCCAACACAACTAAGATTTTGAAAAAATCTTGATACATCAGATGAGATGAGCAAGTTTAGAAGAGTTGAGACAGCATCCTTTTCATGTCACACTGCAAAAATGGGTGACTCAGTTCTCCGCAATAAAAGTTGCAATGGCACCCCTACAATGAGGGTTTAAAAAATGCACATCCATCAAAAATGTTCTGATGACCTTGAAGCCAGATCCACAGAACATCAGAACATCAATACATTCAGAAATCATTATCATAGTAGATCCCTATACACCAGCTTAGCCATAATGGTACAGATTGAAAGATCATAAGAATGGTAAAGTTCGCAATTAAAAAAGTGTCACTTATTTTCCTATTAACCAACCACCAAAAGTTTCCCCAAACAGAACCAAATCATATATCATAACATGCAGCAAACGCAACATATCATCAATTTGCAACCTATCATCACAAGTAATTGATATGTGACCAAGTGACTGTTTTTTGAGGTTTTGCATGTGAGCATGAGGTATGTTGCGTTGGTTGAATGTTTTCTTTTGATAGCAAAAACCTTCCATAAATTCCTACACTGTAAAACAATTTGATGAGCGATGAATTGCTGCAGGTTCTTAAGAAAATTAATGACATATGGGGCTGGGAGACATGCAGAATAATCTTTAAACTATGTAGGAATACAAACATTTTTGCCATGATTGTACACAATGGAGATGATGTTGCTCCCTGGATTTTGACTTGCACTTCTTTTATGAGACTATTACTTTACCCTCATCACTTCCTCGCCCACACATACCTTAGTGTGTAACTAAGTCACTCTAGTCCAAACTTACTAAAAGAGCGGCAAAATAATGTTCATAATTCTGAAGCAGGACTCTAGCAGAGTGGTGCTTAGTTTGTGAATAGCAGTCTTGAGCCCGCCATAAATTCTTCAAAACCTTGCATCCATGCCAATTTTGTGTAGCAGAGCAATAGAAAATAATATTTCTTTGTGAAAACCCACCCTCCACTCCTGGAGTGTTTGCATCCTGCAAGATTAAAATTTACATTACTAAGTAGTTAGTTCTTAGGAGTGTTTCATTGCTTAGTATCTCATGTCACAAACACCACCCCATTTCTCGAAAAGGGACAAGTCTTGTGGCAGAGCAGAAAGGTTTGATGCTTTTTCAGAAAATTGCCAAATTTTCTAAATAACTTGCCAAAAATATTGATTTGAGAAATGCAAATAAATCATTTTTATGAATCCACCATCTTTCTGTTTAGGTATCAATTTACCAGAAGAAGATGGTTTCTTTAGTAGGTAGCTGACTTCACAATGGATTCTACTACCATAAAATGTGGCTCATAAGTACCCGCGAGTGTTAAAAGATTCCTTTTAGTTGTACTTATACCGTGTGACAAGCTAGTGACTTTAACATGGTGAAAAATTATCGGTATATAGAAAGTTACCTCAAGGTAGGGATATTGTATCTTTGTCGCAACATATCACAACACCCTCTGGGGTGTAAATCTCTGAGTGGTTCATTTTCCCACTCAACGCCCACGTTTACTTCGCACCAAATGAAAGTCCATCTCCATCAGGAATAAGTTGATCGATCTCATCCTCATCCCGTGGAAGAACGTGAAGGCACCAAGTGTAGTTCCTACTCTTATCCTTGATGCGTATCATCTACACACCATTGGAGACACCCTGAATTGCATTCAATCACTCGGTATTGAAGTGATTCACATCCCAGCAGGATGTACTTACCTTTGTCAGCCCATGGACGTTGGTATTTATAAATCAATCAAGACCGGGATCAGGTGAAAATGGGAGGATTGGATGCTTGATGGAGAAGGAATGGTAAACGGTGTTGCTAAGGAGCCAACCAGAAAAATGGTGGCGGAATGGGTATTGGATGTGTATAAGAACAATCCCAGCAAGGAATGCATGAATGAAGAAGGGTTATGAATGGTTTTAATTTCTGTAATAAAATAATTATTTTATGTTCTGAAGACTCGTCACTAGGAAAAGATAATTGTGGTTGGACTTAACAGTTAAGTTGTAATTAAAAACATTTAATCCCAGGATTATTTTGCATACAAAAGGACAACCGCATAGGCATATCCACAGTTGTGGTAGAAGAGCCGGTGTATGGAGCAATCTCATGCTCTGCCCTGAAGACATCGGTAATCTTCACTATGGTACCATCCAATCGGAGATCATTATCTCCCACTGCATACTCCATTGCTGTGAAACAAACACAGCATCCATCAGATCCGCCGTCCTTCGTCGTGTAGCATGTGAGTTTGTGGCGAGCAAAGGATCGCAGACGGAGGTTAAGACCAACACCCAAACTTTCCTGGTCGAGAACCGCGCTGTTGCCACAACCAAATGATGAAGTGCGCAGCTGTGCCCGTTACTATCAGGCAAAAAACTGACAAGAACACAAAAAAACCGACAAGAACAATCTTTTCCATGATGAATCTGGTAGCTCTTCCGTATTGTGCCTAGTTGTGTCGTGAGTTTTAAGGCCATTTGCCATTACGCCACGACTATCCGCAATCATGGGGAACTATACATACTGGCATGTTGGTGGTAATAAGGAGAAGCCATTCCAGATAGTTTTAGGTCTAATTTATAGGTTTCAACACTGTAAAAATGCAATTGTTCCGAAAATCGGGGATTTGGTGCTTATGCAGTGGTGGTACTTATGAGCCGTATTTTACGGTAGTTAGAGCCACTTTCTTGAATTTAAATAGGTTGTAGAATGGAAAGACACATGCTTTTGGTGTTATTCTCAATTGCAGGTAAAGATGATGCACTGAATTGATTAGGGCATTGCATGAAAGAATTGCCATTGTCAACAGGGCAAGCCAGACCTGGTAGACCAAGCAATATTTCACTTCTGATGCGATCCAACACACTAAAATCATGTTGTGTTGATAAATGCATGCTAAAATTTATTACCACACATAGTATTGGGGAAGATTGGCCCCTTGGGTCTCACAATGGTTCTGTTTCATTACATTTATCACATTTACATAGATTGATGACCACGGTCAACACATGTTACATGAACAGATTGGATTGTTACTGTTGAGTGCAACCAGGATCTTCATTTTGGATTGACAAACTTTCTATTTCTTCTTGTGCTCTCTGCCATTTCTGCGAGAATAAGTTCTGTTTATTCGTCTCCGTCCCGTTAGTAGTCATACCGGGCCCACCGGAATCTGCATAATTTTGTGCGGCAAGTGATGATCTAGGTGTTGAAAAACTCATGGCTCTTCTCATGCAAGCCCCACGATTCGTTTGAAGTGTTGCCGCAGTAAATTCTTCGCTTTCGCGTTGGCTTCCACGTGCTGGCTGAAAGATAGGTGCCTGATCCCCAAAGTACGGGGACCCAGGTGAATTGATCAACAGTTCTGGCTTGAGGCTTGATGTTAGATCTGAGTAACCTATCATGTCGTCATTTTCATTTGGAATAACAACAGCGGGCTCGGCTGTCAAAATGTTGGTAGCCCCGCCAGCAATGCATACAGGAATGTAAGCAGCCTTGTGAGCGTCAACTAAGAACTTTCTGAACTCTTCTCTCTTCTCAACTGAACTAGGAATAGTATTGTCCCAGCCATCTAACAGCGACGTCTGCAACAAACCAGCGTCTTGATAGGCTCGTTTAAAGCGTTTGTGAAGATAATTGCGATACAAATATGTTGGGATTGCAGGTAATCCAGCAAACAGCGCTGGGCCAAATGCGTCTCTCAGGGCCATTTGCAGAGTGAGAAGAAATTGACCCATATACAAACTTGTGATCATCACGTCGGAGAGGAAGGGCCAACGTTCTCCACCTGAGTCAAATTTTGGGCGGTACATGAAAATACAGTTCCTTCGCCAAAGGGGCGTGCAAACAACATAATAAAGCAAAGCCATAGGAGCTGTTGGATAAATCATTCACGAAACGGAAGGTGAGAACATCGCAAATAAGAATCAATCGATGAGTGTGAAAATGAGTAGCTCACCAACCAACGGCGACTGTGGTGCAAGTGCGATTACGCACACAAACACAACACCTCCATCGATATAGATTCTATAGGGTATAGGCCCTCCTGGGCCGCCACCCATGGTACATCGAGCGCAGCACTTCCAGCCAATGCAACCGAAAATAAATGTGTTGATTTGTAGCATCTGAACGTAATCAAAGAGCCGAAGTGGGTCCGTACATTGATCACGTGACAGAAATCAACTGAAACATGTTCATGTTTACTTACATATTGCAACGGTAACGTCATCTGAAGGCAAATGGTGTCTTGTCAGTTGATAAGACGCGTTCGGACGTAGCGATTGTAAGAACCAAATTATCTTACCGTAGTTCTAACGATAATCCAGTTCAACCATGTCGCAGATGTCCTCAATGGTGTAGCGTTCGCAATGTTAGTTACAAGCTCACTAAGAGACTGTTCCACATTGCTGGAAAGAAAGACAACATAATACAGTGTCACTACAAGGGGCAATGATAAAAATACTCATGGATAATAACCGGCGGCGCACTAACCTGTGATACCATATGTCAATCGCAGCGTCCGCGATATACTATTACGTGCCCGACAAAGTGAGAGATTTTAGAGATACGTGCTAGCTTGGATTGAGATGTTGGAGATTTTTTTCGTCCAAATACTTACCGTAAACACGAATGCGGTGGTTAACATGAAATACCAATAATAATTCAGCGCGTATTTTTCAGCTTCCTGGACAGAAGTTGCTTGTGAGCCGGCATTGGCAATCATTTTGAACATCACAGGACACAATGCAAAAAAGGCTGTATAAAGGAGACCTGATATGAGACCAGAGACAATATCTGCAGATAGAAATGACGAGTTATTGAAGAGGTTGTAAAACCCAGGTAGCGTTGTCTGTAGGTTTGACGGTTCCACAACCTTTTGCGCGGTACTAAGAGGATACCAGGAAACCACACGGGAAATTGAGAGTCTATCTCTGCAGGAGAGACTTGGAACACAGATGTCTCATTACGTACGTGATTGGAATTGTGTAGAATATATAGATAGAAACCAAAGATGCAAGCGCACTGAAACAGGCATATAAAAAAGGAATGCATTCATTAAGAAACGAGAGCCAGCCTGAAGATGTCTTCTGCACTTATTCACTCACATGTATCGCCGTATCATCAGCTGGTTTTGGTTAAGATTCAACGTCACAGGACGGCAGCAGCCTCGGCAAGTTATTAAATCAAAAGGAGCTGCGTCCGCCAATGGAGGCTGAAAATAGAAACGGCCGAGAAAGTTATGGCATTCAGTTCATAAAAGGACACAAGAAAAGCGCAATTCCAAACTTACAACTGGCACAGTCTCAAGTGACAACCAACGATGCACACCACGTCCATCTGCAAGGCAGTGCCTTGCGGCAACTGCGGCTTGTCGAGAAGAGAATGTCACAACTGCGTAGGTAGAGTCCTTTGCGAGTTTCTTCGTGAGGATGTTGTCTGATGTTTTGACTTTGGTCCATCTTCCTATCGCTTTCAAGTGTGAAATGATATTTCTTCTCAAAGAGGAAGCTGTCGACTTGAAGGATGGCATCGTCCACACCCCTGTTTCTATCTCGGGCTTATTCTTTGCGCTTTCTGTTTGGCCCTCAACGTCATCCTTTCTCAGAATATTTTTCACTTGCTCCCATTGATTACTGGCCTTGGTCTGCTCAGCATCTGATTTGACTGTTTTCGATGATTGACCTGTTAATGTTCTTCGCCTGAGCGACGACTCGTTTGGCGAAAGTATATCTTGCTCAGTATTATTCATGCCAAAACTAGTCGCATTGAGAGCAGAAGAAGACAATGATTCGTCATCATTATCAGTTATCGTGGTGTTGAATACAAACCTCCCCTCGGATGTCATTCTCAGAATTGATCCGCCCAAAGAATTCGGAAAGATTGAACTTGGGGATGAAATGTCGAAGTTTGGTGTTGGTGATGATACGTTCCTTGGGTCGCTTGAATGTTCGTTGATGGTCCGTAGTGCTGAACTCGTTGATTGACGACTATTATTGTTGACTTTAGAACTCGCGTCAGAATCCTTGGATCGGGACGTCTCTACAGCCAAAGTCTTATTCCGATAGCTCAAATTCGAGTCGTTTGACAGTGATTTGGATAATAATTTGCCACCTTGATTGCCAGCATTGCTTATGATGTCTTGACATTTTGGTTGAACGTCGACAGAATCTATACCGTCATTTGATGAACTGAATATTTCGTCGAGTGTGGGCAACTCGACACCTTCACAATTCGGACTGTAGTTGGTTGCTACGCCTTGAGCTGTAGAACGAATGGGGGAGTTCTTCATGGTAGACTCTGTATTCTGCAGCATCATTTCTGTTTCATCAAAACTCTTCCCTTTTTTATGAGGAGTATCACCCTTGTCTACAATCGAGACGGCAGCTTGCATCTGAGCACACTGAAGCTGATACTGTGCATTTTCCAAGCGCTCAATGGTCGCTTCTTCCATCTCTAATAGTCGGTCAATAGGCTGCCGTCGAACACGCCCTTCACAACAACCGTTAGGGCAACAAGCAGCAGCGCCCTGAGCCATTTCGCGGGAATACACTGCTTGCTGTTCGGGTCCATAATTCAGTGATCGAAAGATACGGTAATCTAAATCAGACACATCTTCGCTGGGACCATACGTTTGACGATACTGGGATATTTGACGCTTCATTTCTGAATCATAAAATCGATTCGACGCAGTCTCGTCGTCAAGAAAAGTTACCCTCGGCCTAGACTGGGGAGCGTCTCGAGTGGGGGTATGCTCTGAATGCAGGTCGTTAGCAACAACTTCTTTTGTGCTGTTTTTGGCTGATTCTTCGTCCCCTTCTCCCACCTCGTCAATATCATAGTATCGCTGTTTTGACAAGACATAAATTTTACAGTCTGAGGCCAAAAAGGAGTAGGATCACGACACTGCACATGCCCTTACCTTTTCGTTGATGATGGAACGAATAAATCTCAGTCTCCTCAACGCTGCAGCGGCTGCGTACCATTTCCTCCACGCTTTGGCCAACTCTGGCGCTGCAGGCAAGATGGTTACTGCTACAACACTCGAACTGAAACCTGGTTGGTTGGGTACGCAGTGATCGAAAAACGTCGTCGCCACCGCCAATTGCCAATCGATACTTGCTCGCTTCGAAAACCCGATGGCTGTTTCAATGTCTTCAGTGTTGACGACTTCGGTTGGAAGCGAAGGCAAGCCCCCAACAAGCACAGAGTATAGTTCAATATTAGGAATGGTGTCACGATGTTCGGGATGAGGTATCCATGGCTGGCGGCATTTGTACTTGGGTTTTGTATTTGGATTTTGACCTTTATTGATGGCTCTCCTTGTTCGAATATCCATAGCATCATCGTCGTCGCCGTCGTCACTCGCCGCAGACTCTTCATCAGTATCATCCGCATGAGGATTGTAAATTGTCTTTTCAAGCTCAGACTGTCGATTTCCATAATGATCGGCTTCAAGATAATACACTCGTCGTAACACCAAATTCTCCCTCCATTCTCGCTTGATATTCTTCAATGTATAGTATGTTATTAACCACGTGCAGATCGATATAGCGTACAATCGAATGAGATGAGACACAGAGCTATGTGTCCAAAAGAATGCCGTCCAGAACTGGAAATTTTGAGACTCAACGTTAGTGGTATTGGTTGTTTGAATGATGTTGGCAATGGTTGTTCGACCATAGTTGGTCAGATTTGCATGTTGAGTACAGTATTCGTCGTCAAAACCGCAAGCCGATAGGTTTATGGGGAGAATGATGCATACGCATAAGAAAGTTGCCATTGCCGTCACTCGAAGGCAGAGATCTAAATTGATATGTAATGATTTTGAAACGGTTATAAACAAGGACGCTATCAAACGATCGCAACACAGGATGGCCACTCACCATGAAAACGGAACAAAACCACCGCATCCAAATTGACTCCAAGCAATTTACCGCCCATTCCCCCATCACGTGTTCCAGTCCCAGGGATTCCTCTCAGCATCCGATCATAAGAGAGATGAAGCGTCCAGGGTATCCATCCCAAAAATGGATTGCCTCTATCTTGAGGATGGATGAATTGATCATTATTGTCAATTTCGAAATCAATCGCTCCTTCATTGACGTAGTCTTGCTCATTATTCGTTGCCGAAATTTCATTCCCCAATTCATCCACCGCCACTCCGGCATCCACATCATACAATTTTCCCTGTACTTTCATCCCATGCTCCGAACGTATCCTACTACCGCTAGTATTACTGTGCGCAGTCCTAACGACCATATCTCCATGCCCCGAACTCAATCTACTACCACTGTTCGTCCGCACCATTATTTCATCATACGAATCCGAATTCGTCCTCCCCTCACTCCTCGATCCAGAAGGATGTTCCGAAGTCTTGGGGTGTTGCGACGACTCTCTCCTTCGCGCTCCCGCCCCCACGTACACGGGCTGTCCAATGGCATTATTGACAAATTCTCTGCGTTGTTCTTCTTCCTCCTCGACGTGTTGCTTCTGTTCTGCGGCGCAAAGGCCATCGAGGTCTAGGCCGGTGACGAGTTTGGTGGCTATGGCGGTGGATTTCCGTGTGGCTTGTCTGGCTGTTTTGAGGGGAGTGGAGGATATGCGCGTGTTTTTGTTGGTTGTTTTGTTGGTTTCATCTACGGCGTTCGGTTGTTGCGATTTGGCAGCGGTTCTGGTTCGAGTGTTTCGCTTGGACAATGATTGTCGATTGGCTTTTCTCTTGCCCTTTTTGGCTTTGTCATAAATATCCTTCCGACTCCTGTAAATGGTGTTGGGATGCCGGGCCGTGCATCGCGGAGCAATGTTGGTGCTCCTTCGCGAGACGGCGATGCCGAATGCAATGGTGGCGAATAGCGTGACGCACAGTCCTCCGCCGAGGGTGAAGCCGATGGCTTGCAGGGTCATTCCTTCGCTCCGGGAGAAGATTGTGGAACTGGAAACAGGTTTGTCGGTGGGCGAGAGAGACGGAAACAGGGAGGGAGAGGGAAACAGAGACGGGGAAGCCGATGGAAACATTGAGGGAGGGAGAGATGGAAACTGAGAGGGGGAGGCGAATGGAAGCGTCGAGGCGGACGGTGCCGCAGTGGCGTTTGTGGCATTTTTGATTTGGGTAGTTGAGTTTGAATTCATTTTGTTAGTGGAAAGTCTCGTCTGCACGCATGTGATTATTTCCGAAAGGAGAGAGGCTGCTCGTTGAATAGTATTGTAATGAATCTGAAAGGCTGCAGCGCTGGCGTTCAGGCAGGATGTCGCTCACTTGTTGCTGGGGATAACGCCACAACGCTGCCACTGATTTCGCACCCCCAACAAAAAGGAACTGCACGTGCGAAGTCTCTTCACTGCACAGCCACAAAAGGGGTAGCAATGGCTCCTTCAATGCCTTCGCAACATATCCCAAGGAGACGAATGATCACTGAAACCTACGAGGCACTCAATAGGTAGGACGAATTACTTTTCGCGTATTGGGGGGAATTCAACAGCTCCAATCTAGAGGTTCTCGATGCAAAGAAAGCCATTTGCTATATCAGTCATCTCGCAGAGATTCTGGCTGCGTGCGCTGCTATCTACTAACTATTGTATTGTATTGTACCCTATTGTACCACTCGTCAATCTTCTATCGTTGGCATTGGTTTTTTGGTGAATAGTATATAAACAGATTAGGCAGTCCTCCAGAGTCGTGGATAGGTTGTCGAGCTCATCGCGCGAAAGCGGACATCTCCCGTGGTAGTCCCGTGGTTTGATTTGTGTCATGATGATGTGCACGTGGAGATTGCAACACAAAGGGTTTCATCACACCCACAGACACCCATCAAAACTGGAAAATGTCGTTCCGGGTATAAATTTGAATTACATTTATTTAAGCCCGGTGAATATTTTGGCCAGAGAAACTTTTTGTAATGACTTCTTTACTTGTTCACCTGTACATCGATGTCAACCTTCCACGATTTCGTCGAAAACGTGAAGCATTTGAGCTGGGCTCCGCAAAAGAGCTTAATTGGAGGTGAGAAATAGTGTCTCACAATGATGTTTGTCTGGCTACTCCTACCGTATTGTACTATACCTTGGACAGAGCTCTCCACGCGATCCACAACAGAGTTGAATGTCAACAATGACAGTGTATGACTTTGATCGTCACAGCAACAGCAACGCCCTCTCTGGGTAAACTCGAAGCTCCACTCCATTCAACACTTACTCGCCAGGAGTGCCAGCAACAAAGGTCCACCCTTCCACGCCGTCATGACGACCCCTCAACGCCGAAAGATATTCCCCCATCTCGACGGGTCGAAAAAGGAAAGTGCTAAAAAGACTGCAGAAGGAGGTGGTGACGCCTCCTACGACAACGCCAAAACAACCAAGGAGACCAAGGCCAAACGACATCCCTCTGCACGAAAGAAAAATGACACCGTCAATGGCACTGATGATATCCACAAGAAACATGGCATCAACAAAAACCATGCTGGATTCTCGGCCACTCGTCACCTTCTCCCGCTTCCACTTGTATTTACCGTCCTCATGTGTTCGGGCTTGTTTTGGATTTCGTCGTTTCGTGACATGATGGCGACGGGGAAACCTATTTTGGATACCTTGGGATTTTTATGGGGTCAAGTCGATGCGGATGCGAATTTCTTGGTACGTTTGGATTTTTCATCGCTGTCGACTAGTAGGTTTTTTATTTGTTACTATGCATCCTGTCTTTCCTCGCCGCTATTCAGCTATACACGAAATCGACCGCGTGGTACGACGATTCCCGTGGCTGGAAATCCAAACAAGGCGGTCTCTCCGCCATCCTGCCAGTCACCACCGACGCCAACAACATGGGAGGGCTGTTTGTACGGAAAATGTCCGGAGCCGCGGGGTTGGCGTTTCAATCTGCCAAACTTTGGCCGATTGTATTTCATTCTCCACCGGTGTATGGGAAGAAGGGAATGGTGGGTCCCAGTTGGAGTGCGGGACATTTTGATCCGCTGTTGGTGTTAGGCATGGTGGGGGATGTTTGTTTGTCCACGTTTTATTTGGTGAGGTTGGAAGAGTTGAAGAATGGGGGGGCGCATACGTTAGGGAAGGCGTTTGTTTTGGCTGGATTGGTGGAGGCATTGGTGTTTGCTCTGTATGTCACGAGTCGGAGGATGAGGGAGGCCACTAAGGGAAAACAGGCTACCAATAGTCCACCCAGTGCTGCGGGAGAAGAGTATGATCCACTGGATGACCCGAATACGATTCCTTCTCGCATCATTGCACGCACAGTCCTGATTGTGTCGACGTTGATTTCTGTTGTGTCGCTACGTGATTTGTTGTTTCCTGGGAGCATCTTATCCTTCATCCCACGCGACGACATTTACTTGGAGTGGACGGGGGCTTTTCTGCATTCACCTCCTCCGGACACTGTGGAATCAGACGAGCATGGCTTGGAGGCTCCGTTATACGCTGGAGATAAATTTGTATCGCAACTTATGGGACTTTACCTTGCTCTATGTTGCATGCTCAAAGTCACTTCGGCGATTGGTTGGATCAAGGGGAGCAAATCCATGGGAGGAGACCTTGACAATGAGGACAGGAGGGGTGTCGTATCGTCAAAAATCATATGGAAAACCCAAGCTTTCGGAGATATGCTCTTGCTGGCAATGCTGCGTCTATTTACTCCTGCTGCAAAGTCCGCTAGTTTGGATCTAAGATGGCACTTGATGTTTGTTGCTTATGAGATGTTTATCTTATGTACGTGTCAATGGACTGCTTCTTCTCTAATCTTTATTTGCTTGGTTTCAACCCATCATTTCGACTCACTTTCCCGCTCCCTCATCTGTTCCCTAGTTTTGTACGGATTTTGGTAATGCATTGTGGGCATTCTTTCCTTTAGTAGCTCATTCATTGCATGATTACATCAATCACATCTTAAACCACCGGCAATGCTAATAACTTCTGCTAAATATCTTTACTCAAAAGTGTAGACTTTTTATTCTGTCTTGACACGACATTAATCTTCAGCATGATGCACTCCAAACATAAGCCCCACGCACAATTTTGTGGTTATAATTCCTCACTGATATCCAATACTTCTAAACCATACTTTGGAGCCTCAGACATTAATAAAGCATGAGAATCTGGACATCTGATCTGAAGGCAGAGGTAGATCAATGTTTCTGGCACGTGTTTTCCTTTTGTTCTACTTTTTCTTGGATGACTTTCGTGCCATCAAAGATATTGCTTCCAGTAGAGGGCACACCAACAAAGGAGAAAAAACTACATCGGTGCCTACTATAGTATCGAATGAATGTGGCTCCAATTCATTGCAGGTCTTGACACCTGAAGTATCTAATAAATCAGCAGTTTTGATATCTTCTTCTAAAAAATGATCCCAGCGTAGTTTTCTCACAGACACTCGATTTTTTGGACAGTCAGATGAAACAACGTGGCATGAATACCATGCCTGCCATCTACGGATTTGTTCTTCGTTTCTGTTGACGAGTCAGCAATATTTTGTCGAACATTTTCTTTCAAATTTGACATGACCTCCGAAGCTTCAGTAAGCGCAGCCTTGGTTGACAACCCCTTCGTAGCAAGTATCAGCCCTAGCATCCCACAACCCGCTCCAACCTTAAGTGTCTTACCCAATGGGGGAAAGAACTTTTGTTTTCTTTTTGAAAGATATTCAGCCAATAGGTACGACGACTCCCAAACCATGCCGCCTGTGTGTATTTTGCAATCGTTTTCTTGATGAATAACAATCATTTTCTTGTCGACTTGATTTCCTACCAAGGGAGAGTTGGCTAATTCAAAGAAAACAGATGTTGCATTTTCATCCTTGTCCCTGGTGTTTGTAGTGCACATGTTTGCCGTGTGTGCATTTTGTGCCTTGTCGCTTACAATGCCATTCCGAAAGAAATTGTAATCTTTATAAGTTGAGTCTGTTGTGTACTGTGGAGTCAGAAACGAGCAAGCACACTCCTGGAATATCACTGCATGTTCACTCTTCCCGTCGTCAACATTTTTTCCTGTCTTGTTGCAGAAGACACCTCTATTTGTTGCCTCCCCTGTTTGAGGGTTGAGATCTCCTCTTTCGTCTTTTGGATTCGCCTACTTCCACCATTTTTTTCTTTGCAGTGGGAAGTCAGATTTGATGCCACCAAAAAGTCACCTATCACGATGAATTACATTTTTGTTTGGACCAACCCAGACCTACCCCCATTTTTTATTTGACAATGGGGTAGGCTTGACGACACTGATTGTCTGTCTGGTGTATGTGTTGGTCTCTGGTTTATGACAAGCATAGTTTGTGCCCTTTTCCACATGGGGGAGAGCACCACCATGAACATTACTTTCTGCCCTCCTTTATGGCCTCCTCCAGATCATCTATCCATTCCATCACGCTATTCAGCATTACCTTTGTTCTTTGTTTATTTTGCACACTCTCGGCATTTTGTATAAATTTCATTTTAGTGTCCTTGTTCATGTTTTCTTTGCTTTTCACTTCTTTTAATCTTAAGTTTTGGGGCATTACTTTCATGTTTCAGTTCTTTTGCGCACCTTCTATGTTTCACATTTACTAGCTGGCTGCTCCTTATGGTCCAAGAGAAATGGCTGCTCTGAATTTTGTCTTTTTATTCTCTGTACAAATTTGATTCCTGTCAAAATTAAGTAAGGCAGAATCCAGTAAACATTTTGGATCTTTTGTTCAGCATTTGTTCCATTGTGTTGTTGGATATTAGGGACAGTGATGAGCAAGGGTCCCTACAAGTACAAGACTTACACAAGGAGGGTTTTTCTGTCCTCTCATGGACTTTTCCCTACCATTAATCATGGTTGTCAACCACAATTCTCAATTGTCACAAAATGGGATTTGGTAATCTCATTTGCTCCATCTTTTCAATTCCAAAATACAATTCTTGATCGTCAAGACATGACAATCCAGAATTCTACTGTTTGATGGTTGTATTAATTTGAGTAGACCTAATGCTCATAAAATTACTTTTTATCCAATGTTAACATCAAAAACTACATGTATCACAAGAGCCCGCTTTGAATGCACGGGGGCGTCCTAACTAGAAGCTAACTCCTTCAATTGAATTCAAATCAACAATTAAATAACAAGCTTCCTCTGTGCAAGACAAGCAACATCTTTGCATTGCACAAACAACGAGCAATCAACATATTCTAGATCTGATCACACAGAAGTATCACGAACAAGTGAATTGTTGAGAGAAGACGTCATAGTCGAGCAAATTTGTTAAGCTTACCATTTTTATTTTTCAACCATTGTGTCCACAAGAAGCCAAGCACGTGCCGACATGGACAACCTCCGAGAAAGTATCACTAATCTCAATGAGCAATTGACGGCACTCCTCTCCACCATTCAACCACTCCTAGCAGGTGCTGTCGCTCCTCCCGGTGCTGCTCCAGTGCCAGCTGCTGCTGCCGCCCCGCCTGCTGTAGTCTGTGCCCTATCTCCGGGCACCACCAACCTGGACGAGTTGATTGATTATTCTATCCGTACCGGACAGAGCCTGTACATCACCGGGATATCCAAGCTGACAGATGACAAAGAAGACAAATTTGACCTCAAGGTCACACAGGTGGTGAGATTTCAAGAGATGTTGCAGGCTGATAATGAGGTTAACAATTTTGGACACGCGAGAAACAAACAAAGCATTAAGAGACAATCTAAAGGTCTTACCTGAGTACTGTATCCAAGTCAAGGATGACGTGGATAAGGTGAATTCCTACTTCATGCAAAACTTGAATCTATTGTTGGCAAAAGGTGAAGGAGCAGATGACAAGGAAAAGATTATGTTTGCAGCTTACCAGCATGTCCCCGATGCTGAATTCGGAAAATACATGAAACAAAAAAAAAGGAAAATTACTATGCAACATCAACAATATGGTCAATGTTGACTATAGGACCATCATGATGAAGGCCAAGATGAAGTACGACATATTTTTGTCAAACAAAGATCGGCCTTTTGGCACTCCATCCGTGAGGAACAACAAGTCATGTGCTCAAGGCTGAGCTGGAGCAATTCAAGGACACCCATTTCAAGCTTTAAGGCAATTGAAATCCAAGCTCAAGGCAAGCTCACAAAATAATCCTCCACAAGCAAACTCGTTGTCCAACACACCTAAGACCTCAAATCAGGCAACAAAGAATCCCAAGAATACCAACAACGGAAGGAGACAAAAGCAGGATGAAGCATGGAAAAAGACAACACCCAAGCCAGGAGAGCTAAAAACCATCAAGAGAGACAACAAGACTTGGAACTGGTGCATCCACCACTTTGCGTGGTGTCTACACTCATCTGAGGAATGTCGCAAGGGAAAGAGCCAGGGCAATCCATCGGTCACAACGCAGTTGGCAAGCAATGCAAAAGAACAAGTAGACAGCAGGACAGGCTCCAACAGACAGCTTCTTGCTCATCTGGCTGAACTGTCCATTCAAGACAATTGACAGTGCAGACCGGCATGGCTCAGGCACCAAATTTTCTCCTCCTTCTGTCACTTTTATTCCATCCTCAATTCCGTGACCTCTTATCTTGCTTTCTGTGAAATATGGACAATGATAACATTTTTCTTTTGCGTTAGACACAAGTGGCACCAAGTTTCATGACAAGCAGCCAGAATGGACAACAGCACCCGCAAGGCGGAGCCCTCAACCATCAACCATCTCTGATGTCATTGTTTCAAGCAGCGAATGAAACACAAGCATACACACAAAGGACACTTCATCAAACCAAAACCATTGTTCCATTTGACATGGAAGTTCAAGGCAATCAAACTTACCATTTGCGCTGCAGCTTCCATCTATCTGGCTGGTTGTTGCGTGGAGCACCTCATCTTTCACTCTTTCCAATTACTGTTGCATTTGTGTCAACTTCAGCACCGCATTGGATTAAATTGTCGAATGAGAAAACATGTCATCGGCCAAGCTTTCAAATCAACCACCGCTTCATCGTCATCACTACCATTACTGCCCAGATTTGACACTGACTCTTTCAGGATTGGGATTGACACACTTTGTTCTATTACCATGTCCGGCAAGAAAGAATGCTTTAATACCTCAAGCCTTCTGAGGGAGCTACCATTATTGGAATTGCAGGCGGACTTGTCTCCCAAGGTACTGGCACTTTCTGTTTCAACATCAATGACAACTCCAGTTTGAGACACCACATCGAGCTGCCAAACAGCTTGTACATGCCTGGGTTGCCACAGACACTTTTGTGTCCACAACATTGGGCTCAGGTGGATGTCGACAAAGGGACCTACATCACAAATACGGCAAAAGGATGTTGGTTAGTTTGGAACAAGGGCAGAAGCAAGAATTTTGTCATATTGGACCCAAAAACAAACACACCTGCCTTCATGACATCTGCCAGTACCTACAGTTACTGTGCCTTCGAAGCCACCTTCCTTGCTTGTGATGCTTTGGTGCCTCACCTTTGCCAATATGTCCAATATGATGCCTTGCTCAGGGGGATCATCATCACCATCATCCCGAATCTTTTTATGCTGACAAAGACATCACCCTCAAGGACAAAGAATTATGGGAAGATGAGGAGGTGAGTGAAGATGATGAAACAATCCAGATCAGCAATGTGAGTCATTTGGACGTGGCCCCTGGCAACATATGTCCACTTCATCCAACAGGCGATCACAAGTGGGGGAGTGCATGCAGAATCCAGACAACCAATCAGTTAAACGCGGCACCCTTACCTTTTCTCCCTTACCTCACCAAAGCGAGGCCGACCAACAAAATGATTCCATGGCTGTGTCAGATGACCAAGCAGAGTTACTTTGATGGCACCACAGGTCGGGCCACCTCCCTTTTTCAATGATCAAAGCTTTAGCAAAGAATGGTGAGATACCAAAGAAGTTTGAAAAAGTCAAGGAACCACAATGCGCTGGCTGTTTCTTGGAAAGATGACCAAGGTTCCATGGCAAACCAGGTCAAAGGCAAACCGCATGGTCCGCAAAGCCACTTACCCTGGAGAATGTGTGTCAGTAGACCAGGTGGAATCCACTCAAGCCGGTTTTGTTGCCCAGCTCAAAGGCCGTCTTACCACAAAGCACTATAAAGCCGCCACTGTCTTTGTCGATCACTACTTCCATCTCCGCTACATGCATGTCATGTCATCCCTAACTTCCAAGGAAACATTTGAAGCCAAACAGGCATTCGGGCGATTTGCCGCAGATCATGGTGTTTGCATCAAGCAATACCACGCAGACAATGGGTGCTTTGCAGACAATGCATTCACGCAACACTTCAGCCAACAAAGACAAGCAATTACTTACTGTGGAGTCAATGCGCACTTCCAGAATGGCATTGTAGAAAGAGCAATTAGGGACATCACCGAGGCAGCAAGAGCAATGTTGCTACATGCAAAAGCAAGATGGCCAAGTGCAGTGCACCTCTCTTTGTGGTGATATGCGGTCAGGATGGTTGTTCACATCCACAACACCGTACCAGTGCTGCTGGATGGAAGATCACAATTAGAACTATTTTCTGGCACCAACGTGGGATTCAGGATGAAAGATAATCATGCTTTTGCCTGTCCTGTATTTGCCCTCCAGAATAGCCTGGCAGCAGGCAATACAATACCCAAGTGGTCACCAAGATCTCGCCTATCTTAATCTAGGCCCAAGTCCAAATCATGCACAGAACATGAATCTGGTACTCAACTTGAACACTGGACTCATTTCTCCACAGTTCCATTGCAGGTACGATGACTTCTTTGAGACCACCAAGCACTCTGAAAGAGACATCGTGACATCAGCCAACTGGAACCAGCTGGACAGTTTCACCAAGTATGATGGTACTCCTTCCGTGCAAGACCGGTTGTCTAGTGCAGATCAACATGTGATTCCTATTGGGACCAACCTTCCTTCTTCTGACAACGATCCCATCAAGTTTACACAAGACTTCGTGCCTGATGATGAAATCAGTCTGTCAGGTGACTCAATCGGTACCGTGCAGGTCCCTGAGGTAGATATTGTCCCTCCTCTTCAAGAGACACAGCCCACTCCCACTGCAGGTGTCAGCAGCAGAGGTCGTGTCAGAAAGATGAGTCGAGCTATGCAGGATTCAGTGTCACAATTATCATTTTATGGAGATTGTGGCATGCACTACATGGGCAATAGGGCAGTCGAAGAAGCCAAGATTCTGTACATTCTTAGTTTCACATGTCTGCTGTGTCCGCATCATAAAATTGTTGAAAAAGACACTGTTGAGGACATGTCCTGGACAAGTCCTGGACATGTGGTGTTTTTAGTGTTTTCAAACAAGGACGCAGAACATTCAATTTTAGACACAGATGACATGACAGGATGTGAAAGGACATGGAGCATTTACTTCATTTAAGGGTCTTTTTTGATACTTTCAGGTGAACTATACCAAGAGTGGTGGCTGTTGCATGCACATTTCATTCGGTGCAATCCATAAGGCTTGCAGTACAAAAAATTTAAGACACCTTGGCATGTGCCTACATACTGTTATGTAATGTATGCAAGTCAAAACTTCTGAGGACACGGGGCAGACTAGGGACTCAACACTGACATATGTCCTTGTGTCCACAAAAAAAACCATGTCCTAGAGAAATTAAGGACATAGGACACAAACAAGGACACGTCCATGACATGTCCAGGACATGTGAAACTAAGTGTACATTCCAGAGCATGAGAATCACTCGAGCCTTCAAGAACGAAGGCGTCACGCTATGGCATTTCAGCTGAGATGATGCGGACACTATGTATTTCCACTAAGCAACAACCCAATGCAGGAGAGTTTGTAAAGGCTGTCATCAAGGAGATAAATGGACACATCGAGCACAAGAGGTGGAAGCTAATATAATGCTCAGAGGTACCTGAAGACGTGGATGTGATCCCATTAGTATGGGCTATGAGGAGCAAAAGAGACCTCATGACCAATGAGATTCTAAAGTACAAGTAAAGACTCAAACTCCATGGTGGCAAGCAGGTCTATGGCATGAATTCCTTTGAAACCTACGCCCCCATTGTGACATGGTTTGCAATTAGGCTCATAATAATTATGGCCATTCTCTTCACATTATCACTTCGCCAGATTGATTTTGTACAAGCATAGCCCCAAGCACCAATCAAAACTGATATGTACATGGAATTGCCCAAGGGAATAGAGACATGTCATGGCTCAGCGAAAGACCATGTCTGATGCTTCTATCGAATTTATATGGTCAAAAGCAAGCTGGTTGTGTTTGGAACTCCTATCTGGTTGAAAAGCTTTGCAGCATAGGTTTCCAGCCATCACTTATAGATGAGTGCGTATTTTTCTGTGATGATGTCATTTCATTGTACATGTTGATGATGGAATCTTCTTGGGACCAAACGACCAAGCACTGACTAACCTCATTCTCAAGACTTCTGCTGCAGGCCTAGATATTGAGGATCAAGGACACCTAGCGGACTATGTTGGAGTCACAATAACCAAGCATAGAAATGGATGCATTGAATTCACCCAACTCTCTCTCTCTCTCTCATTGATGCCAATATCAATGACGTCAATATTGGCGATGCCTACACCAAACCAGTACCAGCTAAGGCCACGCAGCAACTCCACGCATTCAAAGATTCCTTAAGATTTGATGAGTACAACTTTGACTTCAATTACCTGTCAGTTGTCGGTAAGTTTAACTATCTCACCCAGACGTCTTGCAGTTACCTTCTCTTTGCTACCCATCAAGTAGCCAAGTACTCCTCCAATCCAAGAAAGGAGCATGGAGGGGCAATTGTTTATATTGTTCAATACTTGAAAAAGACACGTCATCTGGGACTCATGTTCAGGCCCAATGAGTCAAGAGGGTTTGAATGCTACTGCCATGCAGATTTTGCAGGCAACTGGAACAAAGACTTTGCCGAGCATGATCCTAGCACGGCCAAGTCTAGAAGTGGATGGGTCCTTTTCTATGCAAGATGCCCCATCATTTGGGCCTCAAAGCTACAATCCCAAGTAGCACTCTCCACCACCAAGGCGGAGTCCATCACCATGTCTATGGCCCTGTGCGATGTTACTCCTGTCATGGAACTCATAAATAAATTCCCAGAAAGAAACTTCAAGGTCATATGTACTCAACCCCAAGTCTGCTGCAAGGTCTTTGAGGACAATTCAGGTGCCCTAGAGTTAGCACGACTTCCTAAGCTATGCCGTAGGACAAAAAATATCAATATTTGATATCATCCTTTTCAGGAACACGTACGCCTTGGGCTCATCAAGGTATTGTCTGTTAGTACTGATGATCAGATAGCCGATGCCTTAACTAAGCCACTTGCCCAAAAAGCGTTCTGCAGGCATCGCAAGTATTTATGCGGGGCTTCACCACACTCACAGCCTTTTGAATAGTCATTGTGAGGGAGTGTTGTATATTAGGGACAATGACAAGCAAGAGTCCCTACAAGTACAAGACTTACACAAGGAGGGTTTTTCTGTCCTCTTGTGGACTTTTTCCTACCATTAATCATGGTTGTCAACCGCAATTCTCAATTGTCACAAAATGGGATTTGGCAATCTCATTTGCTACATCTTTTCAATTCCTAAATATAATTCTTGATCGTCAAGACATGACAATCCAGAATTCTACTGTTTGATTGTTGTATTAATTCGAGTAGACCTAATGCTCATAAAATTACTTTTTTCCAACGTTAACATGACAAACTACATGTATCACAAGAGCCCGCTTTGAATGCAAGGGGACGCCCTAACTAGAAGCTAACTCCTTCAATTGAATTCGAATCAAACAATTAAATATATTGTGTGAGTGAATGTGTGAGTAAATGTGTGAGTGAATGTGTGAGTGAATGTGAACTGCTTTCACTATTGTACTGCCGGGCTGGGTTCCATGATGTGGAGGAGGATTTTTGAAAAACTTGGAGAGGAAAGAGTTGACTGTAAGACTTGCCAGATTTCAATTCCTCTGTTGAATATGTTGTTCATATTTTTCTTCCTGGTTTTTCTGGGTATGAAGAAATTCTTTATTGCTTTTCTGGTCAGTGACATCTTACTTCAATACCATGTATGGCATGGGTTTCACTTGGACACAGGTGCCTAATTTTGTTTAATTATTTTGTGTGAACAATAAATATTGTAGTATGTTGAAGTATGGATGCCAGACTACTTCTCAAGTACAAATTAGCCTAAATTATTTTTATGTCAACTGACATGCACACAGATTGTTAACAAACCCATTTATCATACATCACAGGGAGCAAAAAACTTCTGAAAATGTTGACCATTTGGAGTTTTTGAGGGGTTGTATTCAACACAGTCTTGTCCCCTATTGTTTATCGCTGCATTCCATACAGTCCAGAATGAATGTACAGTTTCTGTACTAATAGATCAGTTGGTTGCAGTTGCAACAGATGCTGCATGGTTTCATGGTCATAAATGCATACAGTGGTTCTGTGTTTGTTTCCACATTCGTGGTTGAAATTCATGATGGACCAAATGTTAAGGATTTTTCAGTCCCGTTATTTTTAGGTAATCATTTGCTGTCCTAATTGTAAGGATGCACTACATGGTGTATTGGGGTTAGGGATTCTTTTTTACACGTTATGGCGGATGACACTGTATTCAATAGATTGCTTTAAAAGGTGTGAGAACAGAGTGAATCAGTATCAAAAGCTCCATAGAGTCTACCTCTTTTAGACAAAGTCTTATCCTATCTTGTGAAGAACTGAGAATAAAGCCTGAAAGATCCCTAGTGAGAGTAAACATAATTGTTATCAAAACTAGCAATGACTACCACCACTGTATTTTTTGCTGAAGAGGATACTGTTAGCTAGTCATGCTTGGCTTTTCTTGCTTTCTTGACTATGGTTCCTACATATTTCCTTTATTTAATCCTAATTTTTAGTTTCAAAGCAGTTTGCCTTTTTGTGATTTATTTCATCTCTATTCGCTTCATTACCTTTTTTGTGTTGCACTGCAAACAAAAAACACCTGTAACCTCCTACAAGGAGGTTACCAGGGACCCCAGAGTGTGCAGAGAGGTTACCGGAGCCCCCCGGAATGGCATATTCCAGTAACCTCCCCGTACGCTTCTGCAACCAATCAGTACACTAGTGTACAGGAGGGTTACCAGAGTCTACCAGTGGGTTGCCGGAAATTCAAGGCCTAAACCAGTCTTCCAATTTATTTCTACTTACAATAGGAATCGGTATTTTTACAGGAAAACAGACTTCTCAGTAAGTCTTAGAATCAATATCAATCTAAGTAGAAGCTATAAGTGCATTACTTAGTAGCTCAAAAATGTTTACCGGTGGCATACCCGAAGTGTACGGGTGAATTACCGGAAGTGTACCGGAGGGTTACCGGAGTGTACCTGAGGGCTACCGCATCTGGTATACACTGTTAGACTACAGTATAGTGTAAGATAGGGTGGAATACAAGCAATTTATCCCTAGTAGTGTAATTAAACATACAACATCCGGATAAATTCTAGGCCCACCCTTCATCTTCCCAAAGAATGAGCCTTAATGCCACATAGTCCCAAATTTCAGCCCCAAGCTAAAAAATGCTCCTGCGGACCATCCGCAAGAGGGTAGAAGGAAATTAAATATTTAATTGAAAATTACCTGAAATCAAAACAACTGTTAAGTAGGTTGAGTTCACAATAGCGCACCTTCAAAATTGACACGTCGCTGCCAAATGTTGTTGGCTACACGGCAGTGCCAGGATGCCAAACTCAGTCTGTGGGCTGAGTTTCGGCGGTTCCTGTGGTTGGCCTGAAAGTAATTAAATTGAAAATTAGATGTAGTCAAAACAAGTGTAAAAGAGATTGAGTTCATCATGACTCAACTTCAAAATATACCCGTCGCTGCCAATTGTTGTTGGCTTCACAGCAGTGCCAGGCTGGATGCCAAACTGAGTCTGTGGGCTGAGTTTTGTCCCATGGTAGGCCTGAAGAAAATAAATTGAAAAAAATTATGTGTGCTGAGGAATAAAACTGTACAAAAGGGCAAGTTCATAATGGCACACCTTAAAAATTGACCCACCCCTGCCAATTGTTGTTGGCTGGACGGCAGTGTCAGGAGGGATGCCAAACTGAGTCTGTGGGCTGAGTTTCGGCAGTTCCCATGGTAGGCCTGTAAATATTTAATTGAAAAAGATTGATGTGTGCGGAGTTGAATAATTGAAAAAGGACGAGTTCATTAGAACTCACCTTAAAAATTGAGCCGCCGCTGCCAATTGTTGTTGGATAGACAGCGGTTGCCAAACTCAGTCTGCAGGCTGAGTTTTGGAGTTCCCCTGACAGGATTGCAGGGTATCAATGTAATTGAAAAAAATTGAGGTGAAGAGATAGAAGTGAGAGAGAAGTGAGAGTGCACCCCCCCCCCCCCCACAGTTGCTGCTGGTTCCAGCACCTGTGTTGTAGGTACGGTACGGTATTGCATCATACGCTATACTATAAACAATAATATCAGTAAGGTACTGGTCAAGATTATGAAGACCTCTGAGAGGTCACGCGAGAGTGAGGTACTGCGATACAAGGAATATGTAAGAAATTATGTAGCCACAGGGTACCCAATTTCAGCCCCGCATCAAGTGACACTCTACGATGCCCTACCCAAAATGTGGTATTCTTGTGTTTGCATTTTTTGGTGCAGTCACTTCTATGATAGTACTTATAATCATTAGGCCTAGACAATGAAGACATACATCTGGTATGGGAATTCTCTAAATTTGTACTTAATTCCCAATTGGTCGGTTTTTGAGATGTTTGGCAGATTAGGGTCCTAACCTAGCCAGTGAATGACGTACTTGTGGGACAGGAATTCTCAACACTCATATTTAATTCCTATATGGAGGGTGTTTAAAAAATGAGAGAACATATATAAAACCAACCGATTCAAAAATATAAATAGGACCAATAAGCCGCCACCAAAAAATTCAAAGACCAAGCCTAGAATTGCGACCATAACTAGACCCAACTGGTAATCTTTCTGTTTGTAACTCGTGATTCACAAAATGTCAGTCATGAACCACACAAAAACTCAGAAGACTTTTTGCTTCAAAGCTTGCGTGATGAATGTAACTACGGCTTAAACAAAGTATGAAAAACCGATGACTCACCCTTACACTCTTGAAACTTCCATTAACCTCCCTGTACTTTCTGACGTTTTGAGAGTGCACCAGAAGGTTACCGGTGTTTTTCTTTTGCAGTGTACCCTCTTTTGTGGCCATTTCATTGTCTCACTGCCACAAACTTTTTCATAGGGAAATGGTGAACAATTTTCCATTTTCCTTGATAAAAGAGAGTTGTATTGAGATAAAAGTTTATTTTATGCCTTTAGTATAACAGTATTTGTTTCTGTTGTAATCTTAAATATACTGAAATGATCATCTGTGGATGACTTCGGTGTTGCAAAGTTTAAACAATAAGTAATTGAACATAAATCTGGAATTGTTTTCTACAATCAGCCATGATAGTACGAATTAAATTGCTAGCCAGTTAAAATAAAAATATTCTGATTATGCAACATAATATAATTGTATTTCAAACAATCGAAGATTATTAACCATTAAGCAGTCCATTGTAATTTACAATTAAGTCAAATATTGGTTGGTGATGGATCACCTTTTATATGATTGTTTTCTTGTCTTCTAGTCGATTATCTGCAGATGTGGTTCGATGTTGCACAGTAGCAACATAAGAGAGCTGTGTCTGGCATAATTCTACAATCAGCTAAGATAATAGAAAAATGGAGTTGCTAGCCAATTAAAATAAATCCAATTCTGGGTATGAATTATAATCATATGTCAAAAATTAATAGGGTGATGAGTTCAATCCTGGCCAAGCTCAGTCTGTGGGTTGAGTTTTGGCCATTTCTGTGGTAGGCCTGTAAGTATTCAAGTGAAAAATATGATGTGTGCTCAGTAAAACATTTATAAAAAAGGTTTACTTCACAAAAACTCACCTTGAAAATATACCTGCTGCTGCCAATTGTTGTTGGCTAGATGGCGGTGCTAGATGGGATGCCAAACTCAGTCTGGGGCTGAGTTTCAGCTGTTCCTGTGCAAAGACAGCAAACATTTAATTGAAAAAACATTGATATGTGCACAGCAAAACACAGGTAGAAAAGGTGGAGAGGAACAAACACACCTTGGTAAAATATCTGCTGCTGCCAATTGTTGTTCGCTAGTCAGTGATGCCAGACGAGAGGACTTACTCAGTCTGTGAGCTGAGTTTCAGCAGTTCTTATGATGGGATAGCAGGGTATCAATATAATTTAAAAAATGGAGGTAAGGGAATAGAAGTGAGAGCGCACCCCCTCTAGATTTTCTGCTGGTGCAAGCAAGTGTGTTGTAAATATATGGTATGGTATTGGGCCATACCATATTGTAGGTATATAAGAAATATTTTGTGACGTGTGATTCTTATGTTCATATTTTTTGATGGAGTCACTTCTCATAGTGCTTATATATAACTATCAAGTATAGAATATAGTATAATGTTATGATGCTGTAATTGTGATGTTAAGAATAATAATAGGCCTAGACAGTGATTGCCGTACTTCTGGGACAGGAACTCTCAATGTACTTAATTCCTATTTGGAGGGTGTATAAAAATTGGCAGAATATATATATAAAGCAAATTGAGTTGTCAGTAAAAGTAGGACCAATAAGCTGCCACCAAAAATACACAAAACCAAGCCTAGGATTGCAACCAAAACTAGACCGAACAGGTGATCTTCTTGGTGGTAACTTGTGATTCATGAAACACAAGTCATGAACTACTTTGCATCAAAACTTAGCACGACAGACAGAATTGTGGCTTAAGCAATGCATAAACATCTCGTAAGCCACCTGTACACTCTTGAGACCTCCACTAAGCCACCCGTACACTCTTACATTTTGGGAGTGTACAGGTAGGTTACCAGAGTTTTTCGTTTGCAGTGAAACTCAAGAAAAAATTCACCTCAGAGAAGTAGTGACCAAATAATAAAAGGTCCTATTCTCACCCAGGCTGAATTTAGTCAAATTTACTGAATTCAGCATCTTGCAGAACATGCCTAATTTAATTGGAAAAGTTTCGTGTGCACCTGAAATTGGACAAGATTCTACTAAGCATGTTCAAGCTTGGCAAAATGGAAACACAGACCAATACGTTTCTGTACAAACCATATGACATAGAACAAGCTTCACATAAGGTTATGAAGAAACTACGTATGAAAAGTTAGTACTTTTTGAAAGGCATTGCTCTTCAGATAGAAACTTCCAGATATCAACTTCAATGAACATAAAACTGTACCTCATTTCATCCATGACAAATTATGTATGCCTTGTTAAGATGTTGTACACTCACAACATATG
>JABMIG010000221.1:97268-263352 GCA_013187285.1 Cyclotella cryptica | reverse complement strand
TTGTTCTAGTCCGTTCCAGGATCTCACAGCAATGGGCATGAAGCCCACCACACCTCTCTCTCAGAGATGTGCTTACATCTCTGGAGGGAGTATCCAGTCATGTCAGCGCAGACTGTGTCAGTTTGGCCACTGGTACCATATACGTACGTAGCATACTCGATGTCTACGTGAGTGTGTACCACACACTTTTATCTAAGCCTATTGAGGTGAATATTTAGTAAATAAATACTTCCTCCTTTTCACACAAAATGGCTGTATGCGTGGGCAGGACACTCTTCCTTTCCATTGCGAGCATCGCTCTGCCATGAACGCAACAAAATAGAAAACTTGTCTAAACAACTCCACTTTTATTTTGTCTCAAAACAAAGAGGTGGAGAAAAACGACATGAGGTAAAAAGCTCGAAAAACCTCGGGTACAATCCATCCTTATGGCTTGTCTTCACTGGGGTAAGTGGAAAGTTCTTAACGCTACAACAGATCTCTGTGTATGTTAAGACATGTGGTTGCCGGCTCACTGTTATGTTTTAATACAGTTACCATTGTCATTGGTCATGAACAATAGTGAGAGAGACTGTTGGTTCCTACTCCCAACTTTCGTTGGACGGGCCCATTCTTCAGAACTTAGAGTCCCCGGAGCATAGTCATCTGACCTAGCATCCTTAATCTGCATGAGTGAATGATCATAATCATGATACCCACTTAAACATGCATGTGCCTGCAGATCTGCTTTTATTGGCACAATGAAAGGTATACCTGAACCAAGGCAATCAACCAAGGCGTGGGTTTGTATAGATTTGTACGACCTGCATCGCAGCGTCCAATACTGTGTGGTATGCATCGCAGTGACCTGTGATTCTGCACTCATGATCAATGAGAATCTTTGGGAGGATTGTGCTTTTGATCTATTGCACATGATGCATTCATTTCTGTAATGCATTGTTATTGTCAAATGTTGCTCACCAAGCAAACATTCTTGAGAAATGTTTGCTGTCATGTCTTGTAGGTATCCTACAAAGCAACGATAGCAACATAGCCAGACTTGCAAGGTCATTTTGCAAATTATTGTGGCAATCTTGTTCTTTATCAGAATCAAGCTTTATGAATATCAACACATGTTCATGCATTGAAAGCTTCAAACAGCAGCTGAGTCATCACTCTAACTTGCATGTTTGCGCTGAGGGAAGCAGAAGGCGAAGTGAATGGATCTTGCACTTCTCTTGTTGCTTTCATTTCCTCCTTCTGGATACCTTTGTTCCAGGGATCTGGTTTCTAATGTTTTTCCAGTTATTTTTCCAGGTCATCGACCATGGATGTCTTCCCCTCCATGGGTAGACATATGTTGGACTAGCCATGCAAGCATTATCTACTCGCTAAGATAGCTCACAAATTAATTAACGCCTGACTGTATCAAGTTCATGGCAAATATATAAATATATTGAATATTTTCTGTTTGGACATCACCTCAACAGTTATATGTGTTAGAATCACCCTATAAAGGTTTGATTCCATTCAAAGGACCACACTGCATTAATCACGAATGTATGTGGGTTTGGTGAAAGCTTCCAAGACAAGTCAGTACTTGAAAGAATATGGCTGGAAGGAGTATCATCCTTTTCCTGTCTGTATTGGGAAACAAACCTTTGTGCAAACATCGTTTACAAAAAGAAGCATTCGAGTACCACGTTGTGTTTCAACATGAATACACATGGGTCATGAAGGTTGACTGTGTTGTGCTTCGCCCTTGAATGCACAAGACTCATCAGATGCTATGTTGACAATAGCCATCCTTTTCTACACTGTGTTTCAAGCCTGACACACATGTGGGGCATTAAAGTTGACTTTGTTGTGCATCAATCATGAATACACAAGTCTCTCTAAAGTTGACTTTACTGTGCTTCAAGCATGAACGCACAGGGAGTGATATCAGTATGTGTTTCAATCTGAACACACATGTACTTGAAGACTAAACACTTTGCACTCTTGACAAAATCTCATTTTGTTGAGTGTGTGCTTATGCTATGACTATTTTTGAAATCATCAAATAATAGTTTTTGCTGTTGAACATGAAAGACAATCTGTCTGAGTCATGCTGTCAGAACCCCATGTACTGTTTGGGTTGTGACTTCACTTGCTACAGCATCGCTGCTATCAAGTGGCAAGGTCTGATTCAAATATCAATCAAGTGACCACACTCTTGTGTAATCAACTTGTCAAATGAAAGTCAAGTTCATGCAACTCTGTTGCCATTGAACTGATAGGTGACTTGTTCATGTGAAATCATCACAGGTGAACCTCGGCTTGCTTCTGCATGCCTTCTGCATGTTCCATGCAATCAATATTTGATCTAGTTCAAGCACTCTTGTGCAATTGAACTGTCAATCTTTGAATGTTTTCATGCGACATCTTCGCAATTGAAAATGTGTGATGGCGTGTCCTTGCACTTCCTCAGCACTGGACTGTTCATGCTTACAATGTGTTGATCCAACAACAATTGCTGACTGAGGAGTTGTTCTCACAACTACCAATGTTTTATTGCTATGAAACATCATTGCAATAACAAAATAAAGCGTCGGCTTTCAACCTGACTGCTACATACTCAAGTTTGAGTTTTAAAGACAGTTAATCAACTGCACTTTAATGAAGCCACTAAATAGACTATCAGTCAAGTGGGCTTTATTTTGGATGCTATGTTTGAAAGCAATCAAACATCGTGCATGCAAAAATTCCTGCTGCAATACATCGTATGTGCAGGCAAGTTGGGTAGTATGTCTTGTTGCTTGGTCGGGCAACAATCAAGATTTATTTTTGTGCTTGTGATTTCCATCACTGGCATTTTGTGACACGTCAAATCTCGAACCCTATACCTCTGTATGGGTTTTGACTGTGGTTGGTGCATGAGAGTATCATCACACTGACCAAAAACAGGAGTGCATTCATCAGCAAGATGATTATGCATGTTGGCTCCTTTCATCACCAGTGATTGTGGCAATCACTTTCTGGTGGCTGCAATATCATTGCACTGCTGTGTTGATGTGACTTCGTCACAGTCAAAAGCACAGTGTCTGGTCTGCTAACATCGCTTAGACAGACAGCACAGGTCAATTTTTTCCTGTTAACATTGTCAGCTAGTCAGCTGCATGTTGGTAAAAATTGTGACTACCAGTCAACAATTTGCATTGCCGCAATTGGGCAAATGAAAGAAATTCTTATTTTAGGTACTGTTGTTTGACAGCAATCAAACATCGTACAACAAGGATTGATTTGTTTCCAAACACCGTTTGGTTACAAAGAATGGTATGCAGTGCAGAGAAAATCTATCTTCTGCATGCAGTATGTTTGTAACGTCCATTGCAAATATGTTGTTGCTCATGCTTACAACATGGTAGCAAAATCAAAAGCTCTAGTGGTTGAGCATTTTGGTATGTGCTGCGCTCTCTGCGGCTTGCACAAGATTTTGGAAACGTACTTGCGAGCAGCTGCTGCACAGGTAGTTTCAGTGGTGTTGCCACAAGTTCTTCAAAGTGATCTACTTTGACGTAAGAGCAAAGGAATGTGTATCATCATTTCCTTTTTTATTTTTATGCTATTCTTTTGACTAGCTGTCAAAAATATGTACAATCCCAATCTGGGACAATGTACCGTACTCTCATGTTTGAATCAGTCAGACATTGTGAGCACCTCTTGGACTTATATCAAGTTCAAGAGTAGATTGAGGAATGAGTATCACTCTTTTCCTTTTTAACACCTCTTAACATTTTCAGTTAGTCAACTGTATGTCAAGGGTTTTACTAACTGACTAACAGTTAAAATAAGTTACGTCTAAATTCTTGGACAGACGTAATTTATTTTATTGTTTTCAATGTCTGGAAGCAATCCAGCATTGCTAATCAAAGTCTATCGCAAATATCATTTGCAAAAGGACCAACAGGGCTCATGAAGAGCCACAACCACAACAACAACCACAACAATGTACCCTGGTGACGCCCATCACAGGTGTATTGTTGACTTCCTGTGGCGAGACCACCCTCTGTCCACAGTGTTGTTGTTTACAACAATAGAATGCTGGGTTGTATAAAAAACCAATCTGGTTTATTGTCGAGTTTGTTCAGACTCGATGAACCCTTTTTGTTGTTTGTGAGTGCAGGTATCCATGCACATCACTTCACGGAAGGAACAAAACAACAATCACAATCTAGTTGATTTTTGGTTCTTTTTTCTCAGTCATATGGCAATCCTCGTTGCCATGGATGAGTTTGCTCTCGCAAACATCCATCACATCCATCTCATCAATCTCATCGATGCGACTATGCAAGTCTCCTTGCATTGGACTTCGTTTGCTCTCGCGTACGAAGATTCAATTGTTCACCGCGATCTGCATCGTGGTCGAACATGCGACGGTTCACTGCAACTCTTGTTGCGTCTGAACTTGCTCGTTCGCGAGGTTCGTCACGATCGAGGTACTTGGTCGCGATCATCATCGCGGTCAACAAGTGTCTTCGTGCGACTCTCGCCGTCGACTGGCTCGCTGGTGAGCATCGTTGCGAGCAACATACTCCTTCGCGAAACTCGTCGCGATCGAGTTGAAATACTCGTTTTGCGATCATGTTCGTGATCACACGAGCACGTCCAGTCCATCGCGACATTTGTCGTGAACGGACTTGCAAAGGGCTCATTGATCGCACGTCCACGATCAAGGCCTTCAGTCAGCTCGTGCACTCTCGTGCAACCTAGCTTTTTGTGACTTCACGAGCGCAACTCTGCGTCTCGGTCAAGTCAGCCTCTTTCAGGACTTTAAGATGACAACTTCACGAGCGCAACACGGCTTCTCGTGGTAAGTTGGGCCTATATGGGCTTGAAGAGAGGGTGTTAGTAAAAAGATAATTGGTTAACATGATTACTTACCAAGACCGCTTTTTACAGACTATTATAATAGTGACCTAAGCGTCAGGTGGTCTAGAAATCGTAGTTGAAGGGAGAATGAATCGAAATGGATTAATTGAAAAATTATGTTATTTCTAGTTGTTCTAGTCCGGTCCAGGATCTCACAGCCATGGGCATGAAGCCCAACACCACACCTCTCTCAGAGATGTGCTTACATCTCTGGAGGGAGTATCCAGTCATGTCAGCGAGACTGTGTCAGTTTGGCCACTGGTACCATACGTACGTAGCATACTCGATGTCTACGTGAGTGTGTACCACACACTTTTATCTAAGCCTATTTTGGTGAATTTTTAGTAAATAAATACTTCCTCCTTTTCACACAAAATGGCTGTATGCGTGGGCAGGACAGTTTGGATATAGTAATGCAAAAGAAGTGTTCTATGATGTGGTGAACTCTCTTCATGGACTGCTTGCGTAGACATCACTAATGCTGCAAACTGCTATGATGCTGTTGACTGTCTGATTTGCAGCCTTGTGTTATAAGCAATGGAAGTGCTGGTAAATGAAATAATAGCCTACTTATGCTGCATCCAAATGATGATCTTCTTTTTATACATTGCCTTGACATGCTCTCCTGTGCTCATCTCATACTTACATCCCTTCATTGATCTGCCACATTCACACAGCACAACAACTACCAGAAATTCAGGGAACACATCATGATGGGTAGACTATCAATTGGAGTCTCCTTTTCGGCCTTCAACAATTATTACAGATGGGAGAGAGCAATGCAAGAATGTGCTTAGAAAAACTTTACCAAGGCATTATCCCAATATTTGAGATCTCCTGCGAAGAGTGATAAGAGAAGAAAAGTATCACGCTTATTTAGAACGTTTATGGTAGTGATTGATTCTGGGTTGCCTTGATGTCACAAAAATTAACTGAGCACATGTCCTGCAATTTGGAAAGACCAGTTTGCAACAATCGGACATGAAACAGTTGCTGATCATATGTGTGTGCATTTGGCACAATGTAGTTGGTTTTTCAGGTACAATGAATGCCATTTACCTCATGTATTAGAATGATTTCTTAGAAAGATGATAAGGTAGTAAAGTGAGCACTAGTTTTTGTGAGACAAATTCCTGATGCTGATATGTTAGACCTTCAACCCACAAATCCTCCTCCTTCTCCTCCTTCTCCTCCTTCTCCTCCTTCTCCTCCTTCTCCTCCTTCTCCTCCTTCTCCTCCTTCTCCTCCTTCTCCTCCTTCTCCCTCCCTCTTCCTCCTCCTTCTCCTCCTTCTCCTCCTTCTCCTCCTTCTCCTTCTCCTCCTTCTCCTCCTTCTCCTCCTTCTCCTCCTTCTCCTCCTTCTCCTCCTTCTCCTCCTTCTCCTCCCTTCTCCTCCTCCTCCTCCTTCTCCTCCTTCCTCCTCCTTCTCCTCCTTCCTCCTCCTTCTCCTCCTTCTCCTCCTTGTCATCATCCTCTATCTCCCTCCCTTCTCCTCCTTCTCCTCCTTCTCCTCCTTCCCTCCCCTCCTTCCCCTCCTCCTTCTCCTCCTCCTCTCCTCCCTCCTCCTCTCTCCTCCTTCCCTCCTCCTCTCCCTCCCTCCTTCTCCCCTCCCTCCTTCCTCCTCCTTCTCCTCCCTTCCTCCTCCTTCTCCTCCTTCTCCTCCTCCTCCTCCCTCCTCCCTCCCTCCTCCTCCCTCCCTCCTCCCTCCTCCTCCCCTCCTCTCCTCCCCTCCCTCTCCTCCCCTCCTCCTCCCCCTCTCCTCCTCCTCCTCCTCCCTTCTCCTCCTCTCCTCCTCCTCCTCCTCCTCCTCCCTCCTCCTCCCTCCTCCTCCTCCTTCTCCTCCTCTCCCCTCCTCCTCCCTCCTCCCTCCTCCTCCCTCCCCTCCCTCCTCCTCCTCCTCCTCCCTCCTCCTCCTCCTCCTCCCTCTCCTTCTCCTCCTCCTCCCTCTCCTTCTCCTCCTCCTCCCTCCTCCTCCCCTCCTCCTCCTCCTCCTCTCCTCCTCCTTCTCCTTCTCCTTCTCCTTCCTCCTTCTCCTTCTCCTTCTCCTTCCTCCTTCTCCTTCTCCTTCTCCTCCCTCCTCCTCCTCCTCCTCCCTCCCCTCCTCCCTCCTCCTCCCTCCCCTCCTCCTCCCTCCTCCCCTCCTCCTCCCCTCCCTCCTCCCCTCCTCCTCCTCCTCCCCTCCCTCCTCCTCCTTCTCCTCCCTTCCCCCCCCCCCCCCCCCCCCCCCCCCCCCCCCCCCCCCCCCCCCCCCCCCCCCCTCCTCTCTCTCCTTCCTCCTTCTCCTTTCCTCCTTCCTTCTCCTCTCTCTCCTTCCTCCTCTCCTCTTTCCTCCTCCTCCCTTCTCCTCCCCCTTCTCCTCCTTCTCCTCCCCTTCTCCTCCCCTTCTCCTCCTCCCCTCCCTCCTCCTCCTCCTCCTCCTCTTCCTCCTTCCCCCCCTCCTCCCTCTCCTCCTCCCCCCCCCCCCCCCCCCCCCCCCCCCCCCCCCCTCCCCCCCCCCCTCCCCCCCCTTCCCCCCCCCCCCCTCCCCCCCCTCCCCCCCCCCCCCCCCCCCCCCCCCCCCTCCCCTCTCCTCCTTCCCCTCCTCTCCCCCCCCCCTCTCCTCCTTCCTTCTGTGAGACACCTTGACCATTGAAAGTACTTGGGTTTCAAATTACTGGTTTTGTTACTGTCATCAAAACCCCCAAAATATTACTGTGACAGTAATCATGGAAATTTCATAAGAATCACTGTATATTCCCCAGTAACTTTGCAGGAGGAGTCTCAATGATTACCCTAACCCTAACCCTAAATTGATTTTTGTTAGACAGTAATTTCACTGCGACAAGAACCACCTTCCCTCCAAAAAATGACAATATTTCCTAGTAATCCTAAATTACTGGGGAAGTACTGGGTAATTTGCAACCTAGTACATGCCACCTTATTTTAAACCTCCACCTTCCTCAGTTGTTAAAAATTTTATTCTGTCTAGCTCACTACAAAAAATCTTGCATTGGCTGATCTAGAGGTAGTGATTTGCAGTTGCTGCAATTATTTTTAAGGTAGAAAAATTAGTGTCGTTCTTTATTGTAACGATACCTAATGTGAACTTGAAATTTTTATGTTTGCATTCTCATTTATGTATATTACCATCCTTTCAAAAGCCCTTTTCAACATGGCACAAGAAAGTTCACACACAGAAATGGTCATGAGCTCAAATCTCAATGTGAACTTAAAAAGTTCATGTTCAGCATGCACAAACTTTTTACATGTAGTCACCAAGGCAAACTAAATCATAACAAGACAATGTAGCTGTTCCCACCATTCATAATCCTTCCAACACTCTGACATTTGTCCACAACCTTCCCCAATGCTTCAATTCAATCACCGTATGTCAAAATGGAAAACTCTCCTTGAAAAGTGTCTCCTCTGCACCAGCGGGATGCCTCTCACCATGGACAGCCACCACAACAACGACAACAAGAACCAATCCAACATGCCGCCCTTGTCATTGACTGTCAACACTCCTAGTTTCTCCAGTCTGAGAACTTGATGACTCAAGAATTAGTTTCCCTGCTTGGTGAAAGCAGAGCAACAACTTCCACCAAAAACCTGACAAAGATGGCAGCAACAACCAAAGTGACAATCAAATTGATGATGCTGACAATGGCAACCAACATGTGTCTCCCTCTAGCTCACCCTCGTGCTCCGCCAAAGTCAGCCCCTGCCTTGCAACGCAATCCTTTGTTTCGCTGGGGCAGACAAATGCAAGAATCAAATTGGCAACAATGGTAATGACAACCCACACATGTTTCCCTCCAGCTCATCTTCGGTTGAACGGCAATCTTTGTTTTGCAGGAGCTAACAAATGCAACAATCAAACCCCTCTCTTGAGGATCTCATTCCTGTGATTTACCACCATCCTTGTTTTGGAGCAAACAAAAGCATGTGAAGTGGTGATGTGGTCTGTATATTGCTGTTGTTGCTGATGCTGTTCTTGTTTTTCATCCAAACTGATGATGAACACAATTCTGTTACATCCATTAACTTTCCATCAACTGTTGTTGCCATCATCTTGGTGCCTCTTGGTGCAACATTAATTATTGGTGCTGCTTGGTGCAGCAGTAATTATTATGACTAGATTAAACAATTCCTATGTACAAAAAAGTTCATGTTTATGTTTGTTAAGGCTATGGTAAGGTTCTTAGTTTCACATTTCCGCTGTGTCTGCATCAATTTTTTTGTAAAAGACATCACCCAGGACACATCAAGGACGTCTCCTGTTTTTCCTGTTCCAAAATGAGGACACAGGACATCAAACTTTTGACATTGAAGACACTGAGGACACAAGAGGAAATTGTGTGCTTACTGAATTATAGGATCATTTATGAGACTTCACGTCAAGATGACATGTTTTTGACCACATGCCTATTATTTTCACTCTGTGAATGTTTTACATCAACATACAGACTACACAACATTCATTCAGTAAAACTGGTAGAGCTAATTTACATGGGAAAATATATGCTTCATGCCACGCATTGGTTAAATAGTAGAACATCACCCAAAAAGGTGAATGCTAGCATTCAATTTGCGATGAGCAGTTTTCTTCAAACTAAATGTATTGGATTGAATGCACAGCATTTTGATCTGTTTTGCATGCAATGAGGTAGAGGTAGTGAATAACAATTATTTCTGTTAATTTCACCATATCAGTATCAAGTTGAAAATATTTAGATATTGGACTGTTCTAAATAGTGTAGACTCAGAATGCTACAAATGTGAAGGAATGTCCATGAAAAAAAATATAGTTTATTCCATCTGTCATAATTAAGTCAAGCTTTAAGGATAAGTCCAAAATACACTTTCAAGCCCCCTGGTTATTCTTCCCTCAGCCTCCTTCTATCTAGCAGGCAATACAATCTATAAGTGCCCTTGGTCTGGTACCAAACACAATGGAAGAATTTCAGGAATAAAACATATTTAGACTTTACTTTGGAAAAAGGTAAGCATCTATGAAAAAGAGAACTAAGAAAAGCTTACTCATCTTGGTGGTCACTGCTGGCTGCTCATGGTAAAAACATAGGCTGCGTAGCCACAACTTCTGCAATGGAGCTAAGTTGTAGTGATTTGTGTTAATAGAAAATCACATGAAAAACCTGAAAAAATAGTGAAAAAGAGGAAGCAGCAAGCACTCACTGCAAAATGTAAGCCCATGTTGACTGCTGCTACATTGGCATGCTGACAATGTCGGAGGCAGCTCCAATTTAAGTCCAGGGGGCTGAGTTGTGGCTGACTTAGTGGAATAAGTGGTGTGAAGCATTTTGATCAAAAATGTTGTTAGCAGCTGAAAAAGAACTGTAAGAATAGGTTGTAAAACATACCGCTTCTTTGCATCCAATGCTAGCTATTGTTGTTGGCTTGGTGAAGAAGTGGGAGGCAGCTCCAACTTCAACCACAGCTGCTAGCTGTTGTTGTTGGCATTGAGGGAAAAGGGGGGGGAGCGGGGAGTCATCTAAATTCTGTGGACTGAGAGGTGACGATTCCTGTGGAGGCGTGGTAAGTAATTAATTGAAAAATTGTTAGAAGATGTACCAAAAACTAATGACATAGAGGGCAAGGAATAAGATTCTTCCTCTTCAGACTGGCAACTAGCGGTTGTTGTTGAAATTGAGGGGAGTGGGGGGGGGGGCAGTCGGCTGAATTCAGCCTGTGGATCAGAGGCAATTATTCCTGTGGAGGCATGGCAAGTATTTAATTGAAAAACTTTCAGAAGATCCGATGAAAACAAATGAAATGAAGGGGAAGGAATAAGATTCATACCTTCTCCTTGTAACCAATTATGATGTTTTCATTATTGTTGAGGGGAGGGAGAGCAGTTGTCTGAATTCAGTCTGTGGACCAAGATGCGACGATTCCTGTGGAGGGTTGGTAAGTATTTAATTGAAAAAATGTCAGAAATGTGACAAAAAACTTTAAAATAAAGAGGAAGGGACAAGACTCTAACCTTCTCCCCACACTGGCTGCTAGCTGTTTTTGTTGGCATTGAGGAGAGGGGGGCGGGTGGCTGAATTAGGTCTGTGGACCGAGCAACAACGATTCCAGGGGGGGGGTAAGTTAATTGAAAAACTGTCAGAAGATATGGCAAAAACTATAAAATGAAGAGGAAGGGATAAGACTCTAACCTTCTCTCCAGACCGTCTGCTAGCATTTGTTGATGGCATTGAGGAGGGGGGGGGGCAGGTGGCTGAGTTAGATCTGTGGACCGAGTGACGACAATTCTTGTGGAGGGGTGGTAAGTATTTAATTGAAAAAATCAGAAGATGTGATGAAAACATTAAAATAGAGAGGAAGGGGCAAGACTCTTACCTTCTCTTGAAACCTGCTTCTAGCTGTTGTTCTTGGTGTTGAGGGGAGGGAGATTGGAGTGTCAGGGTTCAGTCTACCTGTGGACTGAGACGTTGCAATATCAGTGGGTGGTAATTATTCAATTAATTGTTGTGAGATGGTGGATTAACTTTATTTGCAGCCACTTTTGGTGCATTATTCCCATGTGATTCAAGATAAATCACATGAGCACATGTTGTATGTAAAATGTGGTACTCAAACTTGTGGACATTTGGCTCCAAGCTGACATCTGTTGTTGTGTTCGCAAAAAACATGTCCAGGGAAAATCACAGACATTGCGCACGTCAAAGGGCATGTCAAGGATATGTTGCGAACATGTGAAACTAAGATAAGGTTGGGCGATATGAGCAAATGTGAACACAGAAAATAGGTTATGCTATTCGAGATTATTGCCCACCAGGGTTCAGTCTATTTTTCAGCTGATAAGTTGTTTCCATAGCAGAGTAGATAACATAATAATATCCATACATTCTGTTGTACAGTAATAGTTAGGGGTTGACTTTTCTTCGTATTTGTAAAAAAGAAAAATATTAGGCAACATATGTTCACATAACATTATAAGCTTTGCCTTTGTTGTTAAGCTGCCAGTGTATGTGTGCTACCTATCGTACTTACCTACCATACAATTGCCCATCACACAGGTGCGCGGTACAATACAATTAACTATATCAAAAGGTCACAGAAGGCAACATAATTCAGAATCCCTAGCATGTCACGTATAACGTTCAGGTCATATATCATGAAGTATGTGATTCAACAGAACTCATCCAGGGGTCTTACAGTATTGTATCATCCAGCTGTTTGTAGTACCATGTCAGGCTAGGATGGTTCTTATGATGTTATCTGTGCATTCATGTGACGTGGTACAATACTGGCAATCAGATATGTGAACAGGCATGGGACCAGCTTTCAATTACCTTTGATACTGAGCAGACATGCCAATCTCCAAAAAAGCCCGTTCCCAAAAAGTAAACAGGATATCTTATCATTTTCACATAGGACTAATATGACAATTGGTAAATGCCAAAAGAAAACTAAATCTCCAAAAGAAAACCAATCCCCAATATATGTGCTGTGATGATTACATACTAACATACGTATCCCTCTACCTATGTGGAGTAGGCTCCAAGAGCCATTCATTTTGCGCAACAGAAGACGTACATCAACTAAGAACTCATAAAATAGTACAACAGATTGATTATGAGCATCACCATGATGCCACCTCTTCTGTAGTTGTACTATTCTTCCAGCACAATGATCTACCTCGGCACACACTGCCGCCCACACAACAATCCACCTGACCTGCACACATTGCGACCACCACGACAACCATGGCCGACGAATGCTTCACTGCACGAGCCACTACGCGCAAGCACGTCCGGGACAGCATCGCCAAGCTTGTCCTCCCGAAAAACACGATCGGGCAATACAACCACGAAGACATCACCATGTTCTTCACCGCCGACGCTCATGTTCTCAAGAGCACATTTGACCCGGCCGATCGAGGCAACGGGATGGCTCAACTCCTCGTCAGCAGCACAGATATGCCGCCCAGCCTCCTCTCCACCATAAAATCCACGGATGTCCTCACCGTCGCTTCTGTACTAGCGGCAGCTCGTGCCGCAGCGCAGGCCACCAGCACAACCACCGTCACCACGCTATCATCCATCACCACTCGTGCGGATGCTCAAGACAAAGCAGATCGCACCCACCAAACCAACCAGGTCGTTATTGGAGCAAAAGAAGGAGCCACCGAAGCCATCGTCCTGCAAGTTGACAGCGACATCACCGACACTGTCCTCCGCTCCACCGACAACACCTATTTGAAGAGCATCGATGACTACAAACTCTACGAGCTCATTGATGCCACCATCCAAGGCGCCGACCGACCGCACACAGCCGACATTCTTGGCCTCCTCACCGCCATACTCGCCTTCAAGTTCGACTTTCAATGCAAGGTAAGTTCGAACATGGAGCTCCTTCGGGAAAAATTGGCCCGCATCCACTCCTACGGCATCACCGTAGACGACACGTAGCTCACTATCATCCTCCTGGCCAACATCGAACTTGCAGCCAGCGAGGACTACGGACTCAAATTTCGTCCCGCCATCCAAGCCATCCGACGCAAATACCCCTACAACCACACCCACACCGTTGCCAGCATCCAAGCCATCCTCGTCAAATGTGCAGGCGCCGATGCCGTCCGCAAACTCAACGCTGCACCCACCCGACACCCAGGCAACGCACATGCGGTATCCGACCAGGTCTCCTACCTCACCAAACTACTCCAGGAACAAACCTACGGTGACGCCAATGACCCCAGTGAAACGGCAGCTGCGGTGCAGTCAGACAGCGACACCTTCGCTGAGGCCACCCGACGCCGTAAATGGCGTGACGCCACACCCACACCAAAGGGAACTCGCCGACAGTCAAAGTCACGCAACAACACACGTCAGGACTATCGGGACAACCCCTGCCCACACTGCAAAAAATTCAAGCGGTACCAACAGCATCCCAACATCTTACACGACAACTGCTTTTGGAATAAGAAGTACCATGGGTACTACCCCAAGGGCATTTGCGACGAGATTGAATTGAGGTACAAACCTCGTCACAAATTCACAACGGAATTGGGCGGCTATCCAGCCAACTCCAGCGGCTCTGAAGGGGACACAGATTGACGGGTTGGGTCGGCGACAACGGCAGACAGATGGATAAAAATTAAAAAGTCAAAATATGCCACACGAATACATAATTGCACCAAAACACCTTTTTATATTTCTTTAAGCAACGCTTACTCCATTCTCTCAGCCTTCGCAGCAGACCCTCCTGACACACGCCCACGCGCCACCACCACCACACTCCCCAACCAGCACGGCAGCACCTTCAAATGCAATGCACTCGCCGCTTCCTCGAATGCCAACGCAGCGAGACCGCGCCGCCACCGATGACGCAATCCTGACCACCATATCACCTGGGCCGAGGACCTCTGCACCACAGCTGCCAAAACAGACACACACTGCAACAAACGCCATGCCATCAACCTGGCACACACGACCAAGACCAGCCGGACACCCTCCCTTGCCCACCGCGGCACCAACCTAACCTTGGCCCTGGCAGCAACATCAAACGCACCACCCAACAATACCTCCAAGCCACCACGCACGTACAGTTTCACACACTCAACCAACTAGGTCTCTTCCACCATGATAACATTCCCATGGTCACGTATGATTCAGGCGCTGACGGACACTACGTCAGTGAGGCGGACGCTTACTCCATTCTCTCAGCCTTCGCAGCAGACCCTCCCTGACACACGCCCACGTGCCACCACCACCACACTCCCCAACCAGCACGGCAGCACCTTCAAATGCAATGCACTACGCCGCTTCCTCGAACGCCAACGCAAGCGAGACCGCGCCGCCACCGATGACGCAATCCTTGACCACCATATCACCTGGGCCGAGGACCTCTGCACCACAGCTGCCAAAACAGACACACACTGCAACAAACGCCATGCCATCAACCTGGCACACACGACCAAGACCAGCCGGACACCCTCCCTTGCCCACCGCGGCACCAACCCAACCTTGGTCCTGCAGCAACCATCAAACGCACCACCCAACAATACCTCCAAGCCACCACGCACATACAGTTTCACACACTCAACCAACTAGGTCTCTTCCACCATGATAACAATCCCATGGTCACGTATGATTCAGGCGCTGACGGACACTACGTCAGTGAGGCGGATCGCCTTGCCGCCAGCCTTCTGATACTGAAACCCTCCACCAAAAAGGTCGGTGTCGCTAATGGCAGCACCAGCATCGGCGCCCATGTCACTCGGTTACCTTTCCCAACACTCTCTCCACAGGCAACACAAGCTAACTCCTTCAACGACTTCCCGCACTCCCTCATGAGCATTGGCAAAACCTCAGACGACAAGACCGTATCCATATTTACACGGGACGGAGTCACCGTTCACGCAGAGCAAGATGTACTCATCACTTGTCAAGGAACTCCCATACTCATTGGAGTGCGCAACACCCACGGACGCTATCGCATTACTCTCCTCCAAACACACGGTCAATGGCAGCTGTGCCATCCCAGCAAACGTGCCAAAGCTGCCCTCCACAACGCCAACAGTGTATACAACCTGCCATCAACTGAACAGGCCATCAAATGGTTACACGCCACTTGCGGCTACCCTGTCAAATCCACCGGGATCAAGGCCATCAAGGCCGGCAACTTCCATGGATGGCCGCTGCTCACAGCCACATGCCTCATAGTCAGCACAACCAACAGAGGAGACCATGAAACAGACACACCAACTCCTTGATTACCTTACTTCCCAAGAGGACGCAGTCCTCATGTACAACGCCAGCAACATGATCTTAGGGGTTCACAGCAACGCCAGCTACCTCTCCGATCCCAACGCACCGAGCCGGGCCGGCGGCCACTTTTTCCTTTCTAACAATGCCGCAGTTCCACCCAATAATGGCGCCATCCTCAACATTGCCCACATCATCAAGCACATCATGGTGTTGGTCACCGAGGCCGAACTTGGCGCACTCTACATTACTGCGCATGAGGCAGTCTACCGCCGCATCATTCTCGAAGAGTTAGGACACCGGCAACCAGCACCACCCATCCAGACTGACAACGCCATGGCCGAAGGTGTCATCAACGGCAAGGTCTAACCCAAACGCACAAAAGCCATGGACATGCGTTTCCATTGGCTGTGAGACCGCGAGTGTCAAGAACAATTTCGTATCTACTGGCGTCCTGGCAAACTCAACTACGCCAATTACTGGACCAAACATCACCCGCCACCCACCACCAAGACGTTCGCCAAGAATTCATCCCGCCATACACCGTCGTTGAAATGCTACGCCTCGACCTCCAACTACGGGCACGGCTTGCCGCCGCAGCGGATTAGCATGGCACAAAACATGCCCTCTTGCAAGGGTGTGATGATTACATACTAACATACGTATCCCTCTACCTATGTGGAGTAGGCTCCAAGAGCTATTCATTTTGCACAACAGAAGATGTACATCAACTAAGAACTCATAAAATAGTACAACAGATTGATTATGAGCATCACCATGATGCCACCTCTGCTGTGTGCTGACCTTGATAGCGATATACTATTTAAGTTCAAAATGAAATCAAGACTTTCATGAGAAGATCTATTGACGATTAGATCCATTTTGATCAAGAATAGATCTAAACTGTTATTTGCCTTGGATATGAAATCATAGTTTAGCAATGATCAAAGATATTAGACTTTCTAAGTCTGAAGTATGGCTGAGAGTTCAAAACTCCATCAGGATGGGTGTAATACTATGTACTTTATTGTAAGTATAGTAACAAAAAGTGTTAGGAAAGTATCAGGGAAAGGCACAGTGGTGTATGTTATTAGTTATTTTGGTGTAAGTATTTCCCGACACTTACTACAAGTAAATTATTAACAAAACAAATGTGTCAACACTTATCCCTATCTTGGGTTGCTACTTGTGATTTGCAAAAGTTGCAACATACAGCCTTCATTGGTCACTACTGACGTTCATCAGCAATGACCACTATTGCCACTGCAGTGCTTAACTCATAGAAAAATCAAGTGCTAATATTATGTTACTCTATAATCCATATCATGTACATTTGAATTATTAACTTCATTTTACTTAACAAATCAACTCTTTGTAAGTGATGCAGGGAGTGGGTAGCTTTTTTACTTGAAACAAAAACATAATAGTGAGCTGCTGTAAAAAATCAACTTAAAAATGAAAATAAATCATTGCTTCACTTTTTTCCCCTGATACTGGCATTCTACATTGTTGTTGTGTGTGCGAGGTGATATCACTGCTGGCATGAGCAGGAGAATGCAGCCAGTGGAGGCATCTCCAGATTCAGTCTGAAGGCTGAGATATAGTAACAAGGACAGGGCAGTGTGAAACAAAAAAGTTAAGTGACATTAAATAAAAGGATCACCGAGCGCTTACCTCCCCCAGTTCCATTTCATCGTTAGCAGTGGGCTGGCAGCAGTCATGTCTTCAGATTCAGCCTGCAGGCTGAAGTTTCACCAATGGAATGGGCAGTGCATAAAAATTTAGTCAAACAAAATTATATGAAGAAATGAAAGGAAAAAATTCATTATTTCACACATTGCACTTTCCTCCTCTTGTTCCTTTTCATTGTTAGCAGTGGGTGTCTGAGCAAGATGGCAGTGGCCAAGTCTCCAGATTCGGTCTGAGAAATAAGATGTCATCAACTGCACGGTCAGAAGAGAAGCAAAATACAGCAAAGTAAAACACACGAGCTACCTGTTTTCTTACTTTGTGCCTGCCTCCCCATCTTTCCTAGAGTTGTGTCTCGTCCGGGATTAAAAACCGGGATGACGGGATATCACGGCTGAGATTGCCATCCCGTCCTGCCACCCTTGATCCCGGGATTCCCGGGATGAAGAGTGACGTACTTACATGCAGAACTTGGTACAATATGTATGTTCATACGTCCGCGAGCGGATTGTTCAGATGGTATGTTACATACTATACCTATGATTAAGATAAGATTATTCTATGTAGGATTTACCCCAATAAAAGATAAGATCTTTGCCAATGCAAGCATCCTGTAAAATGTGCATTGTACCTGCCAGCACGATATAATGTGTATTATACCTGCTAGCACGAACCTGTTAAATGTTACACATTTGTGAGTCTTTTTGTTCGTGCACTTTTAGGTGCAATCTTCGGACAGGTATCCATCATCCCGGCTATATCCCTCTATATCCCAGGAAAATCCCGGTCAATCCCGGATATTTGACCCCGCTGAATCCCGGGATGATCCCGATCCCGTTCGGTCCCATCCCGGGACAATCCCAATCTCGGCAAAATGTCTGGGATGAGAACGGGACACAACTCTAATCTTTCCCCTTCTTATCAGCACGACCATATTGGTGGTGTCTTCAGATTGACTCTAGGGGCAGAGATATCAGCTATAGTGCAAATGCTGCATAATTATTTAATTGGAAATGTTAACCTTAAAATCAAGTAAAGAATTAAAAAGAAACGGCATTAATACCTTGTGCCTGGATTCCTCTGTTTGTCTGTGTTGTTTGCAACAGAGCAGTGGTGGTGATGGCTCTAGATTTAGCCTGTGGGCAGAGATCACGGGTGTGACTGTGGCAACTGCAAAATTGCCATGTGATACTCTCTGGTTGAATATGGTGCCTTTTTTAATTGACAGTGACATCATTTGAAATACAGGAGATTATCAAGGTTTCAACCATTATTTGCCTTGGACGTGTTACTGTTGATTGCTTGATTTGAGTCATTATTATTTTAATTTTCCATGCAATGCATCTTTACTAAGGACTCATTTAGTGGCTTGTGATCATATATTGTAATTCTTGCTTTTATCATGACTTGAAGAAATATTTTTATTACAGCAATATTTAAACTGAGTTTTTTAATTCTCTATCCTATAGAAGCACTAATCAATGAATTTGAAGAATTACATGAAAATTTGAGAATTCAAAACAATCACAATAATAATCCGAAGTATCTAGTTCTTAAGAATCAGTTCAAATCATTGCATTGCGTTTATTGATGCACAAGTAGTGCCAACAATCAAGGAAGGATATTTATTGGCATCTTTTTGGCCTGTGTAATACTACTCATATCAAAAATTGTCATATGCTCAAATTGATATGTCTGTTCACTGAGTACATATCTTAGGTAAGATACTTTGTTATCATACAAATGGGTGTTACTACAAAGCAGATTATAGATAATCTCATGTAACAGACCATTGTTGTATTTCTCGAGGTTTTTGGTGGATTGACTGGCTAGGTAGGGCGTCCCCTGGTAGGCAGTATTTAAATTGGTTGCAGTTAGTTTAAGCTGTTGTAAAGTAGAAAATTGTGAGCTTAAAATAGTTAAGATTAAAATGTCTCGAAAATAGAGGTAAAGTAAATAGGAATTCCATAGCCTTCCGTAGAAACTCTCTGAGAGGCTCTTGTCTTCTGAGTCTCTATTTTCGTGTCTTGTAGATGTAAAAAGAAGTCTGTAGATCATGTCCTGGGAAAAGCGGAGAATCTTCCGGAAAAACCCAGTTGATGCCTAAATAAGGATCATTGGTACATATAGGTAAGTACCAGCAATATACTCAATAATCTAACACTCCCTCCCGATGATCTCTTGTGAAAGGCATAGTCGATCACTGCCCACACATGAGCTTACGGTGACGTACGAAGTCATTTTGTGCGAGGGCTTTAGTGAGAGTGTCAGCGATTTGGTCCTTGGTGTCCACGGGAAAGATCTTGATTAAGCCCTTCCTTACATGTTCACGAAAGTGGTGGTAGCATACGTTGATGTGCTTGGTACGTGGACGTAGTCGTGGAAGCCTGGCAAGTTCAAGTGCGCCAGAGTTATCCTCAAAGACCTTGCAATACACGTAGGGCTGCGTATTGACTATTTCAAATTTACGCTCCCTCATTTCCTTGATAAGTTCCATGAGTGGAATGACGTCACGGAGGGCCATAGACATGGCTATGTATTCAGCCTCAGTGGTGGAGAGCGCAACTTGTGACTGCAACTTGGAGGCCCAAATGACGGGGCAGGCTGCATAAAAGACTACCCATCCGCTTCTAGATTTCGCAGTGCTAGGATCAGTTTCTGCGAACTCCTTGTTCCAATTGCCTGCAAAATCTGCGTCACAGTAGCATTGGAAGCCTTTGGAAGCGTCTGGTTTGAAGCGAAGGCCGATGTGACGTGTGGCCTTGAGATATTTGACAATATAAACAATTGCCTCGCCATGCTCCTGTCTAGGGTCGGCGGAGTATTTGGCAACTTGGTGTACCGCATACATGATGTCCGGTCGGGTAGTTTGTCCGAGGTAGTTCAACTTACCCACGGCTGAGCGGTAATTGAAGTTCCCTTGGAATTTCGGTGAGTCACGAAATGCATGCAGCTGTAATGTTACCTTGGCTGGTACTGGCTTGGTGTAGGAGTCACCGATGTTGACGTCATCAATGATGGCATCTATCAAAGCTCGTTGGGTAAATTCGTAGTTACCATCACGTGTTCTCTTGATGTTGACTCCAACATAGTCAGCTGGATGGCCTTGGTCTTCAATGTTAAGGCCTGAGTCACGAAGCCTCTTGATGATGAGTGATAGTGTGTCGTCATCACTACCAAAGAATAGGCCGTCATCCACATACACTATGAAAATGATGTCGTCACGGTAGAACACGCACTCGTCAATCAGTGACTGCTGAAAACCGATTTCGCGGAGTTTGTCCACCATGTACTGGTTCCAAACCCGCCCTGCTTGCTTTTGTCCATAGAGATTCGCAAGCAACTTGAGGACATAGTCCTTAGAGTTCCCATGTTGAGTCTCGATTCCTGGGGGCAATTCCATGTACATGTCACACTCAATGGGAGCTTGTGCGTAGGCCTGTACAAAATCTATCTGACGCATTGCCCAGGACAAGAAAATAGCTAGGATAATCATGAAACGGATTGCGAACCATGTCACAACTGGGGCATAGGTTTCGAAGTAATTAACACCATAGACTTGCTTGCCGCCATGGATGTTAAGCCTAGCCTTGTGACCCTTAATCTCATTGGTCGTGAGATTCCGTTTGCGGCGCATAGCCCATATTGCCGGAAGTACGTCAGTGTCCGGTGGGACCTCTTCTCTCTTGACTAGTACCCAGTGCTTGTCACGCACATGCGCTTCAACTTCCTTCACGACAGCCTTTACAAAATCTCCAGCATCTGGCTGACGTATGGCTTGATGGAAGTACATGATGTCACCCATCATCTCTGCATGAAACGCAATGGGATTTCTCATGCGATCTTGAAGTTCCAAATGAGAATCGTGAAAGAGGTCTGCTTCCGTTTGTCCATTGGAAGTCCCTTGGGCGGCCATGTAGTACATGTTTCTATTGCCGTAGAAGTCCCGTTGTGACACGGACTCGGCCATAGCTCTCGACATTTTGCGTTGTCTTCCGCGAGAACTTGTACCGGCTTCGGGCAATACGTCGTTCGTGACAGCTTCTCCCTCAGAATCCTGCACGGGATCAGCTGGAGCGTCAGCGAGAATGTCTGCGTCATCAACAGGCTCAAAATCCTGCACGAACTCCAAGGGATCGTTCGGTGCAGTCATCGCACGATCGTTTCGTGGGATTGATGATTCTTGTAACGTTCTTGGCAGTTCCGGAGCAGTAGGTGTCCCATCGGGCCTCTTCAACCCCGCAAGTTGTTTCCATGCCGCTGACGTCACGATATCAGGCTTATTGTGACGTGTTGTCTCAAAGAAGTCATCGAACCGGCAATGATACTGGGGTGACACCAAACCAGTCGTGAGGTTAAGTACCAGGTACACATTCCGTGCATGAAACGGGCTTGGGCCTAAATTAAGCCCTAAGCGTGCTCTTGGTGACCATCTTGGCATACTATTGCCCGCAGCCAAGGAATTCTGCAGGGCGAAGACTGGGCATGCGAACGTATGGTGATCCCGCATACGTTTTCCTACTTGAGTGCCTGCGAAGAGTTCCAATCGTGAAACCCCATTTTCTAGCACCGGTACAGTGTTGTAAAGATGCACTGCATAACGCAGTGCATATGGCCATAAAGCCAAGTCAACTGCCTCAGGCCATCTAGCCATGGCATGAAGCAATTGCTTCCTTCCATCCTCCGTGATTCCTCTGATGGCTCTTTCAGCCAGTCCGTTTTGGAAATGGGCATTGACCCCACAATAGGTGAGTCGTTGTTGCCGTGCGGAGCAGTGGTTGATGAAGGCATTGTCGGCGAAGCGGCCGTTGTCGGCGTGGTAGTGCTCAACATTGACAAAATGGTTGGCGGCGAATTGTTCGAAAGCGAGTTTGGCCTTGATGGTTTCATTGCTTGAGGTGCTGGTCATCATGTGGATGTAGCGGAGGCCGGAGAAATGGTCAACGAAGACTGTTGCTGCCTTGTACCTCTGTGTGGTGAGTTTGCCCTTGAGTTGTCCCACAAATCCGGGCTGTGTGGATTCCATTTGGTCCACAGAGACCACTTGTCCTGGCCTTGTAGCTTTGAACACTTGTTTGCCTGACTCGCTGCCTTTCGTTCGCCACGGAACCTTTGTCATGGCCCCAAAAAGGCAACCGGCGCATCTCGGCGGTGTCGTCTTGGCCAGTTTCGTCGGTATCTCCCCGTTTTTCGCCAATTGTTTTAATTGAACAAATGGCAGGTGACCAAGCCGGTAGTGCCAGCGCATGAGTTCTGCCTGGTCATCATCAGCTTGGGTGGAAGCTTCGAGGAGTTGAGATTGGTCGAGTGATGGAGTTGGCGAGAAGGTAAGTGGGCCGACACGGTCTTGTTGTGTTGGCTGCATTGTTTCCCCCCTTTCTCACCATCTCCCTCACTTTTCTTGAGGTCTGCAGGTCTTAAGAGGTCTTCTTCGGCCGAGAATTCGGCTGGGTCCTGTGCAATCTGTCCGCGGAGGCGGTCGAGATTGACACGGACTTGCTCCCTCAGATGGGAAGCATCACAAGCCATGTAGGTGGCTTCAAAAGCTTGATACCGGAGGGTCCCTGGGGCAGTTCGAAAAATTGGTGTCTTGGTGAGTGGATCGTGTTTGATTCTTTTCTTTCTTGTTTGCTGTTTCCACAGCAATGTGCATCCGTCCTCATCTGACTCCATTTTTGTCCCATACTTGACAGGCGAGTTGTCTCGAGCTGTCTCTGCCCAGTGCTGCGGAGACAGAAGAGGCAACTGGAGACCGGGCACGTAGAAACTGCCTGGGATCTTGATGGTATCAACGATGCCGTCGTCGGATTGAATCCGAAAAACAAAAGTGCCGACTCCTTTGATTTCTAACCCCCCTGAAATTCCAGTGACTTTTGATCCATCATAGGTTTTCAGGTCTTCGAAGTGTTCCTTGTTGCCGGAGAGGGTTCGAGTGCAGAGGGTGTCAACACCGATGCGGAAGGAGTCGGTGTCGAAGCGGGCAAGGTGAGTAGGTAAGTCCTCGCCTGTGTTTGCTTGAAAAGCAATTATTGATGAATACTTGTGGCTAACTTTTGCAGTCGTTTTCTCCCTCACGTTGAGTATGGTGGAGCAGGAAGAGCGGGCGGCCCGCCGGGCCCGAAGGTAAGCAATTCGAAGGGCTCTTTCGACGCAACAACCGACCCGGAAGGCGGCCACTAACAGGTGAGTTAGTTTGGGTATTTTTCGTTTCTTTTTCTTCATTTTCTCACGGAACCGCTTCTTTTTGCCAGCTTGTTTGCTTCTTATCACAGGTAAGCGGCGAGAACGGCGGTAGCGAATGCGGTGACTGTGTCGGATGGCGTGGAGTTCAAGATATCGGTGAAAGTGCCAGGTTTGTTGGAAGAGGAACCAGAACATGCAGAACAAGGTGAGTATTGAATAGGCTTGAATTTGCAAAATAATGGTGGGCTCGGCCATGGCCAGCAAGCCAAGGTCTAGCCATGCCGGGGCGCACCATCATTCCTCAGCAGCCTCAGCAGCTTGCAAAGCCAATTGGGCCAGCAAATTAGCGTAAGTTGCCTGGTTTGCCGTGTTTTGTTGCCTGTTGGCTTGCTGCTGTTGTTGCTGGTTGCTTTGGTTGCCCTGGTTGGCCTGTTGTTTGCCCAACTCGCAGTCTTCTGCCTTGTGGAGCGTCCACTTCATGTGGTGGATGCACCAGTGGAATGTCTTCTTGCCCACTTGTTTTTGCTTGGGTTCGTTGTCCTTGGGAGGAGTCTTCTTCCATTCTTCGTCTTTCTTTTGGAATCTCTTGTTTGACCTGTCCTTTTGATTCCTTTGCTTGCCGGATGACTGCTGTTGGTTCCCTTGCTTTGGTTGGTTCTGGTTCTGGTTTTGGCCGCCTTGTCCTTTCTGTCCTTGCTTGAGCTTGGTGAGGAGCTGTTTTGAGAGCTTGAGGTCCTGAAGCTGCTTGAGTTGTGCCTCCAAGGCAATGATCTTTTCTTGATCTGGAGACTTAGCTCCCCATTTTCCGCTGTTGACAAGGAGGTCATATTTGGCCTTTGCCTTTTTCATGATGTCTTCGTGCGTAGCATCCTTCATGTCTCCTGTCTGATCCATCCAGTCGTCTTGCAACCTGCTCATGTAATCGTGAAACGTGGCGTCTGGGACCCCTTGAAGGTAAGCCTCAAAGAGGATTGTGTGCACATCGTCCACGGATTGTCCCCTTGCCTTGAGCTGTGCGAAGTTTTGATTAAAATAGGTGTGAATCTCATCAATGTTTCCATTGTGTTTTATCGCATACTGCGTGAGCTCGCGAAGGTTAGTCCTGAGGGCAGTGACCGTGGCGTTTCCATCGAGAGTTGCCAGCCTCATCATCGTTTTGTACATGAGAGGGGCTACAATCTTAGGCTGTCCATTCACCATCACTTCATAATCCTTTTTATAGGTAAGCAGGGTTGCTTTGGCCTCCTCGGTGAGGCTGCTGTACAAACAGCGCCACATTTGTTCGTTGTTTTGTGCTGCTCGTTTGTCTGCGTTGACGCCTGTCATGAACTCGTTGCATGCTGTCTTGAGTGTTTCAGCGTCGATTTGGCCGTATTCGGCAATTAGGCTGATTTGTCTGCCGTCCTTGTTTGTGAACCGTAGGATGTTTTGGGCGCCTTGATCCCAGCCCATCATGCTTGCCCTGTCTTGCAATTCCTTCTCGAAAATCACCACTTGATTTGATTTCATGTTGAATGGTGTGCCTAGAGCTTTCGTCCCTTGCTCGTAGAGACTTGCACCATGTTTCGTAGTGTAATCAATTAGTTCTTCGATGGCGGCTACTCCGGGTGAGGTAGCGAAGGAGACAGCAGCTGCGGGTGGAGCTACAGCTGGAGCGGGAGCTTGGTTAGCGATGGCGTTGGCAAGGTTAGTAACCACAGCAGTAAGTGCTGCAATTTGTTGTGCCAATTCGGCATTGGATGGTGCGTTGCCTGCCATGTTTGGTCTTGGAATTCTCGATTGTCTTGTTCTGGGCGGAATGGTTGGGAATTTGTATTTGTTGACTTGTTCACGGACTTGCTTGGCTGACTTGCCTTGACTTGACTAGTTTGACCGGTGTTTGATGTGGTTGACGATGTTTGACGTTCGTAGCGTTGATTCTTGGTGAGTACAACGATTTCACTTGTTGTGATGCTTGAGATTGATCAGGTCCCAACCGTTGACTTTCTTCTCTTTTGCGCAGAGGAAGCGTGTTGTATTTCTCGAGGTTTTGGTAGAGTTGACTGGCTAGGTAGGGCGTCCCCTGTTTAGGCAGTAGTTAAATTAGTTGCAGTTAGTTTAAAATGTTGTAAAGTAGAAATTGTGAGCTTAAATTAGTGTTAAGATTAAAGTAATAGATCGAAAATAGAAACCCGTAAAGTAAATAGGCAAGAGTTCTGAGAGCCTTCTTAGAATTCCATCATGAGAGGTCTTTTGTCTTCTAAGAGTCTCTATTTTTAGTCTTGTAGATGTAAAAAGAAGCCTGTGGATCATGTCCTGGGAAAAGCGGAGAATCTTCCGGAAAAACCCAGTTGATGCCTAAATAAGGATCATTGGTACATATAGGTAAGTCAATATCAATATCTCTTAGTAAATCGTGCAATTATCTATATCGTAGTCAGGCACGGACAAAAGTCTTTCTTTTCCAGCAAGGTAGAGCAATGGCAAATTCTGCCATAAGAAGAAACAATGTGTGTACGAATCTTCTTCATACCCCTATAGGGGCGCATTCGGCCCGACGAAAGGGCCGAGAAAGTGACTAGCTTGGGAGATCTAGGTTACCACCTGTGCGGTCAGAGTTGGTTCCAGTGTGTGAGTGGTAGGTGTGATAGTAGTCTGAAAGGCCTGCACCGCTGATTCTAGGTTCGCTAGCCAATACTGGCGGTCGGTACTAGAGCCCGCGCCAAGTTTCTCAAAGTCAAATTCTAGGAGGTGACGGTGCTGGGGAAGTAGATGGTTAGGATCCGTGAGGAGCAGTCGACTCACTTGTTCCATGATGTCACGGTGTTCTGATGCAGTTTTGCCTTCAATCAAACGTAGGTGAGTTCTGGTGTTGCGATAGATCCATTGTTTGTGGGTGATGCCAAGTAACCGGTGGATGAATTCCACCATCCATGACTTGATATGTCTAGGTGAGTTCTGTTGCTTCATGGATTGCATCTGAAGAGGAAGGATTTCACTTCCGATCCGTCCCTCCAGAAGATTGTCCCACCCCAGTGTATCCAATTCCATGGCCCATTTTGATAGGCGCGAAAAGGTTTAGCAATGTCCACCATGGCTCCCTCCCGTATGATAGCAAGTACGATTCAAGGCATTCAACGACAGTGATGTCACTGTGTGTCTCTTCCATCCAATCAAGTAGCGAGGCTACTGTTGTCTGGAAAATCTTGCGTCGGCCCGATTTGGGCACCGTGTCACATGTGCCGTCGATTCATCAGGGTGACCACAGCACCGACATATATTTTCAGTGTCTTTGTGATATCTCGAAAGCTGACGATTGGTCCCGTTAAAATTGGAAATGTGCTTTGTGACCCAGGTGTTGAACATTTGCGGGTGTTGCTCCATGGCTCTCCCAACATGATCCCATGCAATGTTCTGGAAGGAGTACTGTGAGACGAGATGTTTCTGCTGGAAGAGTGCCGTCGCTGTTCGTCCTCCCAGGAATCATATAACGCATGCCGTATTGACGATGTGATTTTTATCCCCTGTACCCAGAGGCGGATGGATTCATGGGGGTAGATGGGACCGCATGATAGACCTTGCTGAATGTGTTGTAACAGGCTCGTCTTAGCTAATTTGTCAGCCATAACATTTAGTTGTTGTGGAAGAGACAGAGCGGAAAAGGCCCTACCGTCGTCGAGGTGACCGTAGACATGCGTGAAACGAATGGTCAGGGTAGATTGTGTGACGTTTCGCCGTAGGAGTACGAGCAGGTCTCGTTGTGTTTGACGTTCTGGAAGGTTCCTGTATACCGAGTTTCCATGGGAAACTACACCCATGTTATCACAGAAGATCTCATATCTATGATTAATTGCTGGCGGTACAAGCAAGGATAAGATGCGGAGGATGGACGTTGCGATAACACTACCAATTAGTTCCCCACGATAGTTCGATGCGACATCGGTTGCTGTCTTTTCGCAGTAGGTGGAGGTAGCAATCTGTCCAGTCTTGGTGCAACACATAACGACCGCTGCTGAGCAGTACGAGTCATCTCTGTCCGGCATGAATGAGCCGTCATGGCATATGATCAGAGACCCTAGTTTGAAAGACTGGAGTAGCCACATACCGTCACCCTCCAGGGTGAGACCTTGTACCATCGGAGCGGGTACAACCGCGAAGAGACTTTCACGGAGCCCATTTGTGGTGGGAGGGCCGGTGGGCGTTTTTATAGGAGATTGCGAGTGTACTGTAATTATCCTGTCTGATATTTCATGTACGGAGGCTACTTCAGTGCCTTCCTTCCTCAATTGTCCCGTGGTGCGTTGATAGCGAGTCCTACCGCGAGTGGCATATCTGGTGGCAAGTGGTAGATAAGTGATCGGTGTCTGTCCTACTTGGATGCGTGTCACAAAACTTCGTGTGGCGTCAGTTAGCCAGTACGCTGACTCGTATGGGACACGAGTGTATCTTCCCAGTTTTGGAGATAGACGGAAGGAGGGTGAGGTAATCATGCAGATGGTATCGCGCCAGATTTTGAAGTCTCGTTCCGTGGGTTGTTCCCTGGCGAAGTGCATGGTGGAGCATGGTTGAGGTTTACCATGTTCTATCTTCTTGGGGTCTACTGTTATCCCGTCGCAGAGTAACAGTTGGGACAAGAAGTAGATTTTATGATACTTTCTCACCCTATTAAAGTTGACCCATTCAGAGCGGGAGTAGCTTTGTTGCTAATTCCATTACTACTTTGTCCCGTTCTCGCATTGGCTCAATCGTGGTGCTTTCCAGGTCTACTTTAACCTGGTAGTAGTCGACATATTCCCATAGTGTCTTGAACCAGGAGTTAGTGGCGAGTATACCAAAGGTGTCGTAGCTGCGCAGGAGGAAATTCCCTTCGAGGCCAGTTTCGAGTTGTATGAGTTCAAAGACGCATCGTAGTGATTGACCGGTGGGTTCGTGTGTGGCCCAATGTTTTTGCAAATACTGAAGGGACAATGCGAGTTTCTCTAAGGACATTTGTGGGAGGCCCAGGCCTTGATACTGGGTAGGAAGAGTTCGCCATTCTTTAGTGATGTTCCTGTTGACACCTAGTGCTGGGAGGAAAGTATAGTACCAAGAGGAGAAGGCGTCATCAAGAGCACGCCTGGAGGACATAAGAGTTAGTAGCCCATACTTAACGGATGGGAGAGCTTGTGTTTTGAAGCTTTGCCACACTTCCGCTGGCTGCAGGGGACTGTGGAGTATCCTGGTACTCCATTTTTTACCTTTAGTCAGCATGTGTTTTAAGTGGGCGTGCCGGACCCGACGGGCTGGACCACACGCCAAGCACCTCCGATGCTTCTGATGGATCTTTCAGTGTGATAACTACGTCGGCTGAGTTAGGTTGTGGAATGACGAGGTTGTAGTGCTGGATCTCACGCAGTGGTTTTAGTCGAGCTTCCCCCCGAATAAACTTGAAAGAGAGTAGGTACCAATAGCATTTTTCAGGTTTTAAATTCCCTCCAGTGGCTTGTAAGAGAGTAGCCCAGTAGTACGTAGCAGTTTGTACTCGATGGAAGAACGCAGTTTCAGTTAACGTTGAATCCGGATAACGATGTAGTAGATCCGTATCGTCGACGTAGAGGAGGGCGGCTATGCTGAGGACAATACCTGACCATCCAGCATTGAATTGTGCACCATAACCTTTGAACTTGTAAGCCGCTAACATAACTGTGCTGAGGGCAGTCCATGCCGCCGGGGCCGCTCCACTCCCTTGCACTAGTCCCATGAATGGGTTCTGTGTTGTCCCTCCATAACTGGTTTTGGCAGTCCCAAATCCCGTTTTCAAGAAGAATTGCATGGTCTGTATACACAGGAGGTAACACTTGATTAATTCAATGGGGACATTCATCGCTTGAAGTGCGAAACTACCAGCCGTGTGATTCACTGCGTCGTAACAGTTGGCTGCATCATTACTGGATACTGCACAAGTTTCGTGGAGAATGTTTGCCTGGTCGAAAAACAGTTGTTTTGTCATTGAAGAGTCTAGTGCTGTCTTGCCGGCCGTCGCGCCCTGTTCCAGTGGCAATACGCCTGACGTTTTCATGCGATACATCATCCTCTTGGCAAAAACCACCTTGAGCCACCAGTTGAAGTCTGCTTCAAGGAGACATATGGCTCGTAACTTGTCAATCCTAATGTTCCCTGCAACTTTCTCAAGGAGCACTGTGACACCTTGGCGCCAGCGTGCAAGAGGGGCTCCTCTATTGGCTGCCAGATTGATACTTTGGACTTGGAGTTGTGTTAAGGTTATGTCGTCACAGATGGCCCGGTAGTGACCGAAGTGTCGGCCACTTTTAGATGATGAGGTAGTCTCTTTACAGGTTGCCCAGAAGGCTGTAAAATCTTCAGTGGTAACCTCGCCCTTTGAGCTGGAGGTATCTTCGCACTCCAAGCGTAGTCGTGCTGCTGCTTTCAATAAATCTACTGTCACTGGGTCCCACGTGGTTGAAAAGTCGAAGTCATTTTCTAAGATTCGTCGGGCCGCATCTGTGTCACTGAGACAGCCGATTTCCTGTTGGAGCTCTGGTGCTGCTAGTGGGGCTCTCTTTCCCAAGGAGAAGCGATTGCCCAGGTGGTCACCACATATAGTTTCAACCTCCGCTTGTTTAGAGTAGGTGTGGCCATGCCCATCAGAGGATACCTGTACTTGCAGAACCGATCGGCCACGCGAATCCTTGACAACCCTGTTGATGTTTTGCTGACGGCGGCGACTTGCCTCATTCTTGATGATACGAAGTATCTCTGTTGCAGTGTCTTCATCTCCCGCTGCTGAGCTATTTTCATCCGCCAGTTCAGGTGTTTACGACGTAGTGAAGGAGCCTGTGCTTTGAGTTCGAATAGGTGTTCAATGCAACTGTGGAGTCTATCGTGTATCTCTCGTTTGCTGAGGGATAGGGGGTCGACTATATTCAATCGCCGTGCTGCACGACACATGTTGCGGGGGTCAGGTACTTTCCCATCATGCCACCGAAGGATCCATTTCAAGACGGAGCGACGACGTATCCACTGTCCCACTGTGGGACTGTATTCTATCGCGCAGCTTTTAAATTTGGTACACACTCCTTCAGAGTGTTTCATGAAGTTGCCCATCTCAGTATCCCATTTTTCATGTAACCGCTGTGCATCAAGAGGAGAGGCTGAGAGACCACTGATTAGCTGCAGTTTTTCTTGCATCTTGTGTCGGTTGACTAATTTATTCATTGAGTTGCAATAATTCCGCCGAATTCTTGTGATCTTGCACGTGAGGGTTCGTGACGATGGTCGAGCTATGGTGGGGTACGCCCCACCAAATAGAGAGGCCGCCGAGATTTCCAGGAGAAATACTCGATGATCGCCTACGCCATACCAGTGAGGGTAGCACATCGCATGCCCCTCTACTAGTCCGGGACTCCCAAAGATAGTAGATATTTTTCCAGTTCCCCGAAAGTGTGAGTTGGGGACTTGACACCCTAGCGACCGTTCCAGTAGACAGTTTAGTTGGATGTCTTCCAGCGCAAGTCGAGTCGCAAGTTTGCCGTTGTATACATCTTGATTGGCATCGATGCATAGTATGACTTCTTCTCTGATGTTTCTCCAGCACTTTATCTGCGTGGACAAGTCGTCGACAAAGATATCAGAGGGGTGACGAAAGTCTCCTTTGGCTTGGAAGTATCGAGTGTTGAGCCCAGACGGTATGTCCCTTCGACTGTTTACCTGGTCTACACGGGAGATATCCACAGACGACCCTGGTTGTACGGCTTCCACTACCCAGCTTGATCCAGGACCACCTGCCGAGTCCAGTGTCATCTTGTCCTGTCTCGGTGACGATGTCACTGAGTCTACCAATAGCAGCCACGGCAGTACCACCCATCTGTTCCCTGTTTATCATTTCATTGGTGTTATTCGCCGAGGCTCCCACAGTCGAAGTGCCAGGACACAAGAGTTGTAGGAATTGTCGCTGCTGTGGGACGAATCTCCAGTCGCATTGAGTTTCACATCCTGCAATTATATCTACCTGCAGGTCTTGAATTAAGTAGTTCAGGCGTTCCATTTTCCAGTTGTGTGTGAATAAACCTAAACTGTTCCAGTTTTCAAACATTATGCGTACCCAACCATGTGACTTCCTTTTGGGAAGGTACCCCATTCCACCCTCTTGTAGGAGTTCGATGAGTTGAGTCATTTCACGCTGGTCGGTGCCATGAATCGAAGGCGAAGCGATGTCTTGGGAGGAGGAGTGGTCCTGTGGAGAGAGGAAAGAGTCTATGTTGTCGTGCCCCCTGCGATTAAGTGCTTTCACGATGTCCTCATCCGTGCCTGTGCATTTCCGTTGGAATTGTTTGTAGCCTTTTAGTAGTGCTCTGTACTTCCTCTTCTGTTCGATAGAGCTTTGATCCCGGTGCCATGTATTTATTCTACGTTGACTCTTGGCCCGTTTACTAGTTGAGTTGGTATGTGTTCCCAGAGGACGTGTGTAACGTCCTATCCCCGTGGTTTGAGTATCATCCCTTCTTGATACTCGTGGGTTGTTGTCCCCTACACTAACTCTCACAACCGAAGAGCCAGTGGCCAGGCTTGCATGTCCTCCATTCGGTCCCGCCTGGACAGAGGTATGGAATGGAGGTTGGGCACTAGTAGGACTACCCCATCTCAGCGTGCCCGGATAAGATGGGGTTACTTTAGGGCTTATTTTCCCTGCGGAGCTGCACCGCCTCCCTCATCTTGGGGGCGAGCAGCTCCGCTTCCACTGAGGTGGGGGGAGCCCGGCTGATTGATGCTAGCCAGCATTTGCGTCAATTTCTGCATTTGTAGTTTTAAGTCAGATATCTCAGCTGCCTGTTCGGCGTTTTTGACCTTTGTATCAGCCAGTTGCTTGGCGTATTCTTTGGCCTTGAGCACGCGGTTCTGGGTGCCTTCAGAGTTGACTGTGGAGGCACCTGTCGTGTCACCATCGCCAGTAAGTGCTGAGGCTCCACTGACCTTGCTCCCTACATCTGCTCCCTTCACATCGGGATGGTATCCAAGTTCCTTCAGCAGGCCTTTCCTCACCGCGTCTGACATGTCGACGAAGGTGCGTTGTTTTGCCGATTGGGCCTGCTGTTGCTTGCGTAGAAAGGGGTCATATCGCGCGTTGTCCTGGAGGTACGTGTCAGAGCGTGAGGCAAAGTGGGAGGTCGCAGTGAGACTGACTGGATCCCATGACGATTGAGAGGCGAGCTGAGCTTTCTCAATATAGAAGCTTCGCATAAGCCTGGTTCTTGTGCTTTCACAGTATCCACATTGCTGGAGCCAGTGATACATAAAACATGCAAGATTTGCGATCGTCCGTTTTGCAAATTCATACTTCTCACGATAGAGGGTATCGTTCTCTGGGTCATATGCAACAACAATCCCGGATATGCCTGTTTCGGGACCTTTGCATATCATTACAGCTGTGTGAAACACTTGAGTCCCATTAAATCGGATCCGTTGGAGTTCTTTCCTGATTGTAGTCCTGGCATAGGGGGGTTTGGGGCGGACCACTTCTCCCGAAGGGAGAGTAATTTGCTCCATCCTCACTTTAACCTCGTAGTCATAGAGTTGTACTTGGTTGCACTCAACTACTGTCGTGGCTATATTGTAGCCCATACTAATGCGGCCGTGTCGATGGTGTGCCCTTGTACGTTCAGTGGTAGGGGTAGAGGGTGGCACATCCATGATGAAGGCAGAGGGGCCAAAGGCGTGGAAGATATCGTTGGTTTCAATCATCATATTCAGGAGAGGTTCTAGGCGTGTCCAGGACGCATCACTTGCTTCGAGAAAGTAGGCAAAACGACTAGAGCGAGGAAAAGGGTCGAAGGTGAGTTGTTCCCTCTCTTCTTTATTGTCAGGTAAACGAAGCTCCCTGATGTTGCGCAAGGTTACATTGACTGCTGGTAGTGGTTTGTCGTACCACTCAAGCGTATCCAGTCTGCCATGTCGACAAAGTTTCTTTTCCATTTCTTTGAGCCGATGTGTTAGGAGTTGGTGGACTCCCTCCGTGCACAGGCCACTCTGAACTCCACACAACATCTTCTTAGAGTTGGACTCCCAACACTGGAGGGGTTTGAGGGATACCCTGATATTATGTCGTCGAAGGTCTATGTTTATTGACTCCAGAAGGGAGGATATCCTGGTGATTTTGGTGAAGAGGTTAATAGTGACGTACATTGACGTCGGGCCTTTATCCTCTCTCTCCACACCTTTTTTGGACTTTCTTCGTTTGGTATCCTTTGCGTCCATTGAGTTTCTATTTCGCCTTGTTTCCAATCTTAATTGGAGCTGTTTGTCGGTGATCGGTTTCGCGAGAAGATGTATCCAGAGGAGGATTGGAACCAGTTTTGGGCTTGGCCGTATTTTAGAGGCCAATGTTTGTCCTTTGATGATACCAGGTCAGGGAAAGGTTTATTATCATTGTCTAGTCCCCTAGAGACGAACTTCGCTGCAGAGTCTAGTTCTTGTACATAATCAAGAAGGCGTTTAGCTTCAGAGAGTAGTACTTCCATGTGTTCCTTCTCAGGCTGCAGTTGTATTTCAACTGAGATTAGGTGTTGCCCGCTCGATGGGTCAATGACTAGCGATGGATCGGTACTATAGGAGAGGGAGGAAAAGGCAGTGTTGGATGATGTGGATGCAATGGACGGGGTGGAATGATATCCTGTAGGTTTTTCTTTGGTGGGGAGCGTTCATCTCCTGAGCATGCCGCTTCTCCATCCGAGTCTTCTCCACCATTTCCCGGATTGTGTGAGGTGAGTTCAATTATGATAGGCTCAGGTGGTCGCATATTGTCATTTTTGTCAGGGTTTAGACCCTCCTTTTTGGCTGAGATGTCTTCCATGTCGTCATCCTCTGCCCCAGATGTAGGTTCCATATCTTCGTCTTCTTCACTGTCGTGAGAGGCATCCTCATTGGCACTATCCTCGTCGTCGCTGTGAGATTTGCTTTCATCTGACTGTTTGGCAGTTTGATTACTATGGGCCGAGTCCTCATCGGCATTTTGCGTTGATTTGGGATCCTTAATGGATGATGTGAGGCGAGGAGAGTTGCGTCTAGGGTTCGTCGAGCCTTTCGTCCGGCTATTCGTTTCTTCAGTCAGAGGGCTGTACCTGTTTGAAGAGGTTGTGGATGTGGTGGGGGGCTTCTTAGCTAGTTGTTGGTTGAAGGTGACCATTCGTTTGAGGGTAGACGAGCCGTGCTGACCGATTGGGATCCATTCTTCCTCATTTGGGCGAGGCGTGGCTGAAAGATCAAAGGAGTGCTGTACTCCATTCGAGTTCGAAATACAGATGCATTTTGCATTGGAGGGGTCACGGGACAGTCTGAAGGGTCCATTGGCAGAGCCTGTTATGAGGTTTCGCTGTTTTGCTGCTTCCACTTGTGAAGAGATTAGACAAGGACCTGCGTAGCACAGCAGTGTGTACGTCGGAGCATCTGTTGTATCAAAAACAAATGGATGAGTGTTGAGTTGGTATTCCTCAGGGCGAAATGAGAAGGCCTTCTTTCCAGTCGCATTTAGGATGGTGATCTCTGTGTCATCACTGGGGTGAGTTAGTCGGAAGGGTCCCCACTTGGGGTGTGCTCGTGATCTGTCTTGAATTTTACATTTAATAGTCTTCTGTCTCATCCCTTCTTCCAGTTTGAGGCCATTGTATTTACAGAGAAGTTGGAGAGTTGTGTCGTCACCATCATCAAAGTGATATGGGAGCCATTCCCCTGGGGTCGGGGGGCTGGGTTCGCTGAGGAGTGCTTTGTAGACTTCTGGGTCCAGGAGGTTTATGGTGTTGCCCGTGGAGGACTCTTTCTCTGTATCCTTTGGGGTGTTGGGGTGTTCTGTGGTGGGGGTTGATGACTTCTTTTTTGGAGGAGCCTCGAACTTATCAATTAGTCGTGACGGTTGTATCTCGGTGTCCACTTCATCCGTGTCGTCAGCGGACGGGGCTGACTGGCGAGGAGGAGCAGTTCCAGGCGGAGTGATGGCGGGGGAGCTTGTTGCTGCTCTCTTATTCCCAGCCATACGGGGCGGGGAGGTGTCTAGCATGTTGACATCCTTGGAGGCTTTGGAAGGCAATTTAATCGGATTCGTGCTAGTCGATGGTGGTGGGTGCGGCATTTTGCGCTTTGAAGGAAACAAGGTGGCGCTAAAAGTTCCTGAGTCTAGAGAGCGTGGAGATGGAGATGCCGTGGCGGCGTCGACGCCGTGGAGGTTATGTGGCGATGAGAAAGGGGGCTTATCCTTTAGCAGCTCTAAAAGATCAAGCGCGAATAAAGAATCCCTGTTAATTCGGTCAAAAATGGTGGTTTTTAGTGCACAAAGAGACTGCGTAGACAGGAGAGAGGAGGGAGAAATACGATGTGTTTGGAAGAGCGGGAGAGCGGTGAATACTTGAGAGGTGCGTTGGGAAAATTGACCATGGTGGCGATGTTGACCAGCTCGAGCCATTGGGCGGCCGGCTGTGGTAGTAGGTCCACCGTAGGTTCTACGGAGAGGCATATAGTAAGTGGTGAAGTGTGTGATGTGTGACTTTTCCTTGCTCCGAAAAAGTCATAACTCATCAGTCTCAGTATATCATCCGATCTCATCCATTCAGCATCCATTCGATGCTCATTCGATGCAGATGATATCCAAGTAAGTGCCAACGATCGCTGTGCTTACGCTATCTATTCCCGTCACGGACAAGACCAAGTGAGTGCCAGCGATTCCTGCGCTTCGTTATCCATTCCGTCACGGACAAAAACGAGTTCAGAAGAGTGCGACGACAGTGCATACTGGTCCACGGTCAATCTGCAGGGTCCACTGGCAGAAAAGACAGAGCCTCGATCTCTTTGAATAATTTGTGTGGCGAATTTCTGGTTTACACGGGGTTGTTGTGAGACTACCGATGCCGCTGCAGGGCGCGAAGCTTACATCTTGAATCGAGACGCAATTGTTTCTCTGATGGGTTGAGGGATTGGTGTCTGTTGTTTACTTTATGTTGTTTCGTCTCGTTTCTGCCAGTTCATGTATTACTACTCAATTTACTTTGTATTTTTCTTCTCGGACTCGTGATTTATGACTGTGCCCATCTTGCCTCCTGTCTCGGATGGCTTAGCAGTATGAAACGCAATTATAATTCACACTCCAAACGGTGCCTCTCTTTTGTTCTCAATTTCAGTTCCAAACTCCACTTTGGCTATCCATTTTTTAGCATACCCCTTTATTAGATTGATTTCTCAAAAAGAGAACAACCCATCAATGCATGCATTTTAAGAATGGAATGCGACCGAGTGAGCCAGAGTTAGAAGCAGTGAGGGTGGTCGCTTACACAGCTCTGAAGGTATGTTGAGGCCCAAACGGAAGCAATATACAGTAAAAGAATCAAGTCATGAGTTCAATGAATCGAGCAATAACAAAAATTTATATTCAATTAACAAAAAAGATGTCCAAGGGAAATCAAAGTTGTTTATGCCGACGTGGATACTAAGGTCTTTCATAACATTCATACTTGCTGGTTTAGTTCTAGCATCATGCATGGTTGCAGAGATTTCTCACAGTAAGAAGGGAAACCTCAGCGCAGATAGAGCATCTACAATTTCTTCGTCCTCATATGGGCTAAGAATCAAGTTACCTGAAGAGGCGAACATAAGCAAAAAGATTTCAACCCATCGAAGGATTCAAGACTCGAGATTGACTTCGCCAACAACCAATGCCACCCTGCACGTTATCTTCTCCACGGACTGCTCGTCATATCAGCATTGGCAATCTTATTTGTTTTTCTATTCCGCATTGAAAGTGGAACAACCTGGATACGTCACTCGCATTGCGAGTGGATGCGACGAGGAGCAGTTGAAAGAAGAGAACGAATGGCACGAAACTCATATCCAGAATGTCATGAGTGATAGGTTTCGAATTCATTTTACTCCCCATTTTAGCGAAGTCCGAGATGAATTGACCGGGGAAGTCAAGGGAGATTACTCTTTTTTTAACAAACCATTTGGTTTGAAGCATTTTTTGGAGCACGGCGAGTTCATGGGATTGTCTGAGATTGGGGAAATGAAGAATCCAGATGTAGTTGTAATCCTCTGCGATCCAGATTTTTTATTATTAAGACCAATCACCGACGACTTTTCCAACGAAAGAGAGACTCTCATAAGTCCTCAACGTTCAATTATTTTGGATAAAAGATCCCCGCGGCGAATAGTGACACACGGTAACCCCTTTGCTCAAACATGGATGGGCTTAGGGACCGAATGGATGAAGTTCGATATAGATGAAATTGCTGGCAAAGATAGTCCCGCAAGAAGTGTTGATCAGAAGAATGCTTTATTATTTTATCAGGTTGGTCCACCTTACGTTGGCACTGCACAAGATATATTCACAATTGCTATAAAGTGGTCTGAGTATGCACCTCGGGTCCACAAAGAATACCCGCAAATACATGCTGAGATGTGTAAGTACAAGTCATCATGTTTGAACACTTCAAAATATTTAACAAACTATTAATCCATGTGTATCAAATCAACAACAGATGCCTATTGCATTGCGGCAGCCCACCTTGAGCTGCCACACACTCTCGTCAACTCACTTATGATCTCTTCGGCGGGTGTTCGGGGCGAAGGCTGGAAATTCATTCAAGACATCCCATCTAACAAAATATGTCATTTTGCAGCTCACCCCAACCATTCCCAATTTCCGCTTCCATCGGTCATCCACTATTGTTACTGGCAATACGCTGTTGACAAATTCTTCTACTCAAAGCGAAAAGTTCCGCATGATATCTTTAGTTGTAATTCCTCACTATTGGTTGAACCGCCTGAGGATATTGGTTCGGGTAAGTATCTGTCATTGGTGGAGGAGGGTTCAAAGAAACACCGGAGACAACGAATAAGTGCAGAGGTGGAGAAAAGGAATGGCTTCATTCTTTGTGCGATGACAATGGCGATCAATGAGGCTATGTTCTATTTTAAAGGAAATCACTGTGAGGGTGGTGTGAACATAGAAAAGACATATGACTTGTGGGCAGCAGATTGGCCTTGAAGTTTGATCAGACGCAGGTGGATGTGTTGTTTTGATTTTGTTGCAGATGCCCCAACAATACATCTTGAATCTTCTTGATGGGAGAGCCCAAATCCTCAGGGGTTTACTGACTGATATGTCATCGTTTGATGCAAACAATTTCGCGACGAGACTGTTTTAATGTTTAATGTTGTCTTGTCTACTTCAAATCCAAGCCAATCAATTACCTTGGGAATTGTCCCCCCCCTTTAATGAGCATTGTCATATGTTTGCTGTTGGCAGCTCACTTTCCCTTCATTCAAATCAGGTATGGAGTGTTAGGTAGATATGCTTTGACTGATTTGAATGCAACTAGAGTCAAATGTGCCTAAAATCTTAGCATGAAGAGTGGATGTCAATCCCCTATTTTTAAGTAAACTCTGAAGTGGTAATGAAAATCGATTAATGAAGGCAGCAGCTATCGTATAACTTGGGCCCTCCTTGGGCCAATCGACAATAGCAAAAATACTTGTGCAATGTGTGCGGTGGCAAGTTCCTCGAACAAATGTTAGGCCAAACGCTTGGTAATTAGGGATCGCCTAGCATTTGCAAAACACCCTGTGCAATTCCTTGTCCGTGTTTATGTTGCGTAGGATTTGCATTTTTATTTTTGCAATTCCTTGAGAACAGTGGTTTCGACTGGGATTTCTGCTACAGCACCTCGTTTGGCATTAAATCCATATTGTAGTGTGACACGTCTGATCGGCATCAAAACAGTCTGTGCCCTGACCTGTTGGCATCAATTTTTGTATTGAACCGTACTCGTTTGTGTCCGAAATTGGAAATTACAATTCCTTAGGAATTATACTTGACATTTCATCACATCGTCATTACAATTCCTAGGAATCGCACTGGCTGGGTTCCCGGTGTTTTCGTTGTTACAAAGATCACTGTCACCCATAAAGATATGATTTTACTTAGGAACTAGTACAACGATGATTATTGACAGTTAGATGTGTTTTGGCACCAAATCTGTATAAAAATGGTACCACCAACCTCTCTGTTTTCTCACTTTTCTTTTGCAATTAGGCTGTGGACAAAGAATTGTTCTACATATTCCTAGCCAAAATGCAAATCCTACGCAACGTAAAAACACTGGTGAGGAATTGCACAGGGCATTTTGCAAATGCTAGAGAAATGCTAGGCAACCCCAAATTACCAAGCATTTGGCTTAACCATAATTTATTACCTCTCTAGAGAAGACCTCTCAGGACACGATAGTGCATTGCATGCAGTTGTACCTCTTCATGTAAACATCAATTTTATTGCTTCATGGTTCCGTCCCTTTAACTTTGCACAATACTGTCTCAGCGAGCTAACTATTCACTATTACTACTTCTAAAGGTAACTATCGCATTATGTAGAACCATTTTGATCAGAGGGGGTATTGCAGGGGGCCGCAGGGGGATGGCGCAAACAGGGCGCAATCTAACCATAGCTAACCAACCAAACGTCACCTTTTTATCTGGACATTATCAGAGTGCATCACATTTGGCTTCCAGACTTCGGGATCCACTTTCACAGAACTTTGGCGATATTATGTTGAGGCCCATACGAAAACAAAATGCCGCAAGAGGACCAAGCAATAGATCAAGTAGCTCCGTTCATGAAAACAAATTACATTTAAGTCATGGCGATGATGCTCCAGTTAGATCCAAGTCATTACTACCAAAGGGCGCGGTGGGATTTTTCATCATATTCATGAGTGCCGCTTTAGTTTTTCTGGTGTACATGCTTGTTGGGAATTATAACAAAAATTCTGATGTGGAAAATGCCGCATCGGGCCTACTAATCAAACCACCGACGGATTCCACTAAAATCCATGTTCTTTCGGCGGATCGAAATATTAAAGACTCGGGATTAACTTCGCCAACAACCGATGCCACCCTACACGTGATCTTCTCCACGGACTGTTCTTCGTTTCAACATTGGCAATCTTATCTGTTTTTCCATTCAGCATTGAAGGTGGGGCAACCTGGATACATCACTCGCATTGCGAGTGGATGCGACGAGGAACAGTTGAAAGAAGAGAAAGAATGGCACGAAACTCATATACAGAATGTCATGAGTGATAGGTTTCGAATTCATTTTACTCCCCATTTTAGCGGCGTGAAAGATGAATTGACCGGGGAAGTCAAGGGGGATTATAAATTTTTTAACAAACCATTTGGTTTGAAGCATTTTTTGGAGCACAGCGAGTTCATGGGGTTGTCAGATTCTGGGGAGATGAAGAATCCAGATGTTGTTGTAATCCTCTGCGATCCAGATTTTTTATTACTGAGACCAATCACCGATGACTTTTCCAACGAAAGAGAGACTCTCATCAGTCCTAGGCGCAAAGTGATATTCAACAAAAAGCCTCACAAGAGAGTTACACACGGTAATCCTTATGCTCAGACGTATGGACTCGGGACGCAATGGAGGAAATTCAACATTGATGAAATCGCCGGAGAAGATAGCCCCGCGAAGAGTGTGGACCAGAGTGATGGACAATTATTCTATCCTGTTGGACCGCCTTACATTGGAACTGCGTCAGATATGTATAAGATTGCTGACAAATGGTCCGAGTTTGCGCCTCGGGTCCACAAAGAATACCCGCATTTGTTAGCGGAAATGTGTGAGTGTTGTATGTGTTTCCCTTTTTAAAATATGTTGAGAACACTGAAGTGATTTTCCCCTTTCCATTGTTTAACTCGTGCCTTTGTGCTTGTTACGGAATGCATGCATTAGATGCTTACTGTATTGCGGCGGCCCACCTTAAACTGCCACATACTCTCATTGATTCGCTGATGGTTTCCTCAGCAGGTATTGGTGGGGAAGGCTGGAAATTCATTCAAGACATACCCTCCAATGAAATATGCCCTTTTGCAGCACATCCTGACCACTCGAAGTATCCTGTCCCGTCTGTAATTCATTTTTGTCAACGGTATCCTGTGGATAAATACTTTTGGGGGAAGCGGAAAGTTCCTCACGATATTTTTACATGTGACTTCCCATTGTTGGTTGAACCACCCATGGACATTGGAACGGGAAAATATCTCTCAGTGTACGACGGGCCGAAGAAACAGAAACACATTAGTGCTGATAAGGAGAAAATGGATGGTTTCATGCTATGTGCACTGACAATGGCGACGAATGAAGCTATGCTTTATTTCAAAGATCATCATTGCGAGGGTGGCGGAAATAGAGAGAAGACATACGACATGTGGGCCGGTAAAGACATTGCTCCAAAAATGTAGCAATTGTAACTGAACCATTCATAATCATATATTTCATCAACATGTGCATATGAAGCACAAAGTTCACGATACAAATAGAGTCGTGCATATTCAAGCATATTATGGTTTATTGTTCTTACCAAGGAAAGGGTTCAACAAATTTGTCTCTTAGCGTTCACAGCACATGTCACCTGGTTTAGAACGATCGACTTTGTACATCTTTATTCTGTGATCGTGACAGCCTTTCAGTAAGACATTCTTCTCATGGCAGCAGTTCATTTCTTCGGCATCACAGACTGCTCCATTCATCCAATCGACTCCTGCGATAAGCTGTTCAATATGCATCCGGTTGGGGTAATGCTCCGAAACAAATGAATGGTAGAGTTCATATTCGGACATACGACTTTTACAAAATGTAAACCGATGACACATCGTGGCTGCCCGCCAAAGACTTGAAACGTCCCAAGCTTCTGTAATGACTTTGTGCAGATGCATCATCACATCATACTGGAACAACATAAAATGGACAATGTGCCTCGACCCAGTCGCATCTAAATACAACTGCGATCGACGGCATGATTTATACGGAGTCAGCGTATGTTTGAAGTTGTATGTATCAGCATCTTCCTCCGTGACACCTTTTCCGCTATGTCCAATGGTGATTGCCTCAGTGAACCGTACAGGATCAAGACCGGTACAGCTTGTATCATTCGGTTCATTGGAAATTCTTTCAAAGTAAGTTACAGTATTGTTGGGGTGGATGAATGTTACGTCACGTGACCATACAGTATCAGAGTCAATAATCAATATGTTGTCGCCGAGATCAGAGAGACCAAGATGCTTCCGCAGATCAAAAATGTGTAATTTGATCAGCTGCTGGCATGTGCCAGGATACAAACATCTATGTTTCATCTTGTATGATTCTATCCAATGTGTCTCGTTCACCCATCTAATGGGAATCTTTATGGTCTCTAAGCTTGGTGTAATCGACGCGTTGTGGTCGTTCATATTTTGCTGAAACAAAAAGTAGTCAGATGGCGGACCAATGAATGTTATAGAACGCACGTTTTTAATGTACCGTATCCAGGAAGCAAGAGCCGAACTGTTGAATAAAGTGAAGAAGTCATCCTTGACAGTCAGAGAAACAATGTCGATAAAATTTGTTGGTTTAGATCCTTCGTGGGTATCAAGAATTGATGACCTAAGATGATCAAGGTGAACATCCTTTGGGTTAAACATCGCTCGACTAGCGGGAAGATGCTGACTTCCGCTGAAGGAAGGCATAGGTATTATGCCGATTTGAACACTTTGTCGCCTCGTGGCATATAGCTCTATGGCAGTCAATGTGGCTTTGGGATCTTCCGTCACTTCCGTCACCAAATCCGCTTCAAAGACCTTGAAACCGAGTCCCTTCACTCGGGAAACTAAATCAAGACAGCCCTGAGTTTTAAGGAACCTCGGTTCATATTCGAATTTCATCGTTTCGATCTTGTCTCCGACTACTCCCATGCCGTCTAAGGTATTGCATTCGAAACCTTGGACATCCATCTTTACTAATCTAATCTTGTGGATATTTGTCTCATCCAAGACAGAATCTAACCGTTCAATGTTCACGTTAAATTGTAGCTTCTCATCAAAAATTTGCGTCTCCCAATCCTTTGCCATGTTTCCAATTTGAGAATTTCCCATGTTGTTATTTGCAGAGTATATTGTTGCGTCGCCTTGGAATTTTCCAAGCCCAATCGGAAACAACAACAGGCGGTCTTGGTATGACGGACCAAGTCTTGAAACAGTCTTTTTAATGTTGTAGACGTTCATTGGATGCGGTTCAAATGCTATAATTTTTGCCTTTGTCGACAGAAGCATTTCTAAAACGCAACTGCCAATATTCGCCCCGATATCCACGTAAAGCGAATCATCATCTGTCATGCCGTTGGCTGTCCACAATTCGGGTAAGATCCTGCAATCCGACCAATTTTTGCTCCTGCTCCGTTTGATTGTGTTGGATATGACGTCTTGAAAGGAATGAACGCACATGTCTGCTTCATGAAGGCGGTTAGAAGATATGTACCTAGTCCACTCGCAGGAGAACATTGCTTCTTCTTCGACAGATATGGGATTCGACCAGTCCACAAGCTTCCATGAGCCTGTTGACCCAGATCCTTCCATCATTGCAACAATGGATCGTAGTGGATGACTTTTACGATGAGCATTCTCCACTGTGGTTCTTTCATTGCTGATGGCTCTCTCTCTTCCATAGGCTTCCATGGCAAGCTCTTGTCGCCGGAGTGCATTTCTTTTCACGTAGGCTTCGTCAAAGTGTGAATCTTCGTATATTTTGTTGTTGTATGATTGTAAGACGGGAAAAATGACCCAGCCACTGCGTAGACATCCCACGGCAATAATGAACAGTGCAATGCGGGTGACAGTTTTTCGTGATGACATGCTAAATGGTATTCGATGAACCTTAAATGGTAGGTATTGTAACGAGCCCGGTGAGGTATTGATCACGAAGACTGAAATAAAGGTTGATGCAATCTCCCGAGATGGCGCTTTATGCCGCCCCTTGCGGAGAGAGATCTGAGAGAGATGCAGAAAAAGGATGGTTGCAACAAAGCGGGAAGCAATGTCCATCAGGAGAGATCACAGGCTGGGTGAGGGCTGGGTGGGTGAAGCCCGATAAATTCCGAGAGATTATTGAATTTTTAAGATTTTTTCAAAATCTTAGGGCCCTATTTGAGCTCGGAAATCAGGTCCCATATTTAATATTTTTTCTCACATAGTCCGGTTTTCAGCGGTTGTTTGCAGGAATAACCTCACAAATTTTTTATTTTCACAGATATTCCGAAACAGTGAGCATTCAAAAATCTGTGAGGCCATCACGATTCCTGCGAGTTCCTCCCAGAAAAATCACACTACTTCTGCGTTTCAATTAAGAACTGCTACAGCTCTAATTGGTGTGCTGCAGGTAGTAAATGGGCATAAGGATGGTATTCTTGGAGTATTGGAACTCAGCAGACAAGCTGTAGAGCTTGGTTCTATACCAATGGTTCTGCTTTGTTTGTGATGATGTTCCACTTTGTCGGGGGTGTACAGGTGTCTTCAAATTGTTCTGTGCCATCTTTTTTCTGCTGCCCAGATTTTGTTACAAAGTTTTTTATCATTGTAGACATACACATGATCAAAGTGGATGCAATTTCAAGGATGATCAAGGATGGGCGCAGAATTTTTAAGGCTATTTGAAGCAATGAAAAATCAAGAGTCTGCCACTTCTCAAGAGTAAAGAGTAAACAATGAAAAGCAAAGTATTGAAGTCAGCTTATCTTGGCAAGAGGCATCTCTTGGTTTTCAAGATGAAGGACAACTGAAGTGCAATTGGAAACATCACAAAACAATGGTTAAGCTGCAAGAGAGGCAACATTGTCATGAGGACTTTCAAGATAAATTGCCGACAAGCAATGACTTCATCAATTTCTGACACAGCTGAGGACCTTTCACAACCTTGTGGCAACATTTGTCATGACTGGTGCCTTCCTGTTGACGAAACTGTCAACAAATGGTAATGACTTGTTGATGATCCTGACAACCCTTGATGACGTCACTGACAACCTACACGACAACACCAATAGCCTGCAGGCCATGTATCTTTCTCACAGCAGTGACAGCGATGATGGCTGTGACAAAAAATAATGACTCCTGCTCAAAGTGACAGCCTGGTGAAGATCTGGTGACATCCTAAGTCACAAATGATGACCAGAGTGTGATAACCTTAATATGATCTGTGATTATTGTGTGACAACCCTTTTCATGACCCAACAAGGACTCTGAAAAGTTGGTGACAACATCTGACACCATCCAACTACTCATACTAGCAACTTTTATTGCTCAAGTAAAAATGTGTCTGCTTGTTGCTGTGTGTAAGCAGATTGGTGGAGTTGTTAATGCTAGTGCTGGACACATCACTGTTGGATAGGAAGCATATGACTCATACTTGGTAGAGAGGCAGAATGATAAAATGCATGCTCAGCCATAGCTGCCATGCTCTTACTGTTAAAAATGGCATTCAGAGATGCTGCACTTATCTCAGTGGAACTGATGCAGCAAGCAATGATCCTAGTGCAAGATTCATCACCATTGTGCATTGATACTGAATTCTCCAACAAAAGGAATCACACAATACTTTACTTTCCATGGCTGCATCATGGTCCACCTTATTGATCATTTGATGTCATTCAAGAGTACAAAGCAACATCTCAAATTCCAGCAAGAGTATCATACACATAAGGTTTGACTGAACAGTCAAATGATGTGCAGTCTTTGCATGTCAGGATTGACACAGAAAAGTTTTCGTTCTTCTTTAATAAATTGGGATTGGATAACATTGATAGTTATCATTATCATACTCCATTCGTATCATTCAAGTAATTTCACAGAAGAAATATAATGACAATTCAATATATAAACACTTTGAAATTCAATTCAACATTTTGATATGCAATTTGAATAATTTAAAAGAAGAGTCTTTGTAAAACATGTTTATTTTATCTTGTGTGAGACTATAGTCCCACATATCACCCAAGTTAATGGCAGGAGGAGTTAGCAAAACCTCATGAATCGGTTAATCTTCTTCTAATGTTGGAACACTTTGGTTGAAAACAGTATCACCAGCCAATAAATATTGAGATGTTTTCTAAATAAAGAAGTGCCAATTCACAGTGCAAAATTGTCCACTGTAGCAAAAAAGAGAGTTGCTCATTTCCATTCTGCATGGAATGCAATATGTTGTGCAAATGAGACTAATCAAAACTTGAAGTCAATTAATATGGATTGAGGGTGAAAATCTAAACGTTGTACCAAACAAGAAGAATATGTACATGCTAGGAAAAGATTGTTGAATGCTCTACTGTCTCATCTGTTGCAGAGTAGCAAAGCACCTGTTCCATATCTTGTACTGGAGTCAGAGAGAAAGAATGGCACTTTGCCATAAGAAGTTGATTCTCTGGAGCTTCACTCATAGAATGTAAGTATGTTGTTACAATGTTCTTGTGTGCTATCTTGAACTTGAGCGTTGGTGGTAGATCTCGACATCCGAATAACAGGAAAAATCTAGGCGACAGCTGCTGCCCTTTCTTCTCTTGCCATTGACACTTCCAGTGCACCATCTCCGCAGAGTTAGGCACATTGGGAGCACCTGGTGCAACTGCTCTTAGCGCTGTTGGGCGATGGTGAACAGATTTAAGTGCACATGGATGGTCTTAACTTCATGCTCTCACATCAAACCACAACTTGAAAAACAGGATTTTCCATCTGGTAGTTGTCATGAAGTCACAAAAATTACGACCATTATGGAGATTGTTACAATATGCATGGGTACAAACCAGATGTACAATAATGACCTTTTTGGATTAACATAAAAATTGCATTTTCGATGTTCTTGAAATACTTGAAAAAGCAGAGACCACATGGTCTTGTCAAAGAAGGAAGGTAATTTGTAGCTAAACCAGCAGCAGAGAATATACATTTCAACTTAAGTATGTCATCTGTTTCTATAAAATAATTAATTACACACAGTTTACATGGTAAATACTGTGCTTTCTAATCGTCACAGATGATGTTCTGATGAGGAGTCAACATTCTAACACAAGGTACCAAGGTCAGTCCCCAAAGATGTAAAAGGTTATGAGGTTGCAGAATCTGGTTGTCCACTTCAATGATACTTTTTGCCGCCTAGATTCTAGGGGCAATCATATAAAATATGTTGGCATTCTGACATCTAGCTTTTTGTGTTTAAGTTAGTTGACATGGAGAATGTCTGTTGCTGGTTAAGCTATAAAGACATACAGCGCTACACATGCATTGGATGTCTGTTTGGTGCTTGTCACTCGGCCGGGGACCACATGTAGACTACTTGACAAAACAGCGTTTTCTACGTTTTGTGGGGGCACGGCTACTGACATGTCTTAAAGCATCAAGCAAAAAACTTGTTCGATTATGTAAGTATTTCTAAATCTATACTATGTCGGTCTTCTCTTTCTTGTGTCTGAGTTGGATCTTTGTGTATCACTGCAAGTAAGGAATAAATTATCATCATCCAAGGAATGACCTTGGCATTCAAAATTTTCTTCTATGAATGAGTGCAAAGTTCTGATTTTCCCAAATGCACCCCATTTCTGATATCTATCCAGTGAACTCTTGAAATATTGCAATGCTCTAGATTTTTTGCCTTGCTTGAGGTAAAAGTTTGCTGCAAGTTCGCAAGACAAAGCTTCTTCAATCCAAAACTTATGTTGAGAGGCTGATGATATTGCCCTGTCGTAGTACATTTCTGCATTCTCAAAGTTGCCCTCGCAATACGAACCCTCTGCCTCTAGCAAAAAGCTTTTGGATTCAAAGTTCCATAAGGAACCCTGCTCTTTCCATGATAGAACTCTCTCTTTGTATATTTTCCCCTTTTTCGCCCAGTATGGATCACCAGTCTCCCGGAAAATCCGGAATGACGCTAGACTAGCTATGAAGGTATGGCCTGCATGAATATATAGTAAAACCCAAGATGGCACTTGATAATCAATGAATTTCTCTATACTTTCTTTCATCTCGTTGTAATTGTCAAACACCAAAGATAACAACATCTTTTGGAAGTATCTGAAACAGACAAACAACAACTATGAGAGCGTGAATTGATAGTAAAGGGGAATGAGTAAAATACCCCTTACATTGCTGATAATTGGAAAGGATTCTTGTTTTTGATCACAACTCGTTTTAATGCATCATCACTGATCATTTCGTTTTCATCGCCAATCAGTGCGATCACTGTTCGCTCAATTGTCTTCATATAATACAAAGTTGTCAAATGATTGTGCTCTTCCATGAACTTTTCAAAAATATAAGCAATGACAGCGGATGTCTGAGGCTGCACATTTGGAAAGTTACATAATATGACAGAATTCCAGCTTACCTGTCCATACCGTGCGAAAGTCTCTTTTACAACCGAAAGTTTTACCCCACACCAAAGCAGGGTCCCGCAATACGAAGCTTTATTCAAGCATGCCCAATGAATATCGCCAGTTGCCATCGCCATTGCTTGTCCTTGTAGTCGATATTCGTTTGCAGTTTGTAGCGGTTCGATGAAGCACAAACTCTCCGTTGTTAACCAAATCGCTTCACCTGCGATTTCACTGCTCTGGAATTTATCAACGAGCGCCTTTGCCAACCTCGTAAATCTAAATCCACCTCGGATGTCCCCTAGCTCGGAAACCATTCCACCGAAATAAGCAAATCCGACTGCAGACAAAGGCGACATTCCATGATCGATAGTCAGTTTGACCATTTGTACTGTGATCAATGGCTGCAAAGCAGGTTTGACTTGCTGGATTGAATTCTCAAGCTTGGCCAGGAATTTCATTGCAGTCTCTTTCCTGTAGTCTGTCATCACTCGATAGTTTAAAAGAGCCTCATCTGAGATACCATTGAGCATTGCTTGGGTTTGAAGTATGATGCTTAGTGTATCCTCTCGAGAGTACGAACCAGAAATATCAACATCGAGCTTGGACAATATAGAAATACCATGCTCCACTGATTCCGAAATCATTGAGTGGGTGAGTGCAGACAGCGAAACGAAGGCAGTGTGGAGAGTGTCTTCAAAATTACGTGCGTTCCTCAACACTTCAGCACAGATTATACTTAGACTTTTCATTTTCTTGATAGCGAGGGCACATTTTGCAGCTAAGTTGAACAACTCCAGGGTTATGTGATAATGGTCTTGCCAATGCTTCTTTCGCAAAAACGTGATGCCATGATCAAAGTAAGAAAATGCAGACGAAAAGTCCGACATCTCCATGGCTTTTTTCCCTGCAATGAGATTGCAATAGGAAATCAAGGGGTAGTGCTCAGCAACTTGAACAGCCGACGGACCGCCAAGGTTGACTTGAGTGATAGCTGTAAAGAGAAGGCAGGTGTTTCCCGTTCTCAGCGAGCGACTCATAAGCGACATTCCTAGAAATGAAAAGGATGCTGTTAGTTTTGACTGAAAAATTCTGAGTTCTTCATCAACAAACCGACATTAGCTACTCGCCATATTTATTATGATCCAAGAAACATGTTTCCTCTGGACAACAATATAAATTAGAACAGAAATAAATGAACATCAATCGTCACAACAGAAGTGTTGCCAATCAACAACACTCACCTTCGATCATACTATACACCGCCTCTTGGATACGGTCATGGCAGAAATGGTACCTCCCCTCGAGCTTGCTTACGAGTCCTTCTGCAATTGCAACATTTAATGGATCAATCAGTTTCAGAGTGAGATCTGACTCTAGAGCATGGATAACGTCAATGTCTACAGATGCACCAATGCACGATAAAGTACCAAGTGCCGCCTTTACATCGTCGGAGAGCATATTGATGCTGTTTACAAAGAGCGTGACAACATCTTCCGGAAGCTCCCTCGACTGTATGTTTTCTTCGTCCCACTCCCAACGGTGTCTAGTAAGACTAATGCGGAGCAGCCCTTCTCGGTTCAAAGCAAGTAGCATCCTTGAGAAGAACAAAGGATTTCCCTTTGTCTTGCGGTACACAATGTTAGATAGACTACTCACCAAACGAGGTGATAGATGCAGCAAGTTTGACAATGTCTCATTAACTTCGTCCTTGTCCATGCAATCTAATTTGACAAGCGTGCTCTTGTAACCAAGAGCATTGACATCCTTGATCATTTCCCAGAACAAATGATCGCTTTCCATCTCATCATCCCGACAACTCGCCAAAAAGAAAAACTGTGTGCCCTCCTTCATCGATCGCGATCTCTTTAAGAGTTGGCCGATGATGGAAATGGACGCCGAGTCTGCCCATTGGACATCATCCATAAAAAGTGTGATGGTGGCCCTGGAACAGCTAGATATCACCTCGACGAATTGGCAAAACAGGTATTGAAGTCTCTCTTGAGCATTTACGCAATCGTAGCCTGCAGGAACGCCAATTGAACTTGCTTCTAGAATCTGACTTAAATTAGGAATCCCCTTGATCAGATAGTAAAGATCGGGACCCAAAGCTGCTCGTAGCTTGGCAACAAAGATGTCTCGTTGTGATTCTTCCTCTCTTGCCAAACTTTCACAATAATTATTAAATGCCGAAGCAACAGCCGAGAACGGTTTGATTTGTTGCATCTGATCGAATTTTCCCGATAGAAATAGCCCACCATTAGCAGCGATGAAATCACCAAATCGATATGCCATGGTTGATTTTCCCGTCCCAGACAACCCAGTGATAAGAGCTAACTCTGGTGATCCCAAAAGAGACCGCCGATAGGAGCATTGAAGACATGCGAACTTCTCATCATTACCTCGCACGAATAATGTGTCGTCGAGTTCCAAACCAGACAATGAAAGCTTGGTGACATCCAAGTCATTTAGAAAAATGGAAGGCTTGTCAATCATTAAGTGCAAATCGTTCGTGACTTGCGCCATTTCAGTGTATGCGTCATTTCCCATAAAGTCTCCATTGATGCAGTCTATCATGTTGTAAATCAAATGGCAGAGAGCACGAGGAACGCCTTTCGTGTTGAGATGTTCAACGGATATGTTGCAGAATGGTCGAGAATCTAAACGTTTCGTTCCACAGGACAAATCAGAATTTTGGGAATACGTCGCTTTCCTAGAGACAATGAAATGTCGTTTGCTACTAATGGAACGTGCATGAAATTCGTCAATGGAAGCATTATCTTGGAGCTGACTGTCATGGTTCAATGTCCCAGTCACGCGCATAGAATCCTCTACCACCGAGTCATTTTCGTCAGACACAATCAACGATTTTCCAAAATCTACTACTGCAGCTGTTGGATGGTCATTGCTCATGCCCTGCACTTCTTGTTTTTCAGCTTGTGTACAAAGGGAGATGAGGCTATTACCATTGCAGGAGGAAACAAGCAATAAATCCGGCGGTGGCAAATCTCCGCCCGAAAACAATTCGTACAGCACTAGTCCGAGGGAATAGATTCGTTGCAGTTTGTCTCTTGGTGCGTCAGCGTGGCCATTGTCGTCGTATGCCTTGCCATTGAATATTTCATCGTTGTCGCTGGCCGCAGCGGCTATTTGTGCACATTCAACATGGAGGTAATCGAAAGCGCGCTCTTCCAATGGGTCAACGCAGCCATCTCTTTCTGTTGCCGCGATTGCGCAGTTCTGCTCGTCGCATGTCAGTTCTCTCTCTTCTGCGGCGTCTAGTGCAATCAAGTCCAGCAGGTTCTCGAGATTCTCCTCTCCATCGTGCGCTTCGTCAAGAGAGGCCAGCAACGACCCATCGCGGACGGCATCGCTTGATTTCAAGGTAACCGTCACGCAATCGGCCCAATCGATGCAAGCGACTGGAAAAGGGAGCGGCAGGGAGTGGAGCCCACTTGACAATCCCACTGCGGACAACTCCTCTGCATCGCTGATTTGCTCTGTTAGAGAAATTGCGATGCGAAGCGAGTTGGAGATGTAACCTGATGAGAGCGATTGGCTGCCGCTGTTGTTGCGGGCCTCGTGGATCCACCGGCGCAGGGGGATGGACCTCGTTGTCGTCATTATACGAGGGTGTGTATGTGGTTCCTGCGAAGGTTATCTAATCGTAGAGACAACAGAAAGACCTCAAGGACTCCATGTCTTCCATTTTGTGTTTGATCCAGGTGGTTTTTAGGTTTACGAAGTGTTTCTTTATTATTTTAGAGACAGAATTTTTTATGCGTAGTTTGCGCACTTCATTGTCTGGCCATCATCCGGATATGCACTCTTCTTTCAAGGCAACACAACATGATGCTGCAGGCATGCTAGAAATTGAAGTTCATGTGATGACAAACTTTGGCTGACGAACTTTCACGAACTTGACTGAGTTTGACGAACTTTGATGAACTTTGACGAACTTTGACAAACTTTAAGACTAAGAAAATCTGCCCAAGTACATCACTCTTTTGTGACCAGCTATCATGTTGTCATATTGTATTGTACTGTACTGATGCTTGCCTACCATCATACTTTGATGTTTACATGCAGCACCAACCACAAGGCAACTTGCTGGAAGTTTGTCAAGCAACAAGATGTGTTTAAGTTTGTCATATCAAACTTCAAGTTCGTCAAAGTTCATCAAAGTTCGTATGAATTGCAACATCCTGCGTAGTTGGCACGTAATCAAAACATCAAAGAATGACCATAAGAAAAAATAACAGTACAGTACAATATAACAAATGGAAGCCAGTAACAAGATAGTGTGGGATTTTAACCGGGTTAATATATTTCTTCGAGACAAGTTGGTCAAGTTCATCAAACTTCATAAAACTAACTTTTGCCAAGTTTGTTGAACTTCGTCAAACTTCATCAAGTTTGTCAAAGTTTGCCACGGCTCATCATGATGAACATCCATTTCCAGTATGTTGTGGGATGTTGCGCTTAGTAAGATTTTGACGAAGCGTGACGAACTTGACAAGCTTCAACTTCAACGTGACAAACTTCAAATTAAATGTGATGAACTTAAAAATGTTACTTGATGAACTTCCAGCAAGTTGCATGGAGATCTGCAAGCAAGACTGGTAACTTATGCCTTTGACAATAAAAATCACCAGTGGAAGTAGTTAGATGTCATCAGGAAATTTTCGGAGGTCGCCACAAGGTAGTAGTGACCACTTGTTATAAGGGGTTGTCCAGGTTGTATTTTGGTCGTGACTTAGGTTGCCAAAGTGTTATCAGGGGTAGACACTTGTGTCATCACACAAGATTTGCCACTTCATCAGTTTGGGTCCCTGGTTCTCCTTGTTGTCTCCTTGCTGACTCATTGTGGTCCTTTTAGTCACCTGTTACCATGAGCTTAGCAACCTATGTGACAGTTATTTGCACATGATTATCACTGTCATCACCAGGGGCACAAGTGATTTCATGAAGGATAGGTAAAAGGTCTTCATCATGGGATATGAGGCTTGTCAAAAGATCTTCACCACTGTGACCTAAGCCGTTTTGCTGTAGTTGTTACTATGTAGTAAACGGGTAGATACATGTTGTTGAAAGATTTTATTTATGAGAGTTACACTACTGAAATAGGTATTGCATGGTACACTAGGTGATCCATGCATCACCAAGCACAGGTGATCCTGTTAGAGATTGGAGGTGATTTTAGGGCAGTTCCATGACTGCTCCTTTTCTCTCAACTGCCAACAGGAACTGTCCCATGAGAAGGTTTCTGAGAAAGAAATCCTCTCTTGGATATTTTGTCTAAGAAACACCTAGAATGTATATGGGTGTTTCTCAGGAAAGAAATTGCCTTTTGAATATTGTTTCTCAGAAACAATATCTTATGACTATTGTACTTCCTTTGTGTTACACAAAGGGAAGAGGACCATTGGAGGTTCCACCTGGAACCTCTTTGGGTTACCAGTTAAGGTAGATAATTGGCCTATGTCACTCGCCCCACGATTGGAGAATTAGCGTGGCTCGCGGAAAAGTAAAACCTCGGTGAGGAAAAAATCCGAATATGAGCCAGACTTGCAGAAAAACCGCTCTTGTTGAGGTTAAAAATGTGCAAGCTGCCTGTGACGATTTGTACCTACATATTATTTTATGTAGTATATGAAGTGTAAGTTCATGTGGAGAGGGAGATTTGTCATGGCTTATGATAAAGCTGGTTTGATTGTACTCTCCTAAGTCAAATTTATATTCTGACTTACTTCCGCCTGTAACCCTGATTGTCTTATCGTATACTGTCTGTGATAGTCCAATTATCACTGGTATACCGACTGAATATTTGTGCGGGGTAAAATACCTTTGTTTACTAAGCATTGCTTTCCACGGACCATGTGACCATAAATTGATGAGGATAATTTTGGGTCGGTTTGGTGTTGCCTGGTGTCTCCTATTGATTTAATCTGTGTGTGCAAAAGTGGAATGCCGAACAACAATTCCATCTTATGATTGCTACACTACATTTAGGCGATAGGCACTGCATAGTAGGTATGAGTGAATGGCATCTCAGTGTTTGTTTAGGTAAACATTGTGCCACTAGAAGCTGCTGACAAGACCATGATTGGTACAGCAGGCCAAGCATCTCCATGATTTGGTTGATGTTGAACTCTAGATAGTAATTCACTTTTTGGGTTTTGATATTTGAAGACTCTGGTTGACTTACACTGGGAAGCCAAATGAAATGCATATGGTCCGAAAGTGGAGTGTTGAAACTGCACCTTAATTGTCACAATTTGTGTACAATGTGGATATTGAACCAGGTCTAGGTACGAAGGTGCTGATAGTACAGATATTCTGTTTGTTATCTTCTGCAATCCTTTGTGTTTGTATATTGTCCTTCAATTTGCTCTGTCACCCCTATGTATCCATGGGAATAGTTGCCCAAAGGGTCAGCTATCGGCAAGTGAACAATGTTAAGTCATACATAATGTATTGACTATAATCATTGGAAGGTCCAAGCATCAACGTCTATGTCTTTTTGTACCATGAAGAGTACGGATTCAGTGTTTATGATATCCTTTTGTATTTTGTAGCAAGGATCCTCGGGGAGGTCTGTACATGTATAACTCTTTTGTTGGTGGTAATGACATTGCAACATATTTAAATGTGCATGTGCGTACCAATTTTTATATTTTGTAAGACAGTTGTTGACTATAATCTTATGGTTTATGGAACCATATTGTGACTTCACAGCGAGCATCATGGAGAAGTGAACTTTCCATGATATGTTGACAACGTAATAGTTGTGTTTCTCTTTGGATTTGTCTAAGCTAGTGAAGCGATACTACATTTCTGTGCACAGCTTCTTGACTTGCATTTGTTTTGCATTGCATGCCAACAAGGTGCTACATGTCTCTCAGTAGAGATGTTCATGTTTGACTTATCCTTTTGTGTGAGATGATATTCCTGTTTAACTAGGGATACTCACAATTCTATGTGCTGTGGTTTTACAAGAACAAAGGTTGTGGATCCTTTGTGTTGTTCTGCTCATATGATCATGAGGCTTATTTTATGGTTTGTTGTGCAACATGTATGTGCACTACCTATGGTCATCCCGTTGTCTTTAGCAAAAAGACCCACGTATTTCGGTGACTCTAAGAGTCCTTCCTTATGGACACCATGTGTGTTCTCCATGGATAATTCTGAAGGTAAACCATCAGAAGTTCTCACAAGAGAATCAAGTACTAGTCATTGAGTCTCAGTGAGACCATTAACTAGTAAGACACAGTTCTGTTGAATCCACTAATGTTAATCATGGTCAAGGATTCAATTTCTCTTATTCTGTGTATTATATGCACTCTAAGTTCAGCAAGCTGTACTAGAATGCGAGCATACCCAACCTGAGTTGGTGTTGCTCTAGACTTGTTGTGGTAACAAATGTCTAACATTAATGTGTCTCTTTTTGTGTACAGTGTACCTCCTCCTCTACAATTCCAGTTGTGAGTGAGGCGAGACAATCATATTGTCTTACCCAAGGTTCTCCCTTGTACTGGACCACCCAGTAGCATGTGAGTTCCCTGTATGGGCGAATGTTTGGCGAGTTTTCATCTGCTTGTAAGCATGGTGCTTTTGCCATCGCAAGACTTTGGGTCTGTTATTAAGCCCTTGTTGTCTTTGTGCAGAGATGTTGTGTATTGGTTTGTCATGCAAACCCTTACTCGCTGCTTGGTAAGTCCATCCTAACCTTGTTTAAGGTGGTCTCTCAAGCTAGCCTTTGGAGAATATCATATTACTCCAAATGAGTTCTATTGTGAACAGTATGGCCATCATTGACTCCATTGAATGTGCTTGTGAGGCACATGGAAAACCCATGATTGTTATTGCTAGCTCTGAGTAGGTATAACCTTCTTCAGTGTTTCTAGGCATGAACGGGTTCCAGATGCGTCAGTATCTAGTCTATGATTTGTTGACTTTTCATGAAGTCTTATGGTGATTGCAGAGTTGAACATAGCAACATCTACAGTACTGTAAGGATTCTTTTGAGTTTAGACAGTTTTCCTAACTATTTTCACATATTTTAAGAATCACTTTTTGATTTACAGTAATTTATGTTTGTTTGGGTGTTCTGTTCTTGTACAGCCAGTTCTGACGACGGCTGTCAATGAAACCCTCCAGTCGCCAAGGTAAATTGTCCTCGTTGTTTTTACTTGACTTTTGGACTGGTTGTGCTCTGTCTTTATAGGCTGTAAACCTACCTCTTCGGAAAAATAGAGGTAAACAGGCACGTTCTTCCAACACACTGAACTTCATCAAACAGTTTCTCTTGTCATGAGAAACCTCAGTAACATGTATGAAATTGAGTTTGTAGTGTAAGTGTGTGTCTTTTTCTTTATTTTGACACAGCTTGGAAGGTCTGCTATTTTACTCAACCCCCAGAGGAGTTTTTCACAGGAGTGGTTAGCTCTGTGATCATGAGTATTTTTGCTCAAGAAGAGTCCTGCACTTAAGTGGTTAGCTATGTGCGTGGTATGTTGTGTCCAGGTTTTGTTTCAACTCTGGTTCACAGATTTTTGCAGACTTTGCATCAATTATCACTGGCAAGGTAAAATTGATCTTAACATATTTTATGTTGTTATTTGTTCGAAAATCTAGAACAATTCAAACTCAGTTCTTGCATTTGTCAAAGACTGAGGTCATATGCTGGCTTAGTCACTCTGGGTAACATGTACTCAGAAAGGTGTGTTTTGACAGGAATTTACTGCTTGTGCAATAAAAACATCGTGTGACTTTGCCCTTCCTTTTGAGTAGGAAGAACCCATCCTGCGTGCGCCAAGAGTTTGACACCTGCCTAGCTGGGTAAGGAAAACATATGGATGTTCCTAATTTTGGAACATGGGGGAAGCTTGGAACTACGTCCTTCTTGCTTTCACTGTTACTGTAGCAACACCGTGTCAGGGGTTCGAAACCCAACATGGTTTGATTTCCAGTTGCTTTTTTGATACCATTGCTTGTTAATAGTGCAACATGGCACATGTGTACATTTCTCTACGTGGGAGAAGAGTTCATCTTCTTGAGAAAACAATTCATGATGCCTGAAGATTTCTTGGCATTTTTGTTTTATTTTTACATGTAGCAAGGTATTTGAATATCAGGTTATATTAACATGACAGTAGAATTTTGATCAAGATTTTTATCTAACGAGCGCTTTAATTTAAAATTAAATAATTCCGAATTTATATTTTCGGGCTCTAAATTCTATTTTCCTCGGACCAGAGGTTGTGCATTTGGCTATTCATAAGCCAACTAGCTTTCTTTCCTTCATTTGCCAAGCTCGGTAGCTTAGATGCATGAAAGGGATACCACATGAGAAGAATTCTCACTTTTGTGGACTTTTCTCACTTTTTTTGCTTGGATTTCAGAACGAAATCAACAAGTTGCGTGTTTTCCTGATAAAAACCGCAAAAAGTCAGCAGCATTCTTGCGCAAATCAGGACTTCGCGAGAATTTTGCTAAGAGTGTTTTTGGGGCACGACACGTAGTCGTTTTATGGGTCCTTCCTGCGCCCCCATGCGTGCTGGGACTTGGAGACAATACTCCGCGTCACTCTGACGTCTGACCGGTATGTGGCAATATATTGCGCACCTATGCCCATATGGGGAGTAGAACAATGTTCGCTCCTAGGCTGGTCCATCGCGCACGTGGGCTGAGCCCAGCGAGTCTAGGACACATGATATGTGGTCGTTTTTTTAAGATCGTGATCGCGAGGGCTGTGTCGCGATACGTTTTGTGAAATGGGCTGTGCCGTGACGCGCTCCCATGTGAATGGGGCTGATCAACGATCGTGGGACTACGTCCTGCGCGGGCTCATTTTCCCTTGAGGATGTGTCATACACATTGGAAACCTGAGAACCGCGAACTTCCAGGGAAATCGCGAGTCTTTCAAGTGACCGAAACCTCTCGGGGGTCACGAGCAAGCTTTTTAGGCCTTAGAGGCCATACGATTCTTCATAGGGTCATTTTATGCCCTAGAAGATTTTTTTTGTACTGCCCTAAGGCTATAAGTACTTAGTACTCCGTGGTGTCACTGCATCTGCATGTGATCACGGGTACGGACTAATTTTAAGTCTAATCGTGTTTTTAGGTCTAAAAATAGACTACACACATATTGCTCTTTCGGAAAAAAATAAACCGAGGCATTTATGTTTATTGCCTCCTCATTTTTAATGAGGGGCTGCTACTACCTAATAGGCACGTAAGCATTCGTGCCACAAGTGCGTATGATACGTCACAAGTGGTCTTTTTTTACGGCAAGTGCACTATGTGCTAAACGCGCGCTCTGCTAACTAAAGCGGAGTATACCCGTGTCAAGTGGGATCTAGTCCTCACTGACATACAGGGGAATTCTTTTTCGCTATGTGTTTCAAAAAACACGTGCTGGCCTGTGAGTGAACTCACTTCAACTGGCTGAGTACGTGACTCGGGGCTCAGCTGTGGCAATATTGCTACTCTTGGGGTCAGGCAGCACAAGTTGCGCCACGTGTAACACACCAAGTGTATTGGACGGCTTCAAGCAACAGTGGACGACGGACAGACGAACCTACCATGGTCAACCACCGACAACAGCTGATGGATGATGGATGGTGGAACGACGGACAGACGATCCGTTCTGGTTGCGCGAAGGCTATCAATTGATAGTGACCTAAGCCGTTTTGCTGTAGTTGTTACTATGTAGTAAACGGGTAGATACATGTTGTTGAAAGATTTTATTTATGAGAGTTACACTACTGAAATAGGTATTGCATGGTACACTAGGTGATCCATGCATCACCAAGCACAGGTGATCCTGTTAGAGATTGGAGGTGATTTTAGGGCAGTTCCATGACTGCTCCTTTTCTCTCAACTGCCAACAGGAACTGTCCCATGAGAAGGTTTCTGAGAAAGAAATCCTCTCTTGGATATTTTGTCTAAGAAACACCTAGAATGTATATGGGTGTTTCTCAAGAAAGAAATTGTCTTTTGAATATTGTTTCTCAGAAACAATATCTTATGACTATTGTACTTCCTTTGTGTTACACAAAGGGAAGAGGACCATTGGAGGTTCCACCTGGAACCTCTTTGGGTTTACCAGTTAAGGTAGATAATTGGCCTATGTCACACTGGTTGTCGGGGTCAGCAAAGGGTCTTCACCAGTCAGGGTCAGCAAAATGTCCTCTCAAAGGGTCATCAATAGGGTGATCAGAAGGCGCCATGAAAGGTATTCACATGAGTCAAAAAAGGGTGAAGTTGTCACTTGTCATCACCTTTTGTCCATTTATCTCACCAAAAGCTTCTAGGCAACTTGTCTGTCCTGCTATCTGGACACACCCTTTGATTGTGATGCACGCAATGAGTAGTGTTTGCAGGGGTGGTGACATTGTAACTTTGGAATGATAATTTTGCAAGATCATTAAAAGCAACACTATGTGGGTATGTAAACTAGAAAGAAAGTCAACTTTCAACTTTGGCAATAAAAATCGCCAGCACAGGAGTTCAAGATATTGTCAAGAAATTATCAGGGTCATCACCAGCTTATCACATTGATCATCACAGGCAGTCACCACTTTGTCTGAGTGCGTGAAACTCCATCTGGATAGGTGTAATACTATGTACTTTATTGTAAGTATAGTTACAAAAAAGTGTAAGGAAAGTATCAGGGAAAGTCACAGCAGTGTATGTACTTACTTATAGGACATAAGTTTTATGCACAAAATTCATCAGTTATTTACCGACAGTTTATGTGTGTACATACAGCCCAAAACTTTGTGTAATCACTGATCACTACTCTGTGTCATTACTCGTGCATTATAATATTATAAAAGTTAGAAATCATACATAATTTCTGTCACTACTGATCTTTGTTGCAGTGACCACTTTCAGAAATACAATGTTGATACTTCTCACAATGCTGTGTCATTACACATGAGTGCAATTAATACCACAAGCTGAAGTCATACAAAAAGTCAATGCAGTGAATCAATGCTTGTATTAACTTTATTTATGGCATACACATCTAAACAAAGAACTAACAATCTAGCAGGGCATTTCTAGATTATGTCTGGGGGCTGAGATAGTACGCATGGTGCGGACAATGGGTGAGTAATTCACCAAAAAGTGAAATCATAACATAAGAAGCATATCTTTACTCACCTTGCCCTCATACACCAGGCTTTCTACTTTTGTTTTTAGCAGTGGGACAGCAGTGATGGCTACGCAAGATTCAGCCAGGGAGCTGAGATATAATACATCCTGCTGACGGTGCAAAAAATTATTTAATTGAAAAAATGTGCATTCTACAGTTGTTTTGAGCAGTGGGATATTGAACTCCATTTTTCTCACCTTGCACTCGGTGCCCCTGATCCTTCTTATTGTTAGCTTTGCAGCAATAGGAACGGCAGTGTCACATTCAGCCCGGAGGCTGAGATATTCACTGTGACACAGACAGTACAGATAAATGTAATTGAACAAATCAGCAGTGAAGACGCATTGTAAAAAACAGAACTCCGTTTTTTTCATCTTGCACTCTGCTCCCCTGTTTCTTGTTATTGTTAGCTTTGTGGTGATGGTGGCGGTGGTGCCAAATGAAGTCTGGGGGCTGAGATCAGGGGGGTTTGACTTGGACATCAGCAAAAATCCATTGTGGATATGATTAGTAGGATAAAAAATTTTGGAGGCAAAGCAAGTGACAGCACAATAGTATTACATGTGAGATGGGATTTATCTTGGGATTCTAAGGAATGACTTTCCGGACAGGCCACAACAAGGCTATTTGGATATAGCAATAGCATAATAATGAGGTCCTTAAATCAGGGCCTTTCATTTCCCAAGGACAGTCTCAAAAATGTTACACATGTAACTGTTGCACCCACATAAATAAATATTGGAAGTTATTTACAGGAAAAACATGTAACCAAAGTTAAGATTTGATTAAATTGTTACTAAATGAGTTAGGACTATAAAACACACAAAACGTTCAAAAATCTGGGATAATTACTTCTTGCATATTCAGCTCCTCACATACACCTTCTTTTCTGACATACAACATGTAACTATACTCACAATATCTGTATGCTTTATTTTGTCTAACTTTTCTTCACTTACAACATAAGTGTGTATTACTTACCTGAAATAATCTCACACCTAAACTATGACTAAGGGGCTCTCAGACATTGTTGTCAGAGTTGTCTGGGTTGGATTTTGGTCATCACTTGGGTCATCAAAGTGACATCAACAGCAGTTATTTGGTCACCATGCAACATTTGCCATGCTGTCACTCAGGATTGATGGTTGTCCTTGTCATGACCTTGTCATCCTTGTTTTCATATGGTACCATAATCCTCTCTGCCTATTAGACAGTTATTTGCTCAAGGTTGTCAATGTCATCACAAGGGTCATCATTGATGGCAGGAAGGGTAATCACAAGTGGTCACCATTGTTGCAAGACCTTCACAAAGGTTGTAAGGGTGGTCAAAATTTCTTCACCAAGGGTCGCATCAGGGTTGTCAAAATTTCATCACTGAGGATGGCTAGGGTTATTAGATCATCATGAGAGGCAGTCACATGAATCAAAAATATTCTAAGTTGTCACTTGTTGTCACTTGTCATCAGTTTGTATTGCCAAAAACATCCACATGGCAATATTGCCTGTCTAGTTGGGTATGCAAAATTCTGAGTGGCCAGGCATACATTGTGAGGTGGCAAGAATTTTTCTCTTAAACGCAAAAAAGGTTATCATGACCCAATAAACTACTTTTGGGGGGTTGGGTATGCCAAATTGGCCTAATTTGCTTTGGTGCATATTGGAACAATATAGGGTAGAATACCATGTGGTCTATTGTACAGCATTTGTGTGAAACCTACAATATAGGTTGAAAATTGGATGTGAGGGATTGTTTGTTATCTTGATGACCCAATAAACTACTTCTGGGGGGTTGGGTATGCCAAATTGGCCTAATTTGTTTTGGTGCGTATTGAAACAATATAGGGTAGAATACCATGTGGTCTCTATTATTGTACAGCATTTGTGTGAAACCTACAATATAGGTTGAAAATTGGAGGTGAGGGATTGTCTGTTATCTTGATGACCCAATAAACTACTTTTGGGGGGTTGGGTATGCCAAATTGGCCTAATTTGTTTTGGTGCATATTGAAACAATATAGGGTAGAATACCATGTGGTCTCTATTATTTTACAGCATTTGTGTGAAACCTACAATATAGGTTGAAAATTGGAGGTGAGGGATTGTTTGTTATCTTGTTCTTCAGTAGTTACTAGGTTGCACCGCCTTCCCTACAAAAAAAGGCAATATTACCCAGTAATCCTAAATTACTCGGGAATTACTGGGTAATTTGCAACCTAGAGTAGTTAATCAATATTTATATATTGGTATTGTACAATACCAATTTATAAACAATATTGACCATGATAGACTGGTGTGCCATTCTAAACAACAACACTACATTATTTCTAATGGTTGTTGATGTATTCTCAGAATTCTTACATGGGTCACAGGACAAGTCATAGAGGTAATCTGACAAAATGTGATTACCACATGTCATACTACTTCATTACAACAAGACAAAAAGACGTCATTCATGGCATGGGCCCGCTCTAATTACGTAGGTTACATATATCATACACAGTCTTTAATGTGTATACTATAATCTATGACATCATCATTCACATTCTCTAGATGCCTGTGTCTACTTTACCATCTTGCACCTATTACCTATAACTTCCTTGAATTTCAAGTCCAAGTTCAAAAACAGTGCCACACCCCAAAGAGATGACATGGCTCTGCTTAGAAAACAAAGCCAAACTTCTTAGCTTTGCAGCAGATCAGATCTAACTCTGAGTATACTTGGTTCTACAAAAACAAAGTGAAAATGAGTTGAACATAGTGAAAAATTGAAGTCGAGTTGAAAAATGGGGCCAAGTGGAACAAAGCGGAGCCAAGCAGGAATGAGAGCAAAACAGTTGAAGCAAGTATACCTTAGAGTGTGCTAGTCTGCATCATACTCCTCAACAGTACAAAGAGGAAGAAGAGGTTAGAAGTGCTACCATACAATTATCTGTTGTTATTACCAAATCCTAAATATAAACAACATGCAATGTGGGCAGAGTTTATAGACTTCATTCCCCATGGCAAAAAATCTTGAGATACTATACTATCTATGTAAAAATCAATATCAAAAGAAATTGCACTTAGTTTGAAAGGAACATAGGTCATCCTTTATGTTTGTATTCAAAATTTTGATTCCTGAGTACCTCCTTTCAAGTTTCATCCTTTGCTGTAAGTTGAAAGGAAGTTCTGGGGATTAGTAACCATTCATATCACTATATGAATCATTAGATTAGATACAGGTCAAATTGATCAATGTCTTGATGAGTAGAATGAGTAGACCCAGTTAAATCTTGTAAAATGTGGCCCAAGTGCAGTGTCACCTGATCCAAGTATAGTTGAGTCAAGTTGAGAGAACTTGCTTTTAAGAACAAGAGGAACCAAGTGACTCAGCTCCAGAACCATGTTGCATTTGACCAAAATCATGTACCAGAATGAAGCCAGGTAACCAAACTCCCCATAATATGGGAAGTTTATGGTAATACAAGACAAGATACAGGACATCACCTACAAACACTGGCAGTACCAGTTTGAAGTTCAATTTAGCACCAAGGCAGTATGAAAAATGGCAGAGCCAGTTTTGTCAATTGTTAGGCCAGCATGTATATCAGAAGTTACATTATAAATAAATGCAGTGCCAATATTAACCAGATAAAAGTATGCATATTTGCATTGCTGTATGAATATTTGCATTGCTGTATGAATATTTGCTGTGCAAATTTTTATACTGGATCTGTCAGTCTTCGTTAATCTGATATTTTTCCGCTAATCTTTTATTTTTCTGCTAATCTCTTTTTCATATTTCACACTGTTATTTATTTAATTAGATACTATTCCTATGTTAAAATCTGGTGTTATTCTGTCAAACTGTTATTATTCTGTCAACCTTTTAATTTTGTGTTGTTTCAGTCCCATGAAGTGAAACTTGAGAAAGCCTCCTTCTTATGTGATTCCAGGTGTGAACATGTCAACTTAAACAATTGATGTTATCTTTTCATCTTTGTCAGCTCCCCAGTGTCGAAAACAAATAATGGACAGACGCTTGATAAGCAACAATTTTCAGAGGTACATCTCTAAGATGAACATATCATCCAAATCAAGGAGGCCCCAAGGATTCTTGATTGTATCATCCTGATCTCTTGTTGGTGAGTACAAGTACTATGATAGACCCAATGGGACTCCAAACTCAGTGAGAGATGCAAAGAAGGAGTAATGATTATTTTAATATTGTATATGTTTTGAAAACACATGTTGGATTATCGCTATTTATTAAACAGTTGTCTAGTTGTAATTTGGTCAGTTCCCTCACCCCCATAACTAATGAATTTTAGGGAACTAACTCTAATGGTACTTACTACCATGAATTATTTGCATGATTCTGTGCAATTTCAAGAAGCCATTTCTGTTGACAAGACTCACCACACCTCACAAGCATGTGTTGGATAGGTTGACAATATAGAGACATAGGAAAAATATGGGTGTCAAGTTGTTAACAGTATTGTATATATGCTTATAATTTACTTTTGAAACTATAATCGTTGATTTACTATGTTACTGCTGTTCTTACTGTGTTTTATTTGTTAATTTCAATTGTCAAGTGTTATGTTGGTGCTGTTGTTTTTGTATATTTTAGCTCGAATAGCCATTAATAGGTAATGAGTCAAAAATGCTTATTCTTTTCTTCAGGAGAGTGGTATGGGAATCAATATAAGCTCCCCGAAAAGCATTTTTTCACTCAGAACCTCACAGAAAGGGCATTACTATTAATTTGATAGCCCAGAAAGTATTACTTCTGATGCATATTCAAGAAATTCTTAACCATTTGATCGGTGCCTTAAGGTTTGTTTTTGATGGCAATTATGAACTAGAGGAAATCAATTTCTTGCTCTGTTCCATACAAATCCATTTATTGAGGCCTTAATAGGCAATGAGTCCAAATTAGCTATTTCATGAATTTGTTATAATAAGAGGTGGGGTTTGAGTTGCACGCCCAATTGCACTCAAAGTAGCTCCAGCATGCTCAAGCATCCTTAGATGCATTGAATTCTTGCCAAGATGCACTCCAGTACACTACATCAGACTCAGTCAAACTCACACTCACTCAGATGCCATCAAGCATGCTCAATCTGGTTGATGTTGCATTCAATACTCACTCAAATGCACTCCCCCCAAGCCCACTCAAACATGCCCCAACCTCAAATCAATTGCTCACTTATTACATTTGGTAAAATGGTCAATTTCCATCAAGCACTTCTATGTGGCAAACATAAGGTTTTTCTGCCAGAGGAATATTGTGTGTGAGTTTAATTTATTCTTATTCTTTAAGTCTTAAACAAGGGGGGGCATTGTCCATGGCACATTGAACAGTGGCAACTATCTTCTCTACACTCTCTTGGTGATTCATTTTGTTGTCTGAGTTCATGTGATGATGAAAAGGTGATGTCAACACTCTGAAGACTTTGATACTTTCCTTGAAAGTCTCTTGCCTGCTCCTTATCCTGCCATGAACTTCTTGCAATCTTCTGAATGTTCTGGTCTTAACAGACAATCTCTTCTGGTTCACCAGTGAAGGCCAAAACACCAAGGCTTTTCTTTTTGGAAGACAAAACAACAATGCTGCTGGATCACTGTCGCAAACTTTCAACTCAACTTCATTGCCTCAAAACATTGCAATGTCACATGAAGCTAAAGTCAAGTACGAACAGCTAAGAGCTCAGAATATTCATTTAATCACTGCAGAGTAAAGAAAAAAAATTCAATCTCACCAGCTGGGAATTATCCACAGATCATAAGCATTTATCATGATTGATAGCACAAAAAATTTCATAAGCAAGGCCAAGTGTATTCTTCTTCTGTGAGTATCACTTGGCACACAATAGATCAAACCAGCATTCTGTCTCACAATGCATATGTCAATGATAATCATCATGTAATTCTCTTTTTCTTGAATACAGTCAACTTAATCTTTGATACCAGAGCAATTGAACATTTGAAGCTGTTTCTTTTCACTGTGTTGCAACAACTGGTCCGGTATACCCCAATGTACTACCATTGCTATAGAGCCTGACTCAAGTCATTGCCATGAACACATAGTTTAAGTTCTGAGCAGGATATTTGTCTTTTTTGTCAGTGAAAATTGAATGTACTGCTATTTGTAAGTATCAAGTTGCTATGTGCAAAGAGCAAAACAACTTAAAATTACCTACTACATTGCTTGACCTGCGTGGTCATGTTGTTCAGAGCAATCATCAGTTCCTATCCTTGTACATTGTCAAGCAAGGACTCACATCATGAAGCTCATTGCAATTCATTTCATTCAGAATCCTAGTTGAATAATTAATGTTCTTTATGAAAATGTGGGGTTGCAAGTCTCTGGCGAGGGTGGAACACAACTACAGAGATGCTGCCCAAATGTGACTTTTAATAGATCCTGGGTTGATTGAATGTCAATATTTGAGGAGAAGAAGTTGTAATGTGTTAAGTTCTCAAGATGTAGGGTCAGTTGAGTGAGTGCAAAGATTTAAAGGAGAAGGTTGGAGTAGAATTTTATGTTGAACCACTCGTATTTTGATGTAGAATTTACTTTTTACAAACCTAATATCATTAAGTGAGGTTTTAACTATGTGGCAACCATTGCAATGGATCATACTCTATGTGAAACAAGGGAGGTTCACAACTTGTCAAAGACCAAAAACTGCAAAACCATGATAATTAAGAGACAGAAAGGAGGGATTGATGATGGGTCGCTCAATAAATCATCTGCAATACAAGGTAAGGCAAGCAATTACAAACTTTTGTTTATTTTTTTGCAAAAAAATTGTTATGTTGACAATGTGATGAGTAAAATCATGAGCCTGGACAAAAAGTTGTCCAATTGGATTGGCCAGGATTCTAACATAATTACTGACACCAGTGTTCTACTCTCCTTTTATCATGTAGCAAGAGTATCATTGGGACTACATTGTTTTTCTTCATACTCATTTGTGAAGAATTGCATTTTCTACTGATATGAGGTATTGGGATACTAATTAAAATTATTTCTCAAAACTAGAACTATAGGCATGCAGTAATAACTGATAGCATAACAATACACCCAACCAGCATGACTGCTGTATTTAACCCAAACCTGTCTAGAATCAAGGAGTGCAAGTGAGGTTGAGGGAAACAGTGAAAAAATAAAGAAAACACGAAAAATTCGTTTTGTTTTAGAGGAGGAAGCATGATCATTTTTTACCTACACTTCACAATAAAAGCGTAGAAAATGATGTGTCTTGTTAGGAGGTGTGCGATTCGTGCAGGAGTGAAATTTTCAATAATTTTTATATAAGCCAATTATAGCCTATAATATAGCCTATAATATAGCTTATTTCTCGAAAATAGCTTATTTCTCGAAAATAGCTTATTAAATAGCCTATTTTCGAGAAATAGGCTATTTTCGAGAAATAGGCTATTTTCGATAAATAGGCTATTTTCGAGCTCTACTGAACAAATTACTATTCCTACGTAACTAGTGCTGCTATTTTTGAGAAATAGGCTATTTTTGAGATATAGGCTATCTGCGAGATATAGGCTATCTGCGAGAAATAGGTGATTTTCGAATTTCGAATATAGGCTATTTCTCGAGCATAGCCGATTTCTCAAAAATAGCTTATTTGTTTAAAATAGCCTATTTCCCGAAGAGTTATTTTTGACAGCTTGTCGCCAATAGTATCTTGTACTGCTTTATATTGCCTCTACAACGTCATTTTCATTTCTCGCGTGATTGCAAAAATAATAAGTATAGCATGGTGTTGTTGTTAGGTATGGTACTGTACACCATATTATAAAAACGAGCAGCACATACAGCACACACACTCAATTGTTCGTTTCCCTCAACCTCAGTGAGATCTCAAATTAGAAACAAACTTACTGCTTAATTTGCCAAGAGTCAGGCAAATTGGGATGGTTTAAGAGGAAGTCTGTAGCAGCAGCACTAGTAGTAGGAAAAGTAATGGGTAGATGAGACAATTTTAAGAGGAAGTGTTTTTCATCATTATTGTTGATACTAGAAGTCCAAGTAAGTGAGAAAGTAATTGGGGTAGAAAATGAGTAGAAATAAATAAGAGACCCAAGCAGAGAGTCCCTACAAAGGAGAATGGAGACAGGGCAAGAGAAACATTGAAGGGGAAGGAGACATAAAAGGAAGATGTGAGATGACCGATGTGGAAGATAAGTCAGGGAAAACAAATTTTGAAATGAATTATGTCCCAAAGGCAAAGGTTAATGGGAGCAGTTATATGGAACCCCATGACTTTGTCAGACAAAACAACTTACTTTCATCAGACGAAGCATTTTTGTCAGTTACGTGGCAGTTAGGTGTCCAACCGACACCATTTTCAAGAAAAGGTATCCACTAGATTTAAAAACAAATTCAAATTTTATGAGGCAAAAACACATTTTGTCAGATGAAATCACCAAAACGTCTTCAAGAAAATAAAAATAATTCACATGCTTACACTAGCAATCCAGGTTTTGTAAGACGAAACCACAATTGTGGTTTAGTGCAAACTGACAAAAGAGGTATTCGAACCCTGAACCATAGGTGACCTGTACCACAGAGCCTTAGCACAAAAACGTAAACATTAATTTGTAAGTCGAGTTAAAATGATCTCCGGTCCGATTGGAAGCAAAATGGGATGCCTTTTAGCTTATATTCACATCTGTATTTGAACATACCCCTGATCTGTTTTGTCAGACGAAACACCTAACAGATTTGGTTTCGTCTGGCGAAGTCACGGGGTTCCATATAACTGCCCCCATCTTTTTTGTCAAACACCAACAAAGGATATTTGTATCACAGTTGACACAAGCATGATAACAGTTTGTCCACTCAAACAGTCTCTTCAAATCAATGAGAAAACAAAAGGCATCGAAAAGGAAGGACACTGGATATGAAGATAGATAGCAGAGGAACAGATTAACAAGATCCAATAACATGTACAGACTCAGAAGAAGACGTGATATAAAAATACACAAAAAAGGTTACTATCACAATGATCTCACAAATATCCTTTGTGCAGACATATCATCGATGGGATGAAATCCCCCTTTTGATGATCTCAGTGTCAGCAATGATGGCTGTTAATGATAGGAATGGTGCAAATTTGCCAATGACTAATGCAGGAGATGTGAAAAATTAACAATTGCAGCAAATACTCACTGAGCATGCTTGCCGCTTGTGCAGGCTTATCTACTGATGTGGTGAAATCCCCCCTTTTGAAGGTCTCTGTCTCTGCAATTATGGCCAATGATGGCATGAATGGTGCCAATTCACAGAGTGCTAATGCAGGATCTGTGAAAAATAACAATTGCATTGATCTTTCACAAAGATCTCATTCAGTATATGTGAAAAATTAACAATTGCATCAATCTCACAAATATTCACTGAGCATGCTTACCCTTTGTGCATACTTATACATTGATGGGGTGAAATCTCCCCTCTTTGAAGGTCGCTGTCTCTGTGATTCTTGATGATGTCTTTCTACTTGATGTATTTTGGTCCGGTGGAACACTATGGTTTGCCCAGAACTGGCTGCGGAACTTGTTTTGGGAGTGGCTGGCATCTGCAGAATTCTTAGAGCCACTGACAGAATAGATAAGAAAAACAAGACTTTAGTAACCTACTTCATTCCCTAGATTGTCAGTTAAAGGCATTCATAAGCCACAATCACATTTTTTGTGATAACAGTTCTATGTATTGCAATAGTTCAGAGTGAATACAATCACGGGTAAATATGCCCTTAGCTCTAAAATGTATGAATTAGAAGGAAAACATAATCTTTTAGGTGCTTGTGTCAGTACATTTGTAAGTGGCCCCATTGAGTGAATTTTTTGTTCTATCTTACTTACATGTTAGTAAGACGTGAGGAAGCATCCATGACTAAACACCCTAGAGGGGCCCATTCCACCTCCTGTTAACAATTCAGCAAGTTAAAAAATTCTTACAGTTTAACTAACAAAAACACTTGTCTTACTCACAATTCCTTTGCATTGAAGGGGCTCCTGCACACTTAATTGGGCTCAGATTAGCTCAATGCTCACTCAAATGCTCTTGAGTGCACAGAATATCACCAACTCAGATGTGCTCAGCCAACTCAAACACTACATGACTCAATGGATGTGCACTAAAATATGCAAAGAGTGCTCAGGCCCTCTAGAGCTGTGCACAATTTCCATTGCGGATGCTTTTCAACTTTGATTGTGATTATATGCCTATATTTTAGGATGGGTGAAAGCATTGCACCCATACTGTAGACCCTGACACACCCTCAACCTCAAAAACTGTTGGATCAATAATTGCACCCGCAGCTTGTTGATTCCATTGTGTGTGCCCTAGACATGTCTTTGACTTGTAAATCTTTTTGCTGCAAAGAAATCATGCTCTATACCACAGAATAAACACATAATAAGAAATGAGACATAGCTATCATTTTCATTTAAAAAAAAATCAGTCAACTTCTACAGATCATGATTTTAAACTCTGCCTCAACAATTGTATGTCAATGCATCATCCACAATAATAATATCTTAACAACAATTTGAAACCTATCTGACAAACTTTAACTGTTGTTCAACATAAAATCATGTAAAGATTATGCATACGTAGGAATGACATAAAATTTTGGGTGACCCAGGAAAAATAGAGACATAGAACAAAAACTGTGAAAAATATTGCACCCATCAAAATAGAAGGGATATTCCATTTTCACCAACCAAGAGAAGAGTGAGTATGCATGACAAACCTCAATAGATCAGAGGTATGCAAGAAAGTACTTGGAAACATATGGAGAATTATATCTTTGCAAGAAAATATCATTCATGATCTATTTTTGCACCAATGCATCAGGTTAACTGTCGTCCTGGAAGACAGTGACGGATTTTATTTGGTGAAATAGAATTGCTGAACTCTAATTTGCCATCCGTACCTGTCTTCTTTTGTGGTGTAAGCGCATAGGTATCAAATCTACATAGGCATGAATGCATAGTCATATGTATGCAGAAATATAAGTTGCCTTTATGTCCCAAGAAATGAAAGGTGATGTCTGAAAGTATCATTGTCTTGATTGGTACTAATTGATAATACTATGGACATGATTGCAATGGATCACAATGATGGCAGTTGATTGTATGTTATTGCTAACAAATACATTTGATATCTAACGTTGAGTGGGTGCAATATATGAACAAAATTTTGTTGACATGAACAAGTTGTTTCAACAACTACAATACCATGCACAAATTTCTGCCATTGATTATTATTGACAGTGATTGATCATCATTGATAGCAATTGATTGCAATGATTGATTGTGATTGCCATCAGTGGATTGCAATTGATTGAAAGTACTATGGAACTGATTAAAAATCTATAAAATCAATCAAAGGTATGCTCAGAGCTGTTCAGTTAGATTTGGAATCCTAGAATGAGCTTGGCAGCAAAAATATTTCAAAAGAAAATTTAAAGTAAGTGAAATTTCTACATGCTGGAAAAGTGACTAGAAGCCAATGCAAGAATGTTTGCATTGAGCTCAACAAATGAAACGTGGTTGAAACAGAGAAAGTATTTAGTTTAAAAATAAGAGGGCTTGTCTAAGCTTTGTTAGTGGGTGCATACGACTGGGCACTTCACGCACATCTCACATGCAAATGCACCCCAATTTTCTGAATAAAATAAAATAAAGATTTTTTCACAATCAAGATCTTTTCAAAATCAAGGTTTTTCAAAATCCTGTTGTATTGCAACCTGAACGCTTTTCTCCTTCCTCCTTCTTCTCCTCCCCGTCCTTCTTCAGTGAGACAGTTTTTTAACCTCTGGCCATCACAGTTACTTGGTAAGAATAATTTACGTTTGACATAGATGGGTAGCCATCATGTTTTGATGTTTGATAACCTAAAAATTATAAATTCTTTCCAAAATTGGGGCACGAACATGTGCAAGACGCATGCTCCACTGACCAAGCTTAGTAAGCCCTCTTATCAAGATTTTTTTATTGAGTAAAATCTTAGTTTATAAGTAACCGTGGTTTCTTCTTCTCCTTCTTCTCCTTCTTCTCCTTCTTCTCCTTCTTCTCCTTCTTCTCCTTCTTCTCCTTCTTCTCCTTCTTCTCCTTCTTCTCCTTCTTCTCCTTCTTCTCCTTCTTCTCCTTCTTCTCCTTCTTCTCCTTCTTCTCCTTCTTCTCCTTCTTCTCCTTCTTCTCCTTCTTCTCCTTCTTCTCCTTCTTCTCCTTCTTCTCCTTCTTCTCCTTCTTCTCCTTCTTCTCCTTCTTCTCCTTCTTCTCCTTCTTCTCCTTCTTCTCCTTCTTCTCCTTCTTCTCCTTCTTCTCCTTCTTCTCCTTCTTCTCCTTCTTCTCCTTCTTCTCCTTCTTCTCCTTCTTCTCCTTCTTCTCCTTCTTCTCCTTCTTCTCCTTCTTCTCCTTCTTCTCCTTCTTCTCCTTCTTCTCCTTCTTCTCCTTCTTCTCCTTCTTCTCCTTCTTCTCCTTCTTCTCCTTCTTCTCCTTCTTCTCCTTCTTCTCCTTCTTCTCCTTCTTCTCCTTCTTCTCCTTCTTCTCCTTCTTCTCCTTCTTCTCCTTCTTCTCCTTCTTCGCCTTCTTCGCCTTCTTCGCCTTCTTCGCCTTCTTCGCCTTCTTCGCCTTCTTCGCCTTCTTCGCCTTCTTCGCCTTCTTCGCCTTCTTCGCCTTCTTCGCCTTCTTCTCCTTCTTCTCCTTCTTCTCCTTCTTCTCCTTCTTCTCCTTCTTCTCCTTCTTCTCCTTCTTCTTCTCCTTCTCCTTCTTCTCCTTCTTCTCCTTCTTCTCCTTCTTCTACTTTTCTTCTCCTTTTCTTCTCCTTCTTCTCCTTCTTCTCCTTCTTCTCCTTCTTCTCCTTCTTCTCCTTCTTCTCCTTCTTCTCCTTCTTCTCCTTTTCTTCTCCTTTTCTTCTTCATTAGGGTACAGTAACCAAAATTGGAATTTACACCTAGGTGAAAATATCACCATCCGCGGCTCGCAAAGCACTGTTGAAACAGTCTCTCTCATCTTACCCTGCTGGTATCGTATATTCTTGATTTGTATCCTTGACAAAATCCTCTATCACAACTTTTATATTGCTTTTCACATTCTGACCCCAAATGTATTCTGCAAAGGTTTCGGAATCAGAAGTAGATTGAGATGATGTCGATGATAGTGAACTGGATTGGGATAATTTTACAGATTCATCAGATATTCTCTCTCACTATGACAACGGGAAGGATGACAATGAGCTGGAGGTTATTGAAAGATTTCCGGAGAGTGGTTCCTCTGATGACAACACAGATGCTGGCATTGACGTATGAAACTCTAGTTATTGATCATAATAATGTGAAATTGGGAGGTGGAAAGACTCGAAATGCACAAATAGAGGATACCAAATATAATGAAGCTTAGCTTTTACGGATGAAAATGAAACAAGTGGGCTTGTCATTACTCGAATGGTTCAACTAAAGAAGAGGGTGCCAAATATCATGAAACTGTGCTTTTGGGTTACTATTGTTTTAGTGCTGTATCATAATTGAAATCATAAATATGGACTGAATTGTGAATTTGAGTTAATTTATTGTAAGCAAAGGTAGCTGAACAAGTGCTTTTTAAGAGCACCAATCATGCTTATGGCTACATCTTTCACCACTGTCCGAGCCATCTAAGCTCTCCTCATCACGACTTTGCGAATGGCTGCGGCTGCTGGTCTGCCATTTCTGTGGTTGCAAAGAGTAATGATAATTGGAGCTACTTTGTAAGGAATCTCATTTCCATCACCTTGCGCTGCTGCCTGTGTTTTCTGATGACATGGTTCCTCAAATCGTGACAAAAATGAATATGTTGTGTAGTTATGAGGGTGCACCTACCGTAATTACTGGTGTATAAGAACCACAAAATGTCGGGTCATTTTCAAAAGATACAATAGGTGGTTCTTATACTACGAATGAAGTTAGTCTCCCCACCGCGATGAAAAAATAAATGTATCTGAAAAAAATACCCTATTCACTTGGAGGTAGCCACTATGTACCCTTTCAACCATTGCTCATCCGTGTAATGTGTATGTTTGTTGTGAGCGTGATGTGTGGTGAGTTTTCGGTCATAGTAGTGTAGCTCAGTGAATAATAGGACCCATGTGGACCTAAACATATGGGCGTATTGTTCCCGATGAGGAGAATCTAAATGACCTATGTTTAGAGGCAACAGAGTGTGTTAAATGACCAAAACGGAAAATGTCCGTCGAAATTGGTCATTTTGCAGTGGTGGTTCTTATACACCGGTGGTTCTTATACACCAGTAATTACGGTAGTGCGTTTTTTGCGAGGAATTCAATCGTGTGGTCAGATCGACGTGGTGGACACGAGAACATGGAGATTTCGCAAAACGGGCTATACTACTGCTTGTTTTAGCAGAAGTAGCTATACCGTATATCTCGGATGACAAGACCCTAAAAATGTCAAAAGTTACATTATAATAAATCCTTTAATCCGTGCTTAGTTAGTGATGCTAACACGGTAAAAAAACAATGGTATCTTTGCTAGTTACCTTGGTACTGTAGAGGCTTTTTCCCCCCTGCTATTTTGGCGCGACACACCCATCAGTCTCCATCAATCCGCTCAGCTCTCTCTCCCTCCCCGTCAACTTGTCGTCAACATGCCCGCCGCCGCCACTGTCAGCTTCTCTGAGTTGAGATTGATGAGTTATCTCATTGCTCGAATTAGAGAAATGGAGGGCAAAAGCAGAAGGGCATTGCAGAGGAATTGAATTCACTCTGCAAAGGGCAGCCGTTTTTGAAACTCGAGTTGCTTTTCAAATAGAAAGCACGCATTCCTTTCATTTTAATGATGTTGTTTCAATAAAATAACACAAATTGAAACTGTAATCGACTGTGTATTAATTTGTCATTATTTTAATCAACATATCATAAATCTCAGTCTCCGTTAGATTGATTGTTGTGTTCTCTGTTGTTGCTTTGGCATCTCCATCATGTCAGGACGGAAATCCTACGAATTCAAGGAAAAACGCGCCACTGTTCTAAAAGTGGATGCTCTTGTCGCAAGCGGGTTTTCCCGTCATAAAGCCTGTCGCTATGTTGGCGTTCCAACATTGTACTACCGTCGCTGGGTCCTTCTCCTCAAGAAGGTTGACACCATCTCTGCCGGAGATTCCTACGTCTCCAACAAGCTGACTGCGACGGCACGAAAGTTGCATCCCGGCCGCAAGAGCATTCTCGCAGAAATTGCTCCCCAGTTGAAGCATTTCATTTTCGTTATGCGTGAGCAAGGTATTCAAGTAACCAACCGGATGGTTGGTAGGGAAGCCAGTCGGATTCTTCCCGCATTCCGCATGAAAACTGCACGAGCCAAGGAATTGGCTGTTCATCGCTTAACAAAGTCCGTGGGGCTTACGCAGTGTGCCGCCACGCATACGGCCCAAAAGCACTTCCGCGAAACGGAGGGTGCTGCCAATGACTTCATCGCCATGATGAGGTCAAAGTTGCAGGGAAGGGATCGTGGGGATATCCTAAACATGGATCAAACCCCGATCCGTTATTCTTACCATGCCAACAGGACGCTGGAGATGAAGGGGACAAAGACGGTACACACCAGAGCATCTACCACTGACACGAAGCGTGTCACCCTCGCTGCGACCGTCACGGCAAGTGGCAAAATGTTGCCACCTTTCCTTATCTTCAAAGGACAGCCAGGCGGTCGTATTGCGAAGCGCGAATTCGGTGAGTATCCAGAAGGTGAAAAGTATGCCTGTCAAGAAAAGACATGGATGGATGAGAAAGAAATGCATGAGTGGATTGAGGTCCTGTTGGCGCCGTGGATGGCGAACCGTGGAGAACAACCTTGTCCCCCACCCATCCTCATTCTGGATGCGTATCGCGTTCACGTGATGGGATCGGTCGTGAATCGCATTCAGGGCTTGGGGATCGAGGTGATCCACATTCCTGCAGGGTGCACATATTTGTGCCAGCCCATCGCCGTGGGTGTAAACAAACCCATCAAGAGTCGACTTCGTGAGAAGTGCGAAGAGTGGACGATGACAGGAGATGGGATCGTAAACGAAAAGGCACGAGAGCCATCTCGCAAAATGATTGCTGAGTGGCTCGTTGATGTCTACAACAACATTCCACAGACAATTGGGAAGAATTCGTGGAACAAGAAAGGGTTTGAGTGGTTTGTTTAAATTAATTGTTTAAATTAATAACAATTAAAACGTTGAGTTAATTCATTAATTGACTAATATTAAATGTTTGTGTTAGAAGAAGGCAGAGTTATTGACATGTCATTGAGTTAATTTAAGTTTTAATTATCAATCAATTCAGCATAGGCATAGCCGCGATTGCGGTAGTACAGGTGCCTCATGCTCCTGTTTGCAGTGTCAGGAAGAAACACTTCCGTGACACGCAACAATGCACCGTCAAGAAACAGCGCATTTGGACCCGTCGCGTATTCCCGGGCAGCAAAGCAGACATGACAACCATCCGTCCCATCGTCGTTGTCAACAGCGTAACCCGCGAGGTGGGAAACTTCCACGAGGCGCAACCGGATCAACATCCCGACTCCATTGCCCTGCCTCTCAATGAAGGCATTCCCACATCCGTATGGGTGTGCTTCGCATTTCCGACCGTGATCGTCAGGGAGGAACCCAACCAAAACAATTCGATTCATGTTTAGAATGAAAATTGCTGGGCTGTGCTGAGTGCGCTCGCGTTGTGATGTGAGCTGAGCGAGAAAATGGGATAACTCGACAACTAACCGGAGTTACTGGGAGCTATGCATATGGGCATGTTGCTGTGTGCAAGGAGAGTCTAGTTTTGGTGTTTTTAGAATGACCGAGGATGATCAACATGCCAAAAAACACAAATGTCACGAAATCGGCTAAAAAAGAGCTTATAATCCGTGGGATCTTGAGATCCGAGATATATGGTACTACAGCTTGTTTTCGCAGTAGTATAGCTTGGAGGGTTAAAGCAGGTCAGACGAGCCACCTAATTTAAACGTGTACTCCCTCTGTTTCAACGATGTTTCTTCTGTCTTGCTCACAATGATACATCATCTCGCAGCGGCTGCTACGATACAACAGTAATTTTTGGCGATTTACGTTTTCCTTGTTTTAGTGCCTCTCATGGTCTCGTCTTGGTCTCTTGAATCCTTCTCCCTCTCGAATAAGACGTGCCACCGTGGAGGCTACTGGAGACTACTCGCAGCATTGTTGAGGTCATTCGTCGAACTCCCATGATCGCCTAGTGAGAGAGGTCTCGCGATCCAACAGAGACAAATAATAAAAATGTCGGCATCTTCTAGAAACCTCGAGGTCACCAACGCGTCCCCTCTCGGACCAACGGCATCGCGCGGTCGGCGATTCTACGTCATCTCTTTCCTGATCCTGCTCGTTGGTTTCATATATCTCAAATTAGACAGCTGGGAAATCGTCCAGTGGAATGGCGACAATTCGCTGCTGAGAGGCTACCGAGAAATCAAACTCGCCCTGTCACAGCAAACAATCGACGAAAGAGAAAGTCCGCCTCCGAGAGGGGCCAATGAGACTGATTTCAGTGCCATTCCAGAGGCCACCAAATCTCCGAGCCTGTCACCCACCAAATCACCCACCCTCTTACCCACCAAATCAACATCCTCCACGACCACACTCGCACCAAACGCGTCAACCCACCGCTGTCACGGCATAACCCCCCTCCCACAATCATCCACCAACCAAACCACCAAATACATAATTTGGTACCCCCGATCCGGCATGGGCAACGTCCTAGTAAGCTACACATCCGCATCAATCTACTCCTGTCTCACGGGACGCATTCTCAAAATCGCACCGTACGCCACACGCGAGAACGATGTCTTTGATTGTCCCGCCTACTACGACGATTCCTACGATGGATCGATCTGCCATGACTTGGAAATGGATCGGGAGTTGACGAGACGGTACGAATCGTGGAAGGGACGGATATTATCTCCCGAGGCGTGGGCGTTGGATCATTGTCCTAAACGGAGACAGGATTTGGAATACTTTTTGTGTGATGATGGATTGTCCGAGGAAGAATTTATCGCCGTCAATTCTTGTCAGTATTGGGGAGATTTGTTCTTTGCCAATCCGTATTTGAAGGGACGACTGTCGAATCGTGTGTTTTCGGAAATGCTGCGTGATAGATTGAGACCTTCGGTGCCGGTTCGAGAGAAGATGGTGCGCGATGGACCGTATCATGTTTGTATTCATGTGAGATGGGATTATGGTACGACGGCGAAGAGTTTGGGGGAGGATTGGATTGAAAATTTGGGTACTTGTGTGAGGAATTTGTTTGACCGACAAGACGATAATGGTGCCAAGAGAGAGGTGCTGCTTTTTACCATGCACGAGGATGTGAGACAGGCCGTTCGGGGTTCTTTGGAGAATAGTAGCAGCGGTGGTGAGCAACACAAAGTCCGTTTTGCATCGGAGGTGTCGCCTGCGGGTGGAGGTGGGCATTCGAGTGATAAATATCAAGGAGTGGCAGATATGTTCTCCATGGGGCAGCAGTGTGTTCATCTTTTGCCGTCGATGAAGACAAGCACTTATTTTTTAATTGGGGCCAACTTGATGGACAACCTTAGTGTTTTTCCTGGAGAGGAGTGGAAGAATGGATGTTTAGAAGGAAGCGGTCTCACGCAATTAAATCCAGTTGGTGACTTTTGGAGTGATTCAATGAGCGGTGATGTCTGTAAGATTCGAGATGTCCAGTGTAAGGTTAAGGAGGACTTACAGACTCAAGTAAATGCAACCATATCTGTGAGTAAGAATGCGGATGTTTCTGCCGAGGTATCGTCTGGAGAAGACTCTTCTATAAATTCATTCGCGACAACATCAGAGCCCGATCCGGAGCCTATTCATGACGATAAATGCAAACGCATGTTTGAGTGGTCCATGCTTGATCGCTGGAAATCCGATGGAAAAGACTTTGATTTCAACAATCTCCCTCAGACGAAACGCCTCGATATTACTCGAATGGGAGGGCCGTCTGCAGTGGGAAGCCTTACGATGCGAATAGAAGTACGTAATCGAGCTCTCAATCTGACAGCGGTGGACACTACAAAGGGAATGAAAGATTTAAAGTCGCCCAATGTTTGGCATCGTTATACGGCCTTGTATGGCACTTGGGTTGGAGTTCAAATTGCCACTCGCAAGTACCACTTGTTAACGAACCGCACTGTCTATGTCCATGATTGTAATGGAGATATGCCGTTGGAATGGTTAGACCTTGGCGAAATTTCGTGCGACAGAAATTTGATTCACGACGCAGATGTGGTCATTGTGCCACCTGTGGATGGCCTAATGTGGGATCTAGCGTGGGACTTTGATTTCCAGTGCGAAAACTCGGAAATGTTCAAAGCTTTCGCCTCGTTATTTGTGGATAAGTCAGCGAAGCTTGATCCCACCGACGCAATGGGCTGCTGGATAAGTAGAGAAGGAGCAACTTATGGTACAGTGACGAATTTGGATGATGTGCTCAACATGATGAGAGAAGTATTTCCTCGAGTTAAGGTGTTGGAATTCAATGCCAAGTTGACAACTCATGAAAATGTAGAAATGTTGCGCGAATGTAGAGTATTGTTTGGTAATCATGGTGCCGGGCACACCAATGCCATATATGCTAGACCTGGAGTCAGTGTTGTGGAAATCATTGGAAAAAGTAAGCCTGCTTACTACAGAAATATCAATATGCTTTTGAATCAAAACTACGAGAGTATCATTGGTGATCCGACTCGTGAAATATCTGATCCTGATTTTACGGTCAACTTGGATGAGGCACGGGCTGCTCTTATCCGTGGTAGAGATCATGCTGCTGCTTGGATAGAGAAACATGGATATTGGAGATGACTGACTTAGCACTGATGCAAAGGGTGAGTTTTTTCAGTAAGAAAATAACAAAAACTTCACCATGAGTGAACTATTTATCTTTAGGGCTACTTTGAATGGCCCTCTTGTCTTATGCACGATGAAAGCAACACATTGTCTCCAACACTTTTCACATTCTATTCCCTCATAATTTCGACTAGTTTCAAATGTTTGTTGACGCACAACAAGGGTTCATTTGAGTATTTTTCCGAAAATCAATAGGATTTAGCATTGGTGTGGTTGGAGAAGCTCCAACTCCCCATGGCAACTTCCATTGAAATAGATGTCATATTGACCTCGCTTGGGTGAAGAATGTATGAACATTATGTGCATATCACGAGGAAAGCATGTTAGAGATACTTAATTGCATGCGTAAGCGTCGATTTCTACTGAGGCTTAGCAAAAACATTACAGAATATGCCGAACAGATAATATGGGCAATGTGAGTGATAAAACTTCACATATGTGGTCGTTATTCATGGTTAGCAACCTTGGTCTGGTGGGTGTACTTGTTTAGTGCCTATAGAAACGTGCAGCATTATGGGTTCTTCCTGGCCCCACATTTTGTGTGTAAGTATGCCCAGAGTAGACATACTATGCAAAAAGCTTGTAAAAACTGAGGACTTACATACATACTTCTTACATACCTCAGTTACTAGCAAGAAAAAAACCTTGTCAGAAGAGATAAAAAATAGGACACTCTCAGTACAATTATATCTTCTTGTTACTAACTTTTGGTTTTGATCCGGCACTACCCCAGTAATCACATGAGCTACATTCTTGATTTCAAGAGTATATGTGTACCACTATACTTATTTACACTGACAGTTAAGAACTAATGTACCAATATGTGAACTAGTAAAATGACAAGCTAGTAAACATACTGGTGTAGATTTTACATCTTGATTTTTCATACCACGATAGTAGATACTACAACCCTGCTGATATTTGCATTGGATCTGCTCCCTGATAAGTCCAATATGAATACTGGTAGGGCTAGTTTGAGTGCTCATTCAAGTATTTACCTTGGTGCTGTTAATGCAAACAAAGGGTTTCTTTGTGTACAAAGTAGAGGAGGGTGCGGATCAAATAATCACTATGATGAAATTGTATTTGCCTTTTGGATTAAAATTCCATGGGAAAGTTGCCATGCAGGTCAATGAGGAAAGTGGAGCATACATTACCAATGGTTGTTAAAAATATCGAAGAACTTGTATCCATGGATTACTGCAGCATCTCATCCTGGCCTCCAAATCAGCTTGTCAGTTAACAACCTGGAATCAGAGTTGGTGTGAACACGGAAACAGACAAAAATGACATGTTTTTGACCAATTGATATGCTCATGTCAAGCTCTTTCTTGTAATATTGCAAATATATAAGCTGGAATTAAATGTTTGCAAGTAATTTTTGTTCCAAGTTGACCATCCCTTTGGGCAATGAATTGGGAATTCAGGACAAAAGAAGTATAGTTCTACACAACATAACCCTCAGTTTTTGCTTTGAATTGCTAAGAAGAAACTTGCCAAAATAATAATGACACAAAGAACATGACTTATGGGGTGTGGGGATATCATGGTATGTTGCAAGAGGATGGCTGATGTATGGAGCACCACACAATAGTAAAAAGAGCATGCACAGGTAGGATGATTTATGGCAACACTAAGGTAAAAGGAGATGCATCATGCAATACGCGCTAAACCCATGTGGCCCTCCATGGGCAATGTCCCTATTAGAATCGAATTCCTTTATCCTGAATTATAAGAATGAATTGAGAAGGCATTACGACACACATAAAATTTTGCCATTCGTGTTTCAGAAGTATGGACAATGTTACACATTGATTCTTGATTTCTATGAAGACTGATCAAGTGAAGAGCTATTTAGAGCAGAAATGTCAAATAGCTTAAACAATAGCTTAAACAATCTTTTCTTAAAGCAAGCAAAAGAATACTGCATTTGAGACAGTAAATTATACAGGAGCACTATGTATCCTATCATCATGATTATAGACTGATCAGAAAGTTGATTCCAAAAACCTGGTGGCAAGTGAATTGAAAAATGAATTCGTCACAAATGAAGTAACTTTGATTTATTTATGTAGAGACATACCATTTTTTTCAAGCATGAATAAATTGGATTGTTCCAATCCATCACACATCCATCTTACAATAACTTGCGAAAGACAATCCAAACAACCCAAATCAGAAAACTATTCTCAAGTCCAGAAAAAAACCTTTTAATGAATATAAGATTGCTTAGGTCATTTTCCCATCAAACAGATGACAGACAGAGGAGGAGTACTTCCAATGTATGTATCCATCTCATTTATCTCCTCAAATATATTACTTATCCCCACTATGATTGTATAGACTTCCATTGACACTTAAAGTGGATGGTTAGTATTTTTGACCAGCTTTTTGAGACAGTTATCTAGCCTACCTTATAGTCATTTCCTCTTTTGGATATCTCTTATGACAAAAACTGCACAGCAAGTTAGCTCAACCTCCATATTGATTTTGGGCACAATCTCTATCAGAAACAAGCATAGTCACTGAACTGGATGGTTTGAGTGTCACTTATTGGTTCTTCTTCCTTGCTGCAGTCATTTCAAATCTAATCTTTCATAAATACAGAGTACTGCACTGAAGTTTGTTCATTACAGAATTTTTATACATTTCAACAAAATCCATAGTTCTTTTGATTATTGGTTGGTTTGTGAGATGTCAATATGTTTTCTCTGGGTTTGATTATGTTTGGCTGTTTCTGGTTTTTGAATGGTAGCATCCGTATATTTGCCTCCAGTGAGAACTGAATTTTGATTATGAGACTACAAGCGATTGGGGATGACCTTCAACCAGAACATCCACATATTCAAAGAGAAAAACTAATATCATTATTATTGATGGCAAGCTTTTCACAACAGCCCACTAGATCACGACATACCCATACCATACACAAAGCAGTCAATAACATATCATTGTAGAGTAGTGCATATTTAAAAATTACAATGAATTTGATAGTTGTGAAAAACAAGGCCTCAATAACAAGAAATCATGATGAGATTGCATTACTGGAGAGACGAACAAAATGCCTTCAAAATTTAGGAATCACAAAAATGAATGCATTGGTGGAGATTTAGGTGTTATTCAGCTTTTCAAGTTTAGGAATGTGACTCAACTTGTTTATTGATCATGCACCTTGGAATATACATACAAAGGGATGACGTCACACTCTTGAATTGTATGGAGTGTTGATGAAGGCCATTCTTTCTTTGATTTTCTTATCTTGTGCAGGTGATGGGCAGGAGTTGAGCATCACTTGAGAGAGAAGAATAGGCCTCACAAACATTCTAGGGGGTATAATTGACAAATATACCATTGAGTTTGTCTCAAGCATCATAAAAGTTAGTCTCTTCATTTATTTACCATCCACCTTAAAATGAAAAACACTACTTAAAAGCAATAAAGTATGTTCATTTGTAAGTGGGGACTGATTGTACACTGAAACTTGTGTATATTGTTGTGATGGTCAACAGTACGGGAGCAATTATCAGGCAATGTGTGACAGTACCATGTTTCTGCTTGTCTAAATTGACAATTGCTGGCTGCTGACCTAAGCCGTTTTGATGTAATTTTTATATTATGTAGTAAACGGTAGATACATTGTTGTAGACTGATTTTTATGAGTTAAGTTGTCTGCTAGTAACAAGCAGCAATGAAGCAAACATGCTTCATTGCACAAAATGAAACTGTGTAGGATCCTACACAGATATGGTATGTCCTTATGTCATTAGTTGATGACATAAAGCATTATTCCCCAAATGGTATTTCTGGGTAGTGAACCTATTCTTGCTATTTGCTGGTTCTTGCCATTATTGGAAGATATCCCTCATCTCCTGAGAAATTAAGGGTATCTTTCAGTTGACCCTAGAGTACTGCTGTAGGGTAGATAATTGGCCTATGTCACTCGCCCCCACGATTGGAGAATCAGGGTGGCTCGCGTAAAAGTAAAACCTCTGTGAGGAAAAAATCCGATCTTAGCCAGACTTGCAGAAAAAACCTTCTGGTTGAGGTTAAAAATGTGCAAGCTGCATGTGACTTTTTGACATACATAGTATTGTATGTAATATATGAAGTGTAAGTTCTTGTGGAGAGGGAGATTTGGAATGGCTTGTGATAAAGCTGGTGTTCTTGTACTCTCCTAAGCCAAATGTACATGACTTACATCCGCGTGAAACCCTGATTGTCTTATCGTATAACTTTTGTGATAGTCCAATTATCACAGCTGTACAGACTGAATATTTGTGCGGGGTAAAATACCTTTGTATACTAAGCATTGCTTTTCACTGACCATGTGACCTAACTTTGATGAGGATCAAGTTGGGTTGGTTTGGTGTTGCCTGGTGTCTCCTGTTGATTCTGTATGTGTGTGCAAAGGTGGATTGTCGAACAACAATTCCATCTTATGATTGCTACACTACATTGAGGCGATAGGCACTGCATAGTAGGTGTGAGTGAATGGCATTTGAGTGTTTGTTTAGGAAAACATTGTGCCACTAGAAGCTGCTGACAAGACCATGATTGGTACAGCAGGCCAAGCATCTGCTTGATCTCTAGTTAATTATTCACTTTTAGGGTTTTAATTATTGAAGACTCTGGTTGACGTACACTGGGAATCCAAATGAAATACATATGGTCCGAAAGTGTAGTGTAGAAACTACACCTTAATTGTTACAATGTGTGTACAATGTGGATATTAAACCAGGTCTAGGTACGAAGGTGCTGACAGTACAGATATTCTGTTACTTCTCTCATGCATCCTTAGTATGAGAATTTGTCCTTCTATTTGCTGTATTACCCCTATGTATCCATGGGAATAGTTGCCCAAAGGGGTCAACTACCGGCAAGCGAACAATGTCAAGTCAATTTAATGGATTGACTAGAATCATTGGAAGGTCCAAACATCAACGTCTATGTCTTTTTGTACCAGTACAGTATGGATTCGTTGTTATGACATCCTTTTGTACTTGGTAGCACGGATCCTCAATTGAGGTCTGTACATGTACAACTCTTTTTGCTGGTGGTAATGACATTGCAACATAGTTAAATGTGCATGTGCGTACCTTTGATTGAAAGACATTGGTTGACTATCACGTTATGGTTTATGGAACCATATTGTGACTTCACAGCAAACATCATGGAGAAATGAATTTTCCTTGATGTTGACAACATGAGTGTTGTCTTTGATTTGGATTTGTCTAAGCTAATGAAGCAATACTACATTTCTGTGTATAGCTGCTTTTGGTTTGCACTTCATGCTAACATGGTGCTCCATGGCTCTTAGAGATGTTCATGGTTTGACTTATCTTTTGTGTGAGATTGTCTTAACTATCCACTAGGGATGTTCACAATGCTCTGTGCTGTGGTTTTACAAGAACGAAGGTCTTTGATCCTTTGTGTTGTTGTGCTCATATGATGATGAGGCTTGTTTTATGGTTTGTTGTGCAACACATAGTTGTACTCCAATGGTAATCCCCTGGTCCTCAGTAAAAAGAACAAGTTGTTTTGGGGGTTCTATGAGTCCCTAATTATGGATACCATATTTTGGGTTCTCTGTGGATAGTTCTGAAGGTAAACCATCAGAAATTCTCACAAGAGAAGCAAAAACTAGTTTTTGAGCCTCCGTGAGACCATTCTCTAGTAAGACACAGTTTTGTTGGATGATCCAATAATGTTTAACATGGTCAAGGATTTAATCTTTTATATTCTGTGTTTATGCATCGTAGGTTCAGCAAGCTGTACTAGGATGCAAGCAGCTCCAACCTGAGTTGGTGATGCTCTAGACTTGTTGCCGTAACAAATGTCTAACATATATGTGTCTCTCTTTTGTGTACCTCGTCCTGTGGGCCATTGTAGTGGCTTTTGTGACATCGTACCTCCTTCTCTACAATCCTAGTAGTGGATGAGGTGAGACAATCATATTGTCTTGCCTACGGTTCTCCCTTGTACTGGACCGCCCAGTGACATGTGAGTTCCTTGTATAGGCGAATGTTTAGTGAGTTTAACTGCTTGTAAGCATGTTGCTTTTGCCATGATAAGACTTTGGGTCTACTATTGAGCCCTTGTTGTCTTTTTACAGAGGTGTTGAGGTTTGTTAGTCAAACCAGTACTCGCTGCTTGGTAAGTCCATCCTAACCTTGTTTAAGGTGGTCTTCCAGGCTAGCCTTTGGAGACTATCATATTCTCCAAGTGAATTCTATACCGAATTACGTGGCCATCATTGACTCCATTATGCGTGCTTGTGAGGCACATGGAAAACCCATGATAAATGTTACTAGCGCTGAGTAGGTGAAACCTTTGTCAGTTTTACTAGGCATGAAACGGGTTCTGGATGCGTCAGTATCCAATCTAATGGTTTGTTGACTTGTCAATAAGTCTTAGTTAATGGCTGAGTTGATCTAGCAACTTCTACAATACTGTAAGGATTCTTTAAGCCTGGACAGTATTCCTAACTTTTGTCCATTTCTTTTCTTATTTTAAGAATCACTTTTTGATTTACAGTAATTTAATTTTGTTTTGGGTGTTCTCTTTTTTGTACAGTCTGTTCTGACGACGGCTGTCAATGAAACCCTCCAGTCACCAAGGTAAATTGTCCTCACTTTTTACATGGTTTTTTTGACTGGTTGTGCTCTGTTTTTATAGGGTAGAAACCCACATCTTCTGAAAAGTAGAGGTATACAGGCATCTTTTTTCCAAGACACCAAAACTTGATCAAAAAGTTTCTCCTGTTGTGAGAAACCTCAGTAACATGTTTGAAATTAAGTTTTTAGTGTTCAAGTGTCATTTTTTTGACACAGCTTGGAAGGTCTGCTGTTTTACTCAACCCCTAGGGAGTATTTCACCTGAGTGGTTAGCTCTGTGATCATGAGTATTTTTGCTCAAAAGCAATGCACTCTAGTGGTTAGCTATGTGCTTGTTCTGTTCTGTCCAGGTGTTATTTCAACTTGGGTTCACAGATTTTGACAGACTTCTTGCATCAATTATCACTGGCAAGGTAAAATTGATCTTCACATAATATCTTATGTTGTTATTTGCTCGGAATTCTAGAACAATTCTAACTCAGTCCTTGCATTTGCCAAAGATTGAGGTCATATGCTGGCTTAGTCATTCTGGTACCATGTACTCAGAACATGTGACTTTACCCTTCCTTTGGAGTAGGAAGAACCCGCCCTGCGTGCGCCAAGAGTTTGACACCAGCCTAGCTGGGTAGGGAAAGCATATGTATGTTCCTAACATTGGAACATGGGGGAAGCTTGCGACTATGTCCTTCTTGCTTTCATTGTTACTGTAGCAACACCATGTCAGGGGTTCGAAACCCAACATGGTTTGATTTCCAGTTGCTTTTTTTTGTTACCTTGTTTGTGAACAGTGCAGCATGGCACTTGTGTAGATTTTCTCTACTTGGGAGAAGAGTTCATCTTCTTGAGAAAACAAAATTCATAACACCAGAAAATTTCGTGGTACTTTTGTCTTATTGTTACATTTAACAAGGTAATTGAATGTCAGGTTATTTCAACTTGACTGTAGAATTCTAATTGAGATTTTCCTCTAACGAGCTCTTTAATTTAAAATTAAATAAACCCAAAGATTGTTTGGGGCTCTGAATTCTATTGTCCTCGGACCAGAGGATGTGCACCTTTTTTTTGTGCAACTAAATTGCCTAAATTGGTGAAAATGGAGGAAGTGGTCACACTTTGAGAAAGGCACCCAACAGTTTGGGGTCCGACAATTCGGCAATTATCTCACTTTAATCATTTTTGATTCGTGGACTTTTCTCTCCTTTTTGCTTGGATTTCAGAAAGAAATCAACAAGTTGCGTGTTTTCCTGAGAAAACCGCTAAAAGTAGGCATTATTCTTTTGCAAATAAGAAATTCGCGAGAATTTTTGCCATGAGTATTTCTGGGGCACGACTAATAGTCGATTTATGGGTCCATCTTGCGCCCCCATGCGTACTGGGACTAGGAGATCGTACTCCGCGTCGCTCTGACGTATTGAACACTATACGGCAATATAATATGCTCCTATGCCTTAGTGCGGAGTAGAACAATGTTCTCTCCTAGGCTGGTCCAGTGCGCTCATGGACTAGGCCCTATGAGTATATCACACATAATGTGTGGTCGCTTTCTGCAGATCGTGATTGCACAGGGCTGTATCACGAAATGATTTGTTCAACGGGCTGTGCCGTGACGCGCTCCCATGTGAATGGGGCTGATCCGCGATCACTGGACAAATTCCTGCGAGCAGTCATTTTGCCTTGAGGGTCAGCCAACCTTTGAGTCCCGCTCCGAACCTGAGCCCGTCCAGTGTCAAAACGATACTCCCACCGCCACCATGCAAGCAAACAAGGGAACTTGATCCTTGGAGTATACAACACTTCAGAAACGAGAACTTCTCGGGGGATCGCGAGTCATTTAAGAGACCGAAACCTCTTGAGGGTCACGAACAACCTTTTAGGCCTTATAGGCTCTTTAAAACTTCGTAGGGTCAAGTTAGGCCCTAGAAGATTTATTTTTGTACTGGCTTATTCAGCTACAAGTACGTAGTACTCCGTGATGTCACGGCATCTGCTGTGATCACGGGTACGGACTAATACTTAGTCTAATCGTGGTTTTATTTCTAAAACTTGATTATATACATATTGCTTTTTCGGATAAAAAAAATAAACCGAGGCATTTACGTTTATTGCCTCCTCTTCAACTGAGGGGTTGTTACGTGCTATACTGAAAGTATGCACTTGTGCCACTACTCGTGCGCATCATACGTCACTAGTGGTCTTTTTACAACAGCAAGTGCACTCAGTGCTAAATGCTTACTCTGATAATTAAAGCGGAGTATACCCACATCAAGTGGGATCTAATCCTCACTGACGTAGAGGGCAGTTGTTCATGGCTACATGTTAAGAACACGTGCCGGCCTGTGAGTAAAACTCACTTCAACTGGCTGAGTACGTGACTCGGTGCTAAGCTGTGGCTATAGACTTACTCTGGGGGTTCAAGCAGCACAAGTTGCACTATGCCTAACATATTGTACCACAGGTAGTATACGGCCTCAAGCGACAAGGGGACAGACAGACGAACCTACCATGGTCAACACATACCTGATATGGATGATGGATGGTGGAATGACGTACAGTTGATCCTGATCGCGCGAAGGCTATCAATTGATAGTGACCTAAGCCGTTTTGATGTAATTTTTATATTATGTAGTAAACGGTAGATACATTGTTGTAGACTGATTTTTATGAGTTAAGTTGTCTGCTAGTAACAAGCAGCAATGAAGCAAATATGCTTCATTGCACAAAATGAAACTGTGTAGGATCCTACACAGATATGGTATGTCCTTATGTCATTAGTTGATGACATAAAGCATTATTCCCCAAATGGTATTTCTGGGTAGTGAACCTATTCTTGCTATTTGCTGGTTCTTGCCATTATTGGAAGATATCCCTCATCTCCTGAGAAATTAAGGGTATCTTTCAGTTGACCCTAGAGTACTGCTGTAGGGTAGATAATTGGCCTATGTCAGCTGCTGCTGTCACCATTGTTGTTCCACATCTAGATATTCCAATCTTGCTTACCTTGGTTTTGTTTATTTGGAATGATACATATTTTTTCTGTACTTGAAATATTGTTAGGAATTTGTAATAAACATATGACTTTATAAGTGCCAAAGCTGACTTCAAAATAAAGAATCCTAGAAAGTAATTGAGAAGTTACTATAGATAGGTTCTATGTAATATTGCATCATCATTACTCTCATTTTGTGTTTCCTGAATGCAAAGTGAAGATAAAGTGCTAATGGTGCTTGTGCTTCTTCTTTATCACATGGGTATATTTTGGGTCATTCTGGGATCAACACAGTATTTTTCAGTCCATCTTGACTAGGGGTAGAAGGTATATGTAAGTTTGTAGAGGAATGACCATAACTGCGGAATTTTAACATCTCAGCAAAAGTTGAAACTGGCAATCTGATTTTAAAATGGCATCTTAGTTGACATCCTGTGCATCATTTCATGGGTAGAGCTTGATTGTAGTGTAGCAAATGGCCCATCCAATATTGACACTGACACTTCCAATATGAAAACTTTTATCTACATTCATATGGGTGCTGCCAATATGGATACTTTGGCAGTATATAGTCACTAGCAGCATTCATTTTACCAGGTCATAGGATTCTGACATACCATAGTCATTTGTAGTAGTCATAAAAATTGCATCATGAGGTCACTGATTATCAGAGTTAAATTTGGGATATTCTTGTTGCTATGCATAAAAGACAGCAATGAGAGAAATTCTACCTGCATAGTGTGCAGTCACATGGTAATTGTATGCAACATAATAATGATATATGACTTGCTGTGATTGTGTTATGATACCACAGAGCTAGAATTCTCAAACTACCATTTCCATTCAAACGTTTTGGCATGTCTAAAGATATTTTTGTAATGGCTAACCTGTTAGATCACTCCATGCAGACATGTTTCTTACAAAACATTACATAAGCATAAATAAATATTCTACTGGAATGCCATTATGTATGTGGTTACTCCAGATTATTTGTAATGGCAGAGTAGGTATGATGAACCAGCACCACACAAACAGATACACCCACTGATATGCTTGCACTGCATGTGCCACCCACCCACATCAGTTAAAATTTCAGTACTATAAGTCCTCACAATATATGTATAAGAATGTTAACAATCAAAAGAGAGTAAAATCTGGCTGGTACAGATTTCCGTAACTGCCAATATTAAATGAGAAAATGTGATGAACATGTGACCAAAATTCTACTCTGAGTTTTACCAAAGTAATTTACAACAAATCTTGTTATGAATACCACCACACGACAAGATTTTACCATATTGTTGATTTTCCAAATGCTTTTGGTCATCATGAATGTTTTCAGAAGACACACAACTCATCATGTTTTGGTGATGAGAAGTCATCTATAAGTTTGAGTGTTAGAAGTTGAGTCATCACATGTAGTTGGTCTATGTCTTCAGTGAGTCATCAATGGGTCATCATTTGGCAAAAATGACATGTCAATGGGTCTGCATCTGATGAAGCAAGCCTTCAGTAGGTCATCTGTGCAATGTTGGGCACCTTCAGTTTGCTGTCAATTTCAATTGTCCTGTATGAAAGTAACTTTTTATCCCATCCAAAAATCTAGTCTACAGTAAAATGTGGTTTATAACACCCACCAATTATCCAGTCATTTTAAAAGGATTCATTTCATGGGTGTTATACCCTGAGTCAAGCTAGTCTCCACCCGCGATGAAAAGTAAAAGTATCTCTCTTTTTTATTCGATTTTACCTCTTACATACCGTAAAGTATATTTTTCTGCCACATCACACCCAATCTCCCATCACCTTCTCCCATCTCCCATCACCTTCCTTTCACACAGCCATCAATAATAACTCTCTTCTCCACCCTCCCCCTCTTGAATTGTGGCAATGAGAAGGTGCTTACAGAAGGAAACATCCTTCTTTACCAATTCCTGTTTTCTCTTGTGCTTCTTACCATTGTCCTGTTTGATGCCGCACCATGTTAAAGCGAGCATTTGGACCCACGCCAAATTGCGAGCTGTGGCAAGTCTCACTTAGCACGTCACTTCTATTTGTAACAATCAATTGTAAGCGTTTTAATGTTTAATAATCAAATTAACCATCATTTGAAGAGTTAAATTGTACCATAAAAATGTAATGGTCTCTGTCTCATACAAGCCCGTGCTAGCTGACACCCCGGTCAAAGGCAGGTGGTCCTTCTCACTCAAGTACAAGCAATGTGTTCTCAACTCCATCAATGACCTCATGCTTCTTGGATGCACCGGTCTGGATGAAAATCACACCGACGTCCATTGCTTGTTTCAAAAAATCCAACAAGGATGATGCTACAATCGGGCAGGGGGAGCGAAACTGAAATCATTGAGCATGAACAGTTGAACGATCATACTTTGCGTGATGTGTGTGATGTGTGTGAAGAATGTGTTGTGAGTTTTTTGGTCATAATGACGTAACTCGGTCAATATTTGGATCCACGGGGAGATACACATATGGGGTTGTTACCGGTGATCAGGATCAGGAGAAATCTAAAGGAGCAATGATTAGAGGGAACAGAGTGTGGGAAGTGGCTTAAAAAGTAAATGTCCGTCTACATCAGTCATAAATGGGTTATTTTGAGTGATGGGTGTTATGATCCGGTGGGTGTTACAAACGACATTTTATGGTAGCTCTTGCTTAGATGGGATTTATAGTCACAGGTGAGTGACAAAAGATTTAGCAGAAAGTAGCTTAGATTATTCAGCAAATGACCATTACATCACACAAAATAAGTCATGAAAAGTAAAATCATTGGTAATGACAAGAAGTGATTACAGCTAGTCTTCATTGAGTTGACAGTGGTTTGCTTGTGGGTCTTCATTCACTGAACGATGTCTCAAAAGTTCCACGTGATATGTTAACATTTGATGTGTGGACTATTGCAATACTTTCCCGCATCTTCCATACCTGTTGGGCTGTGTGCGGTGGCGTGGGACAAGTTGTTCCACACTCGTCGGTTGCTAGGAAAGGGGGCTTGTGTTAGACTAATTTCGGATGTAAATTTTCAACGAATTTTTAAGAGTCTTCAGTAGAACAAATAAATATTATGTCACTTTTTTAATCTGGAAGCAGTCAACATTCCCAGGGAATTGTTACTTCTCGGATATGGGCCCAATATGGTCCAACAGAGAGTTAGGTGACTATGGCCCCTTCTTTATTGGCATGACGGTGCCATATGAACCGCCGTCCACTGTCGGCTTAGGTCGACTGCTGGTGGACTGCCCCCTTTGTTGACCACGACGCATCACAAAGTTGGGAAATTTCACTCTCGTCGATCATTTCAATGATATCAAGTCAAGTCAATAAAACCATCTTCCGGAGAAACCAAGTGCACAATGACGATGCTGCATACCAGAGCACTCTCGATTGTCCTCTTCCTCGTGTCCTTCGTGGCCATAGTGTTCTATTCTTCTCATGAGAAGTCGTTAACGATCTGCACCACTCACGTCGAACACGTACATCGAGATCGCGAGCCATCCACAAGCTCCATCCATACCATCGACGAACACGACACCGTCAACCATCCTCAAAATCGCATTTCCTTCCGTCTCCACTCGCCCGACGTCATCAGCCCACCCTTCCAGTTCCTTTCCGTGCCAGGCTACACGTGTCCTCCCTCCATTGCCCCACTCCCGCCCGCGGTGGACCACCCCACAATATTGAACTTTACTACCACAATCGAAACCGATTTAAAAGTTTTATTCGTCGGTGATTCCATCATGCAACAGTTTGCCCAAAGCTTTTATTCCTCCGTGTTGATCCACGCGAGCGCCAACACTAGTTTCGGGTCGAAACAGTATGTCTGGGGTGGAAAGGATGGACGACATGTTATCCTTCGCGCATTTATCAATGGTGCCATTCCCGAATTGTCCGGATTGCACGTTTGTTCTTCTCTCTCTGGCCCGGTTCAAGGCGGAGGCATTGTGGGATACTATCGATTGTTAGATTTGCCAAATCGAGAGGGACGAAGACAATATGTCTATTGTAAGAATGAAAAGGGATGGAGTTGGGGTGATGTACGAGAATTCTTGGATTTTACGGTGGAAGAGGATGGTGAAGTTGTGCCTGCCAAGCCGTTGGTTCGTGCGAATTCCACACATGATAGTCCACAGACGACTTGGTACAAGTCTCAACTTACCAGCGAGGGGAATACCACGAATCGGTCAAAAACACAAACTGTTGGAAGTTTTAACGCCATCGTAATACGACCTCCTGGACCAGGATGGATGAAACTCCATGAAATCACACGCGAACGCATCATTGAATCGATACAACTTCTCCATGAACTCTTTGCTGTTGAAACGGTGATTCTGACCACATTGGCATTTAATAACAATGTCGTGACGTCAAGGGATTGGAAGGATATGTTGGCAGTGAATCAAATGATTCGAGAGGTGGCAGCTCATTGGGATAATGTTGTGAGCGGTGTGAAATTTGTGCTGGTCCAAGATTTTGCCGCATTCACCAATGAAATACTGTGGATGAATGGAAGACATTTAGGGTACAATGTTTGCTCTTCTTTAACAATGCAACCTCGAACATATGATACAATCCCTGCAGAATGGGCGAATGAAGGTCCTATGTTTTTACTCCATCGAATTGCAATGAGAGAGTGGAAGTTCAATCCTTCCATACCCATGGTTTGCAACACCCCACCTGTTTGTGTATCTTTTGCTACAACACTACCAAATGGCACTACAGTAAAGGATATCAATGAACTCTGCGTAATGAATATCACCGCAGACAAGTCCCAATGCTTTTTCAACCGATTCTCACGGGACGGTATGCACTGGTGTGTAGAGACAGTGGGTCCTCGATTCTCGGGATCAGTGGCATGTTTGCTTGGATGTGTGTACAATGGAGCTACATATGAAAAATACGAGAGTGCATCATATACTGATAAGACTAAGATAATGGAGGGTGTAAAGGAATGCGAGGAAGAATGCAATGGAAGGTTCATGTCCTTGGTCCCTGTGGATGAGGGTTGGCTGAAAAACAATATAGCAGTATATTCAAAATGTAATCATTGTGATGTTTGATGAGGTGAAACATGGTAGGAAATAAACATACAAGCATTGTGGAAGTCAAGTGAAATGGGAATAGCATTTTTGTGCATGATGAGAGGTGATATGCTGTATGACTAAGAGAGTTTGGAGTGTAATGGACACAGCCACAACCAAAAATTTGGTTTGAAGTTCCAAATGGATTGGTTGCAGTGAGAGAAAAGGGACACCCAACATGAAAGTTGAAACAAAGGGAAACATCATTCATTTGCACAAAATGAGAGTTGAGAATAGTGGACCTACTCAAATGGGGGCCTTAGGAGGCCTCCCTTGTGAAAAAACATGCTTTATGTACAGGAATGCCAAGATGGGCCAATAGTGACATTCTCTCATCATTGCAGTCCAATGTCAAGAATTTTGACATAAGAAAACAACGTGTCCCATGGTGGTGTGTTCCAACAGGAATCTTTTCTTGTATCAGGCGAAAGATGATGAAGTCATGACGATGAAGGTGACTAGGTTTGAAAAGAGAGAGGAACAGAAAAGAAAAAGGGAAGTTGTAAGAGGAGGATATGGATGATGATGATGTCAGATCTACAGTGACGTGACGAGTAATGACAAGTCAGTGGGTGGCTGCTTCTCTTGCAACCTAGATATGATTGGATATTTGGAAGATCATTAGTTTTACTAAGGACTATGATAAATGACATCGCAAGCTGAAGGAAGTATTTTTGATGTGCTTTGTACACATCAGATCAAATGGACTGAACTTTAGCATCAAAAGAACTTTAATGCTTTCATGTTAATTATTTGCTTGCTCATTTGAAAACCAAATTCGAATGAGTATTACTTTAAATGCTAATCTTTTTAGTTTTATTTGTCTGCCATCAAGCTGTACAATTTAGTTGTTGCAAAAGAGAGTCATCAATAATTGAGTGAAGCTGCATTGCTATAATTCTGTATGGATTACTGCTGCATGTGTTCAATGCTTCCATCAGTCTACCTAATATTTAGCTTCATTCTGGGACACTTATGGCAACAAAACGCAAATGGCAGAATAATATAAAGTAGAGTGATAGACAAATAGAAAAGTAGCAACCTAGGGCTTTAGGAATATTAGGAACAAAAGCGATTTCTATCCTATTATAGTACATTAGAAATCTAGAAAAAAAGGAATTTGTGAAATAGGAATATTAGGAGGGCTCCAATGCCGAATACCAGATTTTGTTTCTCCACAACAAAAAGGAGAAAATTAGCACATTCTGTTGAGTCAACCTGTTAAATATAGATACATCCATAAATATTGCCCACACCATGTTGGTTACTGGGAAAGCTATAGCATGAAAAGAAATTCAAGACAAGAAATTGCACAAAAAATATCCCCAACAGACAAAATTTCTAGAGATATATGGCATGGGTGTGTCGTCTCAAGTGAATCCGAATTCCCTTATCAATGTTTTACAATGAAGCCGTTTATTATTGAATTTGGATGGAATTGTGATAACAATGATAGCAACAGACCAAAGCACAGATTGAGGGTGCAAAAGAATTAATATGGGGGAGACTGGAACTAAAATCTGCGACATTCTGCATGCAGATCAGGCACTGACCTGTAGAAGTGCAGATCCCACATGTAGTGATGCCAAGCTTTCTCATTGTGAGACAGTTGCCCAACAAGCAAAACATCCTTCCTCATCTGTGTGATGAAAGAGTCAGGACCAGTCAAGCAGGTCAGAATCAGAAAGGAAGAATACAAAGTTGAGGTTGCACAATAATTGAAATGAGAGAGATGTAGAATAAAATCCTTTACAGACTGCTTCCTAAAGATCACACACCAAACCAACTTAAGAAGAGGTACCAAATATTTTACATAATTATGTGTTGCCATGCATCAGATTTTCTCCTCCCTATGATGTAGTGAAATGCAAGGCATATAGTAGTTGTAAGTAAGTTAACACAATCTCATGGCATTGAAACACAAAGATAAAATGATGACATGTAAGGATCCTCAACTATGTACTTACACCCATGCATAAGAAGCATTAGCAAAATAAGGTTTGGAGATGGGGGGAATCGAACCCCCGACCTTCTGTATGCGAAACAGACGTTCTACCACTGAACTACATCCCCGGTTGCTAAGAATTCTGTCAAGTAATTCCTGTTTTCCAATGTCATGACTCTCAAACAACCCACAGAATGAAGCAGGATCAATTTGTCATGTGCATCGGCAAACGACACACTGCCATGAGAGGACATGTATCATACGGAAGAAAAACGAATAATGGAGATGGGGGGAATCGAACCCCCGACCTTCTGTATGCGAAACAGACGTTCTACCACTGAACTACATCCCCTTACAATGCTTGCTCCACTAGGTTTCGATCCTAGGACCTTTGGGTTATGAGCCCAACACGCTTCCTCTGCGCCACGGAGCACTTGATGTCTAGCACGCATTTGTTGACCGTTGTTTAGTGCATTTTTGTTACAGTGCTGCCGGAAGATGAGGTGAGAAGGAAAAGATAATCTCGTCTCAAGTTCAGTAACACGTCAGACCATAGTATAACATTTTTGACGGCAAGGAAGAAGAGTGTCACTTGAAGGTCCCTCTATCTTAGCCACATAATTTTCTGCTACCACATGATCAAGCTGTCTTATTCAATAACCATTTTTCCGAGCTATTTTTTGACCTTAGTTGGCCAACTTTACCATGATGTTTTCATGACAAAACAAGCACAATCAATCTTGCAGGACACTAATGATATGTTTGCAGTGCATTCTGAAGGTATCAAAGGCCCCTTCTCTCTGAAAATCCCGACCAAGGGAGGCAACAAGGTGATTGGTCATAGGTGTTTTAGGTTAGAATATTGTTGTGAGGATTGAACAGAAAATTTTCCACTCATTAAACCAAAATAGAAGTTCCTATAATCAGTAGCACCAACACTAGCACTTCTCCACAGTGGACATTGTTGGTAGTGAAAGTTTCTGAAAGTTACTAGTAATCCAAGTGCTATAGAATGCTTTTTTCATTCACAATGGAAGGTTCTATGGAAGAGTTGGACTTCATGAGGCTAAGTGACATTTCCGCCCACAATAGCTTATCCATCTATGGTCACATGCATCTCATTGGAATGATGTGGCCTTAGGGCATCAAGGAGGTTGTATAGAAGACAAACAAGCAATGGGGTTGTCACTTTACAATTCTGACTTTAAAATTTCTGTTTTTTACCGCTGTGACTAATAATAGAGAAATTTCATGCCATTTTCCTGGATGCTCATATTATTTGTTTGGAACTCTCCAACTGCAAGCTAGGTATGTTGTCTTGCAGAAATGAGTTCCTTGTGCTGGTGAGCCAACTACTGCAGAAAACCCACAATGTGATAGAAAAATAGCATGATTTTATGCATGCTTACACCTCTGCCACGTACCGGTACAACTTAAAGTCCCACATGCCACCTTTGGACAGATACTCTTACTTTGAAGACAACACTACTTCACCAAAATGAGATCAAAACCTTCACATTTTTTGCAAGCACATAGAGGTAGAGACAGAAGATACAGTAACAACATTACTGCGTTCTGAAAGAAAAACCTAAAAATCGAATTGTCAGAAAAACTAGCAAGGATTTGAAGAAATGCTTGTCGGATGATAAAAGAAATGAGCTTGTAACGGAACTCAAACAATCAGTTAGAGATGTGGAATTGGTGGAATTTTATTACATTTTGATGATTAGAGAGTACAGTGCAACGTATGAACAAAAAATTAGAATATAAGTCTTCCGAATGGACAACAACTTCTTGTGACAACATGCAAGGATGGCAGCTGATGATCATGAGGATAGGAAGTTCCAATCTCAAGCTTGACAACCAATATAATGGTTGGACCTACCAGTGCATCAGTCATGAATGGAATGAACCTGAAAAATGTGTTAGGTTGCAAGCATCTGTGTATAATGAAATGTATGATAGGATCTTGGATGACTAATTGAAAGTCATCATGAAGGAGTAGCTGATTGATGTATCATACAACGATCTCAGTCTTGCATTGAAATTAGCAGGAACACAAGTAGACTACCAGACAGTGAATTTGATTCCATGACACTCCTTATCAATTAACAATGCAGACATGCTATTATTGAAAGGTATTGTGAAGACAAAGGCACACACAAGTGTAATGGCACAGCAAAACTTTAGGTAAAAGATGAGGGAAAATTGTTAACATTCAGAAAAAGTATATCAACTTTTTTCATTTGGTTTAATGAACATGGAAGTTGACACACTTAATGACACTACCAACACACAAGTATCAAATTACAACATCACAATGCCAGCGGATCGTGAAAAAGTGTCATTAAATTAATGCAAACACTTTGTTGTTAAGAGGAGAGCAATGTTGACCATATTGTATTAAGTTGAACATTAGCTGCACAAACACTGCATTCAATCAATGCAATCACACAGAAGAGCTTCTTTGAGCAAAATGTATGAAGCTGTATATTCAACAAACAAGAAAATGAACTTCAGTAGAGGCATAAACTAAAATCCGCTACATTCTGCATGCAGACTGCAGATCAGGCACTGACCTGTAGAAGTGCAGATCCCACATGTAGTGATTCCAAGCTTTCTCATTGTGAGACAGTTGCCCAACAAGGAAAAAATCCTTTCTCATCTGTATGATGAAAGAGTCAGGACCAGTCAAGCAGGTCAGAAAGGAAGAATACAAAGTAGAGGTTGCACAATAATTGAAATGAGAGAGATGTAGAATAAAATCCTTTACAGACTGCTTCCTAAAGATCACACACCAAACCAACTTAAGAAGAGGTACCAAATATTTTACATAATTATGTGTTGCCATGCATCAGATTTTCTCCTCCCTATGATGTAGTGAAATGCAAGGCATATAGTAGTTGTAAGTAAGTTAACACAATCTCATGGCATTGAAACACAAAGATAAAATGATGACATGTAAGGATCCTCAACTATGTACTTACACCCATGCATCAGAAGCATTAGCAAAATAAGGTTTGGAGATGGGGGGAATCGAACCCCCGACCTTCTGTATGCGAAACAGACGTTCTACCACTGAACTACATCCCCGGTTGCTAAGAATTCTGTCAAGTAATTCCTGTTTTCCAATGTCATGACTCTTAAACAACCGACAGAATGAAGCAGGATCAATATGTCATGTGCATCGGCAACCGACACACTGCCATGAGAGGACATGTATCATACGGAAGAAAAGCGAATAATGGAGATGGGGGGAATCGAACCCCCGACCTTCTGTATGCGAAACAGACGTTCTACCACTGAACTACATCCCCTTACAATGCTTGCTCCACTAGGTTTCGATCCTAGGACCTTTGGGTTATGAGCCCAACACGCTTCCTCTGCGCCACGGAGCACTTGATGTCTAGCACGCATTTGTTGACCGTTGTTTAGTGCATTTTTGTTACAGTGCTGCCGGAAGATGAGGTGAGAAGGAAAAGATAATCTCGTCTCAAGTTCAGTAACACGTCAGACCATAGTATAACATTTTTGACGGCAAGGAAGAAGAGTGTCACTTGAAGGTCCCTCTATCTTAGCCACATAATTTTCTGCTACCACATGATCAAGCAATCTTGTAACCTCATGGTGTCAACGTAAAACCGTAGACTTCTTGGTTATGATGATGTCATCTTGTCACAGCGAACACAGGAGAAAGATGAGAGATGATAGAGAGATGGGATAGAACGGAAGTTCACTGACGTCATAGAAGAAAATATGATGATGTCAGTGTGTCTTACACTTTTTTAAATGGCACTGATTGAACCTTACGTAGACATCATGCAGACGCAGCAAAGGAAGCCAATGAAGAACAAAATGACATGACTATTTTTTGTAACTTGACACTGCGTGATATCATCATTGTTATTAGACATGGTTTTCTTCCTCCCTTCATCCTCGATTTCATTTCATTCTGTATCTCTCCCGTCGTCTTTGGTATTCTTCCACACAGTCTAGCTTCGTCGGCGGGTCCTTATTTCTCAATAACTGCTCTCTATCTGAATCACTCATATTTCTTCCCGGGTTGATCAATCATCATTGTCGGCTTTTTCATCTCACTCTACATCGGCGGACAACAAAATGACATCCGTTTCCAGCAGTCCTTCGAGTTCTCCTCATGCAACTAACGAATCGATACACGCATCTCCTATGCCGTTACAACAGCAGCAGCAGCAAAGGCTCCTACCCAACCGATTCAAAACAGCCATTGACTCCCAACTTATGTCATCGTCTTGGTTGACTTCTCGTATTTTGAGGAATAGCGATGTGTTCCTTCCTCCACGCGTCACCGCTCCTGAAAATAATGTAAATCTTCTGGATGGCAATGATCTGAATGCCAACCCTAACAACATTAATTACCATGATGCCCATCACCTTGACAATAATCATCATCACAACGACAATGTCCATGCAAACAACTTCGCAGCCAACGGAGATATTTGCCTATTTCACTACCCGACAACGTACCTACCCAAAATCTCGGTTGAAGAAATGGGACGTGCTTTTGAATTGATAGCGGAGTTAGGTCGAACTCACGATGCCACTGATAACCAAGACGACCCAGGCAACATTCGCGTTGACAACGGTCGCGGGGTGCGATTAGTCCAAGGAAAGATTACCAACATTGACCTGCAAGGAGACGTCCAACGATATTATATTAATGCTTCGCAACGTGCCAGGAACCAAATAGCAAGAATACAGTTTAATTGGTATCAATTCGAAGAGTTTCCAAGAGAGGTTGTTGGGAGGACTTATGGAGCTTTGAGACATGTTGATATAAGGCAGAATTGTGAGTTTAACATGTTATTGTTGATGCTGTTGTGTTTTAATGGTTGATTTTGGATTTGCTTCTCTTTTGCATGTTTGCAATGGCAATATCTACTCGATTTCTGCGTTGTAACTAACTCATTCATGGTCCGTTAAATTCTTCACAAAGCATCATTGACATGTATAGAGTCTATTATCGAGCAACTGCCTAATTTATCATCTCTTAATCTGAGCGATTGTCCCAATCTCCGTACTCTAGCTCCCATAGCTAGGTACGCTTCCTACGATGACAACGAATCGCAGTTTACATTAAACCTGAACAATAATGGTCATGGTGATATTTCCGATGAAAGGCCCATCCGACGCGAACCATCTAACAACCAATCTCAGCGCAGTCTAAACTTACGCCATTTGTGGATACGCGGATGCAATCTCTCAACCATGTCTAAGAAAGAATGGTCTAAAGTATTTGATGCTCTCTCGCGATCTTCTGGTCCGTTGGAACGAATGACATTGAGCAGAAATCGTATGAGGTTTTTGGAGGGCGGGATTGGTAAATTGGAAAGTTTGAGTTATTTGTTTGTCGAGGATAATTGCCCTGCTAGTAATGATTCCCTTGGTGACAGTGAGATGAGGTTTGAGTTGCCGATGGAGTTGGGCTGTAAGTTTTGCATGACAATGCTTTGTATCGGGCCTTACAAGTGCTTCGTCTCACTATCATTCGTGCTCACTTGATTCGCACAGCATTGAAGAATCTACGCTTCCTTTCTCTGTGTGGAAACAATGTAACCCACCTTCCACGAACAATGGGCCGTCTCAATGTAAACTGCGACGTACATCTCCAGCGCAATCCGAATTTAGTGTACCCACCCGCAGGACATGCAACAAGCGTAAAATCAATGCGTCAATACTTTCATCAAGAGCGAATGGCGTTGGTTCGTGGCGCAATTTTGTTCCTGCCTCACGTGAAGCGAAGTAAGTTTCGGGCAAATGAGCGGTTATATTGCCCTGGTGGATCGGGATATTATGTTTGCAAGGATAGGTTTGAGGATGCGGCTAGAAAGCATTCAATTTGATGTGAGATTGAAACGGTCTGAGAAAAGAACATTGGACCCGCTTAGAAATTATATGTAAAAGGATAAGAAACAGAGTTTTGACCTCTACTTACCCGTTCGAGTGTGTGTGAACGAACCTACTCTACTGTCTTCCGAGTGAGTCAACTTGGTACATGCTCATCAAAGTGTCCACAATGCAATTGCATTTGTAGCCATAAACAAAGGATTGTGTAGCATCAGCGGCCTCCAAAACAGAAATTAATATCGGCGTACAGTAGCACACCGGCAATTTGATGTGTTCAATAATTTCACTTTGATGAAAGCTTGCCTGCCATTCTCCATTCAAAGGGGTAACAACAATGACATCAACCAAAAGATACTAACAGCTCCCATTCACACAGCACTCAACCAAGCCCAACAGGAGGATATTCGCAAGTATAAGATTGCAGCACTGGTGAGTGTATCAAGATTTTTCAAAATCTTATACTTGTATTGGAAACTGAGCCCCCATCAAGATTTTGTTCAAAACATTATAGTTGTATTGAAAACTGAACCACCTTTCTCCATATCCTCCTTCTCCTCCATCTCCTCCTTCTCCTCCATCTCCTCCATCTCCTCCTTCTCCTCCTTCTCCCCCTCCTTCTTGTTCTTCGTCTTCTCGTTCTTGTTCTTGTTCTCCTTCTTCAGCAAGAATTTTTCCACCTTTGGCCATAACAGGTACTTCAATGATCTAGATAGGAATAAATACCTGTAATGTAAAAGTTCTCTGTTTGATGTACATGGGTTGTCATGATCTTTTGGTGTTTGCTTACCTTTAAAATTGTATCCATTTCTAAAATGGGTGTGTTCGAAGGCAAGAGGCATGCACCCACTAACCAATTGTTGACACGCCACCTAATATTATTTAAACATAATACTTACTGTGCTTCAAAAAAATTTCTTCTGTCTAGCTTACTGCAAAAAATCTTGCAGCAGTTGCTTGTAGTTTTAAATATGTTTTAATCCAGTTTTCTCCCCTGTCAAGCAGCTAGCCCACATCAAAACTAGTCCAGGACATAAACTATCACTTCACCAAGCCCTCAAAGTGAGGCACCTTTGTATGAGTTTGCGCCATGTGAAAAATTGGTTATGTTATGTGGTTGTGGAATCTTGTGAATGCTGTTATATGGTTTTAGTAGTTCACCAACTTGAATTTCGTTAATCTGCAATGACTGAAATCGACAACTTAAATGGGAACATGTTTCGAACCATAGATTATGAACAGCATGGAGAGAGCAGTTCATACAGATTCAAGGAGGTTACATCATTTTCTTATCTGCCTTGCCTTCTGCATGTTTCTAGGACATAGTCTGAAATGAGAGTCAATGAGGTTTTGATTCCAACCTACTTGCTTCTTGACTATCAAGATTATTCAAAATCTTAGTTGTATTAGAAAGTGAGCTGCTTTTTTCTCCTCCTTCTCTTTTGTCTTCTTCTTCTCCTTCTTCTCCTTCTTCTTCAGTGAGACACTTTTTAACTATTGATTAATATAGGTAAGTAATACAATGTAGTATCCCTTGAAGCATAATCACCTGTAAATAAATGTTGTTCCATTTCACATACATAGGTAGCCGTGATGTTATGATGGGTGCTTACCTATAAAATTGTTTTGTATTGCCAAAATGAGCACATTCACATGCATCGCTCCTTAACTAAGCTGTGACCACATATATATTATGCAACTTCAAACTTAGATCTCCTTTTCACATTATGTTTGACTCATACCGCTACTACAGTAGTTTTCTTGTTTGCCGTAAAAAATCTTGCAGCCACTGATAGTATTAATTACTCAGCAATATGTTTGTTGGGGTTATGTAGCCCATCGATTCATAACCTGTGAACTTCCTATAAGTAAAATATTTTTAGGGAAACTATCATACGGGACACAAAATTATGTCCATTATATGCCGTTTTATCACTTTCTAACCTCTGATGATAAACCAAATGCAAACACAACTGATGTACGCCCTCAAAATGTGTCTTGTTCAGGAAGACAGTGAAATATGTATTAATAACACTGTAACACTTTGTTAATTTTTTGCAATTACCTCGATTATGTGAGTTGTGTGACGTACCCACAGTCATGGGGCTATTTTTGAGAATTTGCAAATTTCATCAATAGTAGAGGAGAGATTTTTGCAGCAAGGGTAGTATCAGAAAGTAAAACTGACCACAAGGTCGAAGGCAATATAATCCATATTGCCTCTAGTTTGTAATTGATTCTTATAACCACAAGTGCAATGTACACTCATCACTTGCTTCAAACTCTTTGTGTGATAGTACAATACAAGTAGATTTTCATTCTCAAACACAATCACAGTAATTATTCAAGAACAGGAAACATTTATTGTGGTCCACGCAAGGTAATTAAGAATGAGAATCTAGATAGGACATAGATGAACATGGATGACAATGTTAGTCAAAAATTGTGAAGAGTCATGCTTCCCATGACTGACTCCATTCCCTTATACCAACTTCAATCGACTGAAATACTTTTCACTTCCAAAGAACTCCTGAATTGTCTGAAATTATGTGATGCCAAGCTAAGGCCAGAAGGCCTTGTTCACTTTCTTTTCAGACCTCTTTCATTTGTTTTCAGCTGTAATCAAGCCTTGTTCATTATTCACTTGTGTTCACTTCCAATCAGGCCCTTTTCACGTGTATTCATTTGCAATTATTTTCAATCACTTACCTCAAAGAAGACCGCATCTATTGCCCACTTTTTCTTGTGTATACAATAATGAATACGTCTCAAAGAGTAAATTAAATAGACATGAATGGGAAACAAAGTTATGAACAATTCAGAATGTATGAATATCAACGTTTATCTTCTAGCATATTTCTAAAAGTACCCTAATAGGCCCAATCATGAATTGCTCATGTGGCCAGATGGTTATAAAGAAACAAAATGCAAACCTTGCATAAAGTGGCTTCATAAGGAAAAACCTTTTGTATTTTATTTGAGGTAGGATTGAAGAAATTTTAGTTTTAAAATAAGAAGTCCATTCAGCCTCTTTTGAAAATTTGATTTATTGCTAATTTATTCATTTCAGTATAGCCATTTCCAATTCATTTGTTTACGTAAGCTTGTTTCCTCCTGACCATTTTGGAGAATTATTATTCATGTGATGCAGTGTTTTGCATTTACAAATTGACTACATTGCTACAATTTTATTTCTTTTTATCAATGGCTCTTTCCATTGCTTGCCCTGTGGTTGTTTCCAAAGAAAAACAACAAAATGAACACAACCGTCCATCAGTGTTGGGCAACAAGCAAAGTTGCAAAAGGTGATTTACAGCTATAACTGGAGTTGCGCAATATGATATTTATATCATCACTTCTTATATGTTTTTGATTCATCAGTTTCAGAATAGGCTATGTGCTTATACGATACACTAAAATCTTGTAGCAATGTTAGTTTTTTGCTACAAAGGGTTGGTAGTAGTGTCAGGCGGAAGTGGGGGGAATTGTGTTTATTCTTGTCTGTTGTCTCATGGCATATGGTGATGGTGTGCAGATATTATCAACATATACAATTAAAGCAAGCAAAATGTGTTTTAGTTTGAGTTCTGGAAGAACCAGTTTTAATACTTTAGAGTAAGTAACAAAAAATATGAAACTTAAGGTTATCTCTTATAAAAAGTGATCTTTCCAATGATGATGCATATGAAATATTTGAGTGAGTCCTTAATTAAATTTAGTTATGAGTGATTTGTGCTTGGTTGTGCATGGGTTGTTTGTGAGTTATGAGTGAATTGTTGTTTTGTTCAGAAGTTGAGGGAAATGGTCCAATAAAAATAACTTTAAGCAGTTGAACCAAACAAGTGTAACTTAACCCTCTTAGTGAGAAATGCCTCAAAAGTGCTATTCTAGGACAAAAAAACTCCTTGTATAGGCTATACTTGAGTAGATTTTGACCGTAGTATAGCACTTTCAAGCCACTTTTAAGTGGCCCCATCTTATTCTCTATGCATTTTTAATCACGAGTTTGCTCCCACATCCCTTCAATCCATCATTGATTGCCCAACTCCTCCCTCAAGGTGGCATCATGGACAATATCGTTTTTTTAATATCAAGGTAATGTAGGCAATGGTGGGGACTATCTTGCCAAACTTTTTGCGTAGAATTCAATGGTGATGTCAGAAGATGCTGAAATGCGGTCGAACATCTCGAAATCCAACACGTCTGGTATACTTGGGTCGTTTCAACACAAGTAGCTATACTTGGGTTAGACTGGCACTAGTACCGGTGAGAGGGTTAAAGCTTTCAGACAAAATTCAAGACTTTTACTAGATAGAAGTACACAACTATTCTATCAACTGTTCCATAAAATCATTCATAGTTGTAATAAACAACAACTCCCAACATATTTGAAGTCACAAGAAGAAACCTCTAGATGAGTTTTCTAAGTCAGTACAGCCGAACGATGCGCACTGGTTGTATCGCGACTTGCGTGGGGAACAGAGGAACCATTTTTGAGTTCGTTCCGTTCTTGGATTGATTTCTGAAAAGTCCCCCGTTCATATAAGTTTCATCTGTTATGGTGGATTCGTGAGAAAAGGATGAATCTTAAGATTCATTGTTTTCTCAAGAATCATCTGTTTCAGGCCAATTCGGACGATTCTTAAATTATACTGATTCCTTTGATAAGTAGATGAATCTTTGTGCTGCGGACGATTCTTGAAAATCATCCATACAGCAAATATTCGTCCGTTTTGGCTGAAATAGGCTGAATCTTGAGAATTCGGACTTATTTTAGAAAATCATCCTTTCCCAAAAACACGTCCATTCGGAATGATTGGCAGTTGCTATGAAAATTTCGAACATCAAGCAGTCGCTCTCTCCTTCTGCCAGATTGCCGTTCAATAGGATGTTGAGGAATTGCTTGAGGTGGAGTATTATGATCAGATGAAACAGGAAGAAGGGTAGGTACGCTAGTTGAGGAAATAATCTGGGTTAGGATTTGTTTAAATAGATTCATATTCCAAAGTAGCGTTATACAGTTATCTTTTCCTATTTCTTCTTTTACTCTAGAGTGCTACTTTTAACTGACATGATTTCTTAATCAATCCTCTGTGGGACTATTTCTCTCAACTTCTCAACCCAAGATGCAAACTCTTTCTACGGGCACAAACAATGTCCTGATTCATCCAATTGTACAGCTCTACAGGGTTTTTGAGGGACTAAAGTGACTTGTGTGTGGGATGTCAGTGAGTGATGAATGAGCTGTAAGTGACTTCTAAGTGAGTTTAAACATCAGTTGGACAATAAATAAGTCCAGATCTGGACAAGAGGTAATGCCTAGCCTAGATCTGGACGGATCACATTTTTCACAAGAACACATGGAAGGAGGCTTCTTGATAATTGTTGATGTGCTAGATCAATTCCTCACAAAATTTCACGTCTAGAGACATATGACCACCCTATATGACGTCTGTGCTCGTCAAGTGCTCATATAAGCCAAAAATTACTACAGGGCATAATTTTCAGCCAGCATTATTGCACCATTAAATGTTGCATTGTCACAAAGCAGCCCAAAAATCATGCTCAACCATGACATAACTTTGCACAATAGCCCAACACTGCTCGTTGTTCTGTAAAAACAAAAGACGATCAATCATCATTAGAGTGAAGCAATGGTGATGAACAATGTGATGCAATTCCTTTGGTACCTATCCTTCCACCCATGGATGGATGAACCATCAATGATCCACTGAAAGATGGGACACCTTCAGATGATCCACTACAAGATGCAATGTCTTCAACAACTGAACCTAACAAAAGATCTCTAGGACAAAGGTCAAGGATTGTGGAGTAAGAGGGAATTATTTTTTGTTTGTCCGACCACCGACCATTGAAATATATTCAGAAGATTTGATCCCTGATATGCTTTTTCTTGATGGAACATTTACATGTGTGACTGATGTCCAAAAGGGTATCTTTGAGTAAGATGTAAGTGGGGCAAATGTTGAGATAAACAATCTGTGGACAAATTTTGTCAAAGATGATTCTCTGACTATTGAATCCATTTGAGATGGTGGGATGTCGTGAGACTTGGAGTATTGGATGCCAAAGGAGAGGAACCATGTGGTATTCAACCTTCTGTTGCACTTGAGAGCAACAGAAATATACCTGAATCAGAGGGATGATCCCACCAGTGCAAACTGCATTGACAACTTTATGGGTGTTTCCTGAAATATATCCTATTGCAAATCTTGTACCTCCTACAGCAATCAACACCACTCCCTCAGAGCATGATTACAAATTGGATTGGATGATGGAAGTGATTTGATAGTCCTGGTGATATCTATCTTCCATTTCAAAGCAATGATGATGATTGTGATGACAACTATGATCCAACTTACATGGAGGAGAGATTACGATAATTTTCTTTCTTCCATATCTTTCAGTTTTCAGACTTGTTGGACAAAGTAACTCCTCCAATGAACAGATGCAACAAAGGAGGGTAGCGGTTCTTCGTCATGGTTTTCTAGAAGGTTTGAAACAGCATTCAACTGCATCCAGGTATGTGGTGGGGTGGATTATGCTTTTTAAATGGATTATTGCAAATTAAAATGATGCCACGTGATTAATGAATGATAAAGGAGAGTTTGGATGATCTGTTTGGTTGAATGTTACAGTACAGGAAATGATTTGGTTTGATGGAGTATTACTGAAGATGAGTGGAGACAACAGGGAACTAGGTGGTTATGTGTCTTACTTCCTCAAGGACTCATTCTGTCAAATTAAAAGATTATCCAGCATGGGCTCTATAAGTTGCAAATCTCTGGAGATTCTAGCAAATTCCTTGGTATTACATCTGGAGGTTGGGACATCAAGCATCAGTGGAAACTGTCACCAACTGAGACATGCTCTTAATAAATTCAACTCTTCTGCCTTATTTACATTCATTCCAGGCAAACATCATACTTTGGCAAGGGAGATGTTCATTCTTGTTCCCCAGTGTAAAATACAATAAGACACGCCGTAGATGTTTTGGGTCAACTTTTTTGCCTTGTGTAATAACACACAAGGTGCGTATTTCATTTGTCAGTGTAGTGTGTATGAGGGAAAGAATACTGCTAACACTAGAAGTCCAATTGTTTGAAATATGTCTGTATCAGAAGGAGATGGGGGGGGTGAAGAAGATGTGGCGATGCAGGCAAACTTGCCTCCTGGCTAGGTTGTAAATTCCGACTTTGGTTACTCTCTCAAAAACACAATAACGAGTAACAAACCGGAATTCCTGCAGAAATTACTGTAGGTTCCGGTAATATTACAGTAAATTTTGTCAAAATGAGCCTTCTTTGGTGACATCACGGTGTCACACTCATTAAGTCTCCTACAAAGTACTTATCTAATTCTTTCACAAAAATCTTGCTACCACAGTAATCATGTCACTGTCAAAATTACCAAATATTCAGGATTAAGGTGGAATTCTGCCAGAATTATCAAAGTTACTACAAGAGATCTTGCAACCTTGAAATGCCTACTACAAGTATGTACAAAATGTTTGTTCGAGTTGAATGTTTATTGGTTGTACTAATAAGTATGGGAAACAGATTTTTAGGTTACCTACATAAAAATCTCACACTTTAAATCACTCAGTCAAAAAGTAAGTCATACTTTATAGCAAGTGACACTAAAAATATTTTGATAAGTCTAAAAAATAATGTAATTAATGTTTTAGTTGAGAGCCCCTCAACCACTCTTGTAATGGCCTCTCCCATGCCCAGGTTTAAGCAAACCAAAGAAGCAACTACTTTCTCTTGCCTATCTTGAGCCATCAGATTCAATATTCAACCATTTGACTACCCCTGACCACACACAAGATAAATTCAATCAATTACATTATCATAGGTGTGCACCTTTGAAATCAATCCAGTGACAGCATCCCATAACACAATGTGTCAACAGTCAACAGTAACTAAACTTATTTTTGCCCGCTCTCAGGATAAGTGAAATTATTTGCTGCCTTTCCCCCTTTAAGACCAAGCTCCCACTCATTCCATACTGAATACGAGCCCTTAGGATTCTTTGAAAGCTTAACACCTCTACCAGCTCAGGTCTTTGAGTTTCCTCATTCAAGGTACCATGCAATGCATGAGTCCCCATTCCACCCCTCCTCTCTGCTGTAAAGAAGGCAGGGCAACAGAACAAAAAACATGTTGGATAGCAATCCTACAAATATTAATATTCATATTTTTGAGGTAGCAGTGCTGAACACCAAACAAACTAATCATCTCCCGTCAGAGATCTTCCACCCTATGTTGAAGTTGCAATTGTTGGAAAAATTATGCTTCAGTCTCAAGCGATGACTTACCAGCCTGAAATTCCTCAGACCCACAGTTGCAGCTGGTGCCACCCCTTGGCCTTGAGCAATGGTAGCTCCATCTTCTTCAACAGCATTATCACTACCATCCAGCTGTTGCACAGGTGCTGCTGCTATGCCATTGCCCCCAGCTTGATCTGAACAGCAAATCAGAGGGCCGATTGCGAGCTGGTTGCCAAGTTGCTGGACAACCAGTGTGATCTTGTCAATAGGATTGTCTGCAGGGGATTTCCCAAATGCAATCCATCACTCCTTGATGAATGATGCAAGCTTGGCCGGGTTTGGATGATTGAAAAGGTGTACCCATTGACCATCATTTTGCCCTAAAAAGCTATCTTGCAGCATCCTAGAAAACATCTGACTTCGAGTGACTTGAATTCACTAGTGGGCTTTTGTAGATAAGAAAAAAATTTGAAATTAGTTCTTTTCTTGGACTTTGGCTTGCTCGTGTTCGCTGTGGTAAGACTCGGGTGTGTTTAGGTTGTGCAACGTGCACCCAGGTGCACTCAGCTTCACTTGGCTGCACTTGGCTGCACTCGGTATTGAACCTAGGTTTGATTCTCATACTCAAGTCCACAGAATTGTCAGTGTCAGTTTCTTTGTTCATTTTGGCTTTCAAGAGTAGGCTAATTTTCTCAAAATAAAAAAACTGCAACTTAGAAATCTTTTTCTTGCAGTATCAGTACAGAGACTTCTTGAAAAAATAAGCAAGTGATGCAATTACGTTTTACTTGGTTTCCTTTTTTACTTGGGTGCACATGCCCAAGTAATGAAGCACACCCAGCAAGACAGGAGTCAATTTTTGATGATTGGTTGACAGTTGGTCAATAGTTTCATTTTTTTACCAATAGTAGTAGATAGTATGTTGGCAGTGCATGCCGATACAACTTTCTATTGACTTTTTGGTCAACATGTGTTGATGCTATCAACTTTTGTTTTTTACTTATCAACATGTAAAACAACTATCAACCAACTATTGACCAACTATCAATGAGTGATGAAACCATAGATTGTTGGTAAATAGTTCATTGATAGTTTGTATGTACCACCTACCATTAGCTGTCAACTTTGGTCTATAGTTGGTCAATAGTTGGTCGACAGTTGGTTGATACCTCACACAGTCAATATGTTGACGAAAAAGTTGATAGATCGAACTTCTACCAAAGTTGTTGACGTTTGTCAATCCTATCTACTGTTTAATTGATACTTGATTTTTTTCAATCCAGTCAATCATCGTCAAAAGAGTTTATAATTAGTAATTTGTTGACCAGTTTTTGGCAAAGTTGCCTGTCTTGCAGCTGCCCTCAGGTGCCATTTTTAGGGTTCACGTACCCAAGTACACAAGTGCACCTCAGTGCACTGCAGTGCAATGGGATGCACACACCCAAGAACTTGGGTGCATTCAGCTTCATTCCAACATGACTCGGATTCACTTAGGTGTACATACCAGGTTAAAAGCAGTACTATTACTCCATTCTGAGAAGTAAAAAGGTCCCTTTGGCTTTACTTGGATCCATTTTTTTAAAAGGTTTTCCAGGAAGTTGCACAGGAGAGACAGTGCCAGCACTCTATCAATCATCTTGCTGCGAAAGGTGGCATGAATCTTAAGAACAGGGACTTCACTCCCACCCTTGACAGCATAGGTACCGGGTCCTTGGGGCCGGTCAAAACTGAAGCAATGCAAGCATCAAGGTATGGGAGAGATGATCTTATGCTAGTGCCGCAACTTGCTGCCTCTTTCTTCTCCAACAATCACACATGCTTATCCAAACCTTGCAGATTCCAGAATGAGCTGCATGAGCTGCATGAGCTGCAGCCCCTATTGTAAATAGAGTGACTACCAATGACCCCCCCCTGAGCTTTTGAAAGACCTTGATCTTGATACGGGCCTGTTAGAATGGTAGTCACCAAACAACAACAAACCATGCTTGCCCCCCTCTTACCAAGCAGCGGATCCATGGGACCAAACAAACCTGCATGGTATTGTCTTTCTCTTCTCTGACATTCTTCAACCAATTCATTGTAATAGTCAATGTTGATGGCTCACAAGAATTGAATAGCAAAGTACATTTTGCAAGCTTCATGACATCATCAATGCATCCAATTTGCCATTGAAGACAAAGAACAGCAATTAAAAGCCGCAAGTCAACACCTGCATAGAGATGGTACGCAAACACAAGCAAGGAATAAGAGTCTTCCCACTCCAGTGCCGGCCTTACATTACTTGATACCTCCTCCTGTCTCACCTCATATTTTTTACATTTTGTGATAACATCATTGGCTGGGTTGCTTTGCTGATGGATGTCATCCCATGACATAGTGTGAAGGGTCATGAACTGGGAGATGGACTTTCTATGGAAAGCTGAGGATGCCCTCATGAAGTGGAGCCAATTGTTGGGGTGTGGAGAGGGCATCCCATGAGCTATGATCTGACCTGGTTAGCTATGACGAGAGCAAGTAACTGATGGGAGAATGGTGAAGAAGTATCATAGTGTATCATGGGTTTGATGAGGCACTTCATTGATTCTTTAGCAGTGTGTAGAGTGCTCATTTTTTATGCAATGATGTCTTTGCAACTACACTCATTGCCCTGCTTAGATTGCAATCGCTGAAATGTTGTGTATACAGCACTGCAAATAGGTGTTGCCGAAATATCATATCAAAACTTGAACTTAATTTAGTTACAAAAGGTATTGATGTAAAAATGTAGTGCAGGAAATTTGATCATGAGCCAGTCACTGCATGATTGAACTACTATGCATATATATGTATTACAAAAATGGTGGTAATTTCCCATGAGGAAGTGACAGCATCACTTGAAAATTTTCAGTAAGAAATAGTTTTGAGTCAAATGCAAGTGAGCAATCTTGTGAAAAGACACCTTTCTTGATTTTTATGATACTTTATTTAAAAAACCATCAGACTTTTTGTACCTGTGAGGTAAGCTTAGTTTTCTTATTTTCCAACGGGGCAAGGGGCTGGATTCACTGTGGCTAAAGGAGTGAACAATGTACTTTAGTATCCCTTGATATTTGTCTGTGCTTAAAAGTATAAGTAGCCCAAGGTTGTCCTGGTACCATACACATTAATATTCTGCACTAAATTTCAGTGTAGCCCCTATTTTCTATGCATGTGCATGGGCTCTTGTCATTTCATGCTCAAATGCTATGATATTTACCCATCCCTCTCACGGTTCCTCTCATCAGAGCCCCACCCCCACAGAAAATTGCATTTCATTTTGGGACAGACCAAGAAGCACATAAGAAGGACATTGACAGGGTTTTGGTTTCTTCCAGATAAAGTTCTGGTCTTTAACACACCCAATCAATCTACACAATATTGGGACAACATTTATTATTTGGTATTGGGTGCAATGTTGCAGCACAATACCATAGTTGAAGCACATTTGAAGAGTGGAGAAGAGGAATGTGTGAATGTACAATACAATTGAGACAACTGCAGAATGAAGCAGGAATGCGTATTGTGGAGAAAAAGTTAGCCTGCATGGAGATGCTGATACAAAGAATCAAGAAGACAATGGTTGCATGGATACAAAACTTATGTTTGAGATTGCACACAAGAGATGATTGGCCTTATTGAGGGTGCTGCAAAGTTAAAGGCTGCCATGATGAGACACTTGTTCAAGCAGAAGTTTGGGGACCAAGCAATGTTGACTGTTTATGATATGTGTGATTCTTATGACCAACTATTTTGCTAATTTATCAATAGAAGTAAACAATGAAGTATCTGTAGTGGGTAGTGGGTATTGGTGAAAACAATATATTTATATATAGGTTAAACATTTTAATAACCATTTCATTGGAAGTCCAACATTTATTACAATTTTAGTTTAGATTCCAACAACTTCTACCTTTTTCAATGTGTACCTTTGTGGGATGGTGGTACCATCTGTATGTTCCCCCTCTTTGGACTGTCCCTGGTCCTCATCTTGGACAATCTTACTCACAACACAACTTCTGGTGTCATCAAGCAGATCCCAGGACAATTGATACATCATCATTGGTATGTCTGAGTATGAACCTCTCAAACTTCTCCACATTAATGAGATCTTTGCTGTCTTGGTTATGACCACAAACAAATTCATTGCCACAGACCACAGACAAACTTTGCCAAATCTTTAGCAATGTCTTCACCTTCAAAAGCAAATTGTACACAACACAAAGTTTTTTCTAATGGAGGAATCACATCATCAGAATCCTTCGACACATCCTCATTTACTTCCTCACCTTTGTTACTTCTGGCACTGTCTATCTCAAAATTGGATTTGGCAAGTTCTCTTTGACAATCTTTTCCTTGTATGTAGTTCTGCTTGTCATTCTTCTGCTTCTGCTTCTGCTTCTGCTTCTGCTTCTGCTTCTGCTTCTGCTTCTGCTTCTGCTTCTGCTTCTCCTTCTCCTTCTCCTTCTCCTTCTCCTTCTCCTTCTCCTTCTCCTTCTCCTTCTCCTTCTCCTTCTCCTTCTCCTTCTCCTTCTCCTTCTCCTTCTCCTTCTCCTTCTCCTTCTCCTTCTCCTTCTCCTTCTCCTTCTCCTTCTCCTTCTCCTTCTCCTTCTCCTCCTTCTTCTTCTTCTTCTTCTTCTTCTTCTTCTTCTTCTTCTTCCTCCTCCTCCTCCTCCTCCTCCTCCTCCTCCTCCTCCTCCTCCTCCTCCCCTCCTCCTCCTCCTCCTCCTCCTCCTCCTCCTCCTCCTCCTCCTCCTCCTCCTCCTCCTCCTCCTCCTCCTCCTCCTCCTCCATGTAGTGGTTTGTAGCCTCAAGAATATTCAGTGCATAGACCTCATAAAAATATTTCTTCCTTAACTCACATGGGGCTTGCATCATGACTTGGTGGTTATCCAAAATAGCCTGTTGCTTGCAATGGCTTTCATTTTATCGTTGGCTTCCAGAAGAGACTTCTTGAGAGTTCCCCAGAGTGGAGGCGGATCACTGTTAGTAACTTTGAGAGAGTTGGTAGTCCGCTAACAGCCTCATGATCTTCAACCCCTACTGCCATCAATGCATTGGGATTCTTGGATGTCCCATCAGTTGGAATCTCTTCCTCCAACTTAGGTGAACAGAAAGGAAGTGATACATGCTCATTCATAAGATGGCTATGTACAATAGGAGTACTTTGTATCCTAGTGGTATCATTATACCTAGCTGACCAGACAGTGGATTCCAAAAAACTGATTTTGAGCAAATTAAAACATCAATTTTGGCATGAACGAAGTGACTTTAAGGTGATACCGTAGAAATGTACCGATTTTCTACAAGAATGAATGGATCGTATTGTTCAAAACTGTTGCATTTGACTGCGACAAAAACTTGCCAATGACAGTAAAAATGAACAATATAAGAACAACATTCGAGAACTGGGAAAAGATCTCTTGATCAATATAAGGTTGTAAATATTTTACTCCACTGGTGACATCTTGTTTGTCCGGCAAACTGGCGGCAGACAGAGCAGGAGTGCTCCAATTGTATTTAGCTATCTCACATTTTGCAAAAACCCTTGGAATATCTTTCTTCTTGGTATGCAACTCTGAGGAGTAGATCGTAAGGTGATCTTCCACAACCTTTACCGAGAGGGGCTTGTCCCTGCTTACTATCACTGCAATTTTTCAGATGGCAGATTGAAGCTTCCTCTGCCAGCAATTGCAAAGTGACTCCTTCATTTGACATGTTGACTTTGTTGGATATTTGCTTAAACGTTGTTGTTATGAAGATGGATGTCCTCCCAGAATTTTCTGCATTTGTGTCCCTACCATTCTTTGTGAATGCTTTGTAAACCAAAAGCAATTCTTCTGGGCTAAATGACAACAACCGCCTTTTTTCATTGTTGTCTGTTGTGGTGTGTGTCTTCTTTCTTATTAGGCTGCTTCCTCTTCTTGACTGAAGTGATATAAATGACACCCCTAACCTGGTTCTGATTTTTCCTACTACAGATGGCAAAGAAGCCCTTCTTGCATTTTCCCTGGTGGGTTTGAAAAAAGGTTCACCCCACTGAGATCATTGCCTACCTTGCCAATACCACATTGCCAGAATGAACCTGCTGAACACAATTCATCACCAATGCCATTGTCCCTCCTGTCCCCTCCAGTTGGGGCAGCCTCTTCCACTAGACGTGACAACACCCCATCCTTGTCCCCTGCCACCGCCTGTCTACAGGCCGTGGCTCCTGACCCATCCCTCCCCCTTTCCATCTCAGCCTCTATCTTACGTGGATGTGTTTTGTGGATGACTTCATTGGGCTTACCCAGCTCCATTATAATGCTTGTTGAGTCCACCATATCCCACTCAATGCCATTGATGATGTATTCCAATCCAAACAAGACCAGTGACTCCCCTGCTTGCCGTGAATCCATCTCCCTCAAGAAGCTTCACCAAGGTGACTGCTCCTGGGCGACCATCAAGGCTGTTACTGGTTGGGTCATTGATACAGAGAAGATGACTATCCAACTTCCAGAGCACCGGGTTGCACCTCTTTTGGAGATTGTGGATAGCAACCCACCCACACAGAAATGTACCTGCCCAAAAAGTGGCATGTTATATTTCCCTTGCATTACCTGGTTCTGGCAACATCTTCAGTTCCGTGCAAAATGCCTTGTCCAACATGTCTCGTGCTTGACTAAATTTGAACCACCATGCACATGAGGTTTCTGGTGGATGCAGCACAATATTAGATCTCGTCCTACCCATATTGCTGAGCTTTTGCCTCTGGATCAAATAGCAGAAGAACATCATGCTGCATCTGGGTCTGGTGCTGATGGTATCTGGTTTCCTAGTGCCACATTGGTTTCTTGTTTAAGGTATCATGCCCTCAAGCTGCTTCTTTGGCGTCACCAGTGGCCTGACTACATTAAGCCATGACTTGGAGGTCAACCCCAAGGGCACTGTCACCAACTCTGATTTGGAGCTTGCTGGTGGACTGTTGTCTTTGGAGGCTCTCACCCAGGCCTTTGACATCACTGAGTGTATTGTCTTTTCAAAAGGGGATAATCTCAGTAGCACTATCTGGGAGTGGGCGCAAAAAGGTAGTACGACAAAGTACCAGTACTACAAGTCATCACCCTCAGAGTTCATCTTGGAGAGCTTGCTGCTAATGTGGCACTAGTTGTTACTGCTTCAAAGACTGTGTGCTGTGTGCAACCACTGGTCTTTTCCCTTGCTCATTCTCGCTCTTATCTCCACCCACTGACCTTCGTGCCTTCAGTACTTTAGTTGGTCACTGGGAACCTTTGTTCTTATGTGAACTGTCCTCTCATGACACCTCCTGCCACCCATACCCACCCTATGTATGGCTGTGGTGGCAATCGGTCTACCTGCCTAGAGGACTAGTGGGCCATTTGAGGTACAAAAGGTGTGGCCTACTAGTAAAATCCCCCATTTTTGCCAACAACTGTTGTTTCTTTGGAACAAAATAAATAGTTATTGCCTAACTGAAAGGTACAGTAGAAGTTAGTGACTAAGGTGAGTGGAGCTTGCTTGCCAGCCCTTGGCTCCGATACTCTCACCATTCTGTTATGCATCCATCATCACCATCTTTATTGGAGACATCTGCTTGTATCTGCCTTCCGATTTTGAAATTCTGATAGGTTCTGAGACGGTTCCCAGTCTTGGGGTGTATTTTTTGGGGGGTCTAGTATTTTTGAATAGGTAATGATCCCCGACCTGGGGTCTATATCGTTGGGGGTCTAAAAAATATAGACCCCCACAATTTTTGATCGGCTTGGGGTCTATATCAACCCGATATAGATCCAGGGTCAATTTTGTGAAGGTTGGCCAGGGTGTGTATTTATTACTTCCTACAGTAGGATTCCACGGATAGCTTCACAAACCTCTCTCAAACTTTTCAGTGTACTTTATTGCCTGGCTCAGTTGGTAAGGCATCCATCTTGAAAACTATAGTTCATGGTTTGGCCCCCAGTCGTGTAGGTCTCTTCTTAATTAATTTAAAAGCGATTGCTAAAAATAGACCCCGCAATAAAAAATATAGACTAACACACAATAAAATGGATCCCCAACTATGGGATCACAACCCATCCGAAATATACTGATTATCTCAGTTTACGAGAGCTGGAAAATGTCTAAAGATACATTTAAAATCATCTTATAATGCCTGCAAAGTTAGAGATGCTAACACACAGAAATATGTAAGGGATTTATCACAGTATGGGTTGGTACTGTGTGTTGTGCCAGTGCCAATTTCCTTTCGATGTTGTCTTGATGGACCTCCGATTCCCCATGTGTGTTGTGTGTAAAATAATGCAAGACAGGCAACTCACACAAAATATCTACCTTTCGGAGACTAATTTTGGCAAGAGTTGTCACTTCTGTCATGACCAAAATAGTCTGGTTGTGACTTGTTGACAGTCATCAGTTAGGTCATCAGAGTCGTCAGTCGTCAGTCGTCAGTCGTCAGTTAATTCTTTATCTGACGACAAATGGGTCATCAGCAGATTGTAACTGGCAACTCCAAGGGTTGTCAGCAGGTTGTAACTGATGACTATGTAGGTTGTCATGGGGAAGTACCTGACGGCTCCGAGGGTCATCAGTAACTGACGACTTTGAGGGTCGTCACCTGGTTGTAAGTGATGACTCGTCTGAGGGTCATCACTTGGTTGGACCTGATGACTCTTAGGGTCATCACAGGGTCTTAGGACTATCTGTGGGTTGCCACGGGGTCTTGGTTGTCACAGTGTCTTAACTGACGACAATGGTTCGTCACTATGTCATAACTGACGGCCGACAGAGTCATCACTAGGTCATAACTGATGACCCCCAGAGTCGCTACTTGGTCGTAACTGACGACTCTGGTGTTTTTCACCAGGTCGTAACTGACGACTAGGCGGGTCATCACCAGGTCGTCAGTTATGACATTTCGATGACTCATCTGTTGTCACTTGAGTCATGATTAGTCACTTTCTCTGCACGAGTTGTCATGATGTCTTCAGTTTTAGTTGTGCAAGTCAACAGAATTTTAGGAGTCGTCACTTCGCGGAAATTTTCTCTGCAAAATGTGTGAAGTTTTCTCGACTTGCCTGTCTTGATGGGTGAGTTTTCCAACAAATTGACATAACTTGGCAACCAAGTGGAGTTATAAGCACATATGCATATTGGTGTGTCGCTGTTAAGAAGGAGAATCAATCTAGGATGGTTTCACAATGTCTGGGGTTGATTTAATGGGTTAATAATAAAAACACAAGCGTCATCAAAATCGGGGAAATATTATGTCCCAGTACTTTGAAGTTCTGCCGATTCAGCAGGATTTGGTTTCGGCAAAATCCAAATTCCGCAGATTGGCAGAATGTGAGTTTGTATAAATTCCTATTGTGTAAAGCCTTAGTAACGAAACATTATTCATCATCACATCAGATGTTCCTGTGAAAATACTCTGACAGGTTGCCCAGTCGCGCGCAAGGGAGAATAATTGTTTGTTACAGACTGGAATCAATTCACGTGGCTCAAACGAAACCATTTTTGGCATTACTTTATATATAATGGCACATAGCCTCAAACTACTTTTCAAGATATAGTGGTTACAACCTCTGGGCCCAAGGGACTTCTACTAAATTTAGACGTAGAAATCTTCCAAGAATTGAATTTCCAATCCCCGTAGAAACGATCCTCGGCTATGGTACCAGTCAAAATTCATGGATCGTCGTTATTTTGTCAGTTATCTTGCCTAACTTTGACCCACTATAGTGACGCGATGACAACATGGAACTAGGACCTATGTGACATTGCAGACCCCTTAGGGTTGTTCTGAAGAGCTTAAGTCCAGCTCTACAGAACATCCATCCATTCGGAAAGAACCATCAGAACAGATCTCCCAGACAGCTTCTTTGACATAATGATGTTCCATGGATCCTCGTAGAAATTGGTATGTTTGGCACATAGAAAAAAACGTCAGTTATTTTTCTATCTTCAAAATGGCCAGCACCACGTCCATCCACACACAGAACTATGGTAGAGCACCACAACTCGACTGGTCACAGCACCCTCATGTCTCACGATGCATATTGCACCCTCATGTCGCACGATACAAGTAAGAAACCACTTTGAACTGCGTGGTCCACTTTGAACCACGAACGACGGGATTTACTATTCCCACTTACGATTGTATGCATCGACACTCAAAATTCCGGGACACAAATTGTCCAATAGTCTGACCGTACTTCGTTACATTGTTGCATGTAATTTTTTGTGTTCTAGAATTTTTCGATGGCTTCTAGAGCTTCCCATATCTGACATACCTTACTCCGTAGAAAACATACCATTTTCTACGTGATCCACTTTGAACCATTTCGTCATTTTTGGCTTGTTATGGCAGTGCAATTGCAGCTGCCTTCCGCCAAAGCTGAGGACCTGTAGAGCTGGACTTAAGCCCTTCAGATAGTCCCAAAGGGTTGTGCAATCTTGGCTGGGTGCGAGGGATTGGATAATGATGTCACAAGAGTGGTCAAAGATATCTGACATTACGTGGTTCAAAGTGGTTTCTAACCCTTACCTTCGTGCTGGGTCTGGGACTGCGTGATTTTGAGACCGAGACATGGTGTATAGTAGTGTATAGTATGCTATTTGTTACTATACGATACACTAACTAGGTACGATATAGTAAGTGATTAACATGTAGAAGCACTATAAAATTATCGCGTGACCTCAAATATCTTAACGACATTTTGAAACATGACGAATCTCCGTAGAATTAGGCAAAAATCACGTAGGAATTCCTACGATCGCGAGATAATCACGTTCCATGGAGATAACGACGATCCATGAATTTTGACTGGTACATCAAATGCTGCCGAAGCGGCAGAATTTCAAAAGTACTGGGATATCTATTATAATCCGCGGACACTCTTTTATAACCAAGACCTACCAAGACATACGGTAGACCTGAAAAAAAATAGACCCCAGGGCTGGGAACGGTCTGATGTTATGCGTTTCTCTGGTTGATATGATTTCACTAATAAGGAAACGATAATGAAAGTCTTACCTAGCCGACAGAAGCAACATATAGGGGCAAAACAAAGGCGATCGCGCCTTTCAAGCATGTTGATGTATGCAATGGCTGTTTGCTGCCTGTCTGTCGGCTTGTACTCAAACCTGACCTCGATCAGGCATGTATTAACCTCTGGCGTATCGTCCTCAGCAGAGAAAGAGGCCAGTATGTTATTACCGAGAACTGTTATGAAGGAAACGACCAAACGGCTTACCGAGGTTGAGAAACGCCCCCCCCTACGAGATGAAGAGATTGCGTTGGCCGTTAAAGATGTCCCATCTCGATTTCATCACCCACTAGAATCCATTGTAAAAAAATACGAGGGGTCCGGGACTACAAACAACTGGAAGCTGGTTGACTGGTCAAAACCAATTTCTCGAGAAGAAGACCAAAAATTCTCCTGTGATTTTACACAATATGAGCGTTCGGAACTTTGTGTCCATTCCTTCAAGGATATTGTATCTGATCACATTAGAAGAAACAGACATTGGCCCGATTGCTTAATCCTGCCGAGACTGTGGAAGGAAAACGGGGTGGCCGACGATAATTCTCTTTATATAGAAATCGGGGCAAATATAGGCAGTTGTGTCTTGGAAATGCTGCTTTCAACTAATGCATCTGTTGTTGCATTTGAACCACATCCGATGAACGTCTACAATATTAAAAAGACTTTATCAAAACTTGGCAAATCATACCAAGATCGTTTATTACTGTTTCCGATAGGACTGGGCAAAAGTGAAAGTATCTCAACTATTTATTCTGGTAGTGAGAACATGGGTAATTCTCAAATCGGCCAAGCGGTCAAAGATTGGGACAGTCAGACATTTGATCAACTTCCTGTGTATATTGAAAGGTTGGATTCTGTCTTGGATGCAACAAAGATCGATAAAATTAGGTTAGTAAAGATGGACGCGCAAGGATTTGAATGCAACGTTGTAGATGGGATGGGCGTGCTGGCAAAAAAAATGATCGGGATAAAATTCGAGCATGAACCCAAATTTCTCCACGCTCAGGGCTGTGTTGATTTAGTCTCGAGAATAAGAAGACTTGGTTTCAAGGTCTTCAAAGATAACTTGTCAACTGAAATGACAGAAGATCCTGTTACGATAGTGAAGGGTGTAGAACTTTACGCTCAACACCAGGCAACGCGATAAGGTTCATGAAGAAGGTCATAGAGGCTACTAACGGCAATTTTCTATTTTGGCGTTTGCATCTCCGTTTCGTTTTCTTAAGGCTTAGGGATGTATTGGTTTGGTTCCACAATTTGGATTAATATTTTCTATAACACAACATAGCAGTGACTTGACGGTTCTGATTTCAATTCCACCCAATATACGTGTTAAAGTGTAGCAATGTCCTTAGAGATAGCAAAAAATTAGAGTAAGGATCGGAAGTTCTTTTGGCATATACATCGATGAAGTCATTTGATCTTATCATTGTTCCTGGGGGATTTTGACGTCAGGATTAGGCCGGGACTCACTTCTTTTTCTTTCGTTTCTTTTTCTTCTTCCCCCCATCCAGACCCCCGCCATCATCCTCGTTCAAGACCCTAGCCCTCTCAATCATTTCCTTCCTAGCATTGCACATCCTCTCTCTGGCCTCAATTGCTCCCAATCTTTCCTTTTCCTTCTGCTCCATTTTTAAGACGTACACTTTCCTGCATTCCTCATCTATGGCTTCATCCAGCTCAAGAACCTCGGCATCTTTGCCCAAAACTTGGTAATAATGCTCTAATATGATGCATGCGGCCTCATCATCTAAACATCCTTCTAAATCTAGTGCATTCACCCTTCTATTGCGTGCCATGGCCTCATTGACTATCCGACTTGCAGCTTCTTTAGAAGTGTACCGTTCATCCCACAAAGTAACATTCATGGTTGTTCCGCATTCTCTTCTGACATATTCAAGCAATTCCATTCCAAATTGATGGGTGAGTGTGGATTGTTCCGAAATGCTCCCATTTTTGTGTAGCGGCAAACCTAGGACCAGGTTGGTAACTTGTTCGGCCGTTGCGTAGGTTATAATTGCTTGGCACAATCGAGTGTTGTTGTATTGAATCACTATGTTTGCATTATCGTCTTTCCCGCCGTGATCGTCCCGAGTCAAATCTTTATCCTTTGAATCAACTCGAGATTTGATTGCCCTCGTATACCCCGACAAAATGGCGAGAGGCCTAGGACGGTATCCACCCGTAGTGACGGCGATTCCAGTTCGGGAAAGGCCATAATCGATACCTAGTGAGCGGAGCTTCAAGAATTTTGCGGTCAGTGCTTCTTCTTCTGCTGCTGCGGTACTTTTCACGGGGATGAAACTGTCATTGTGGACATCGCGATGAAAATGTTCAGAGGAGAATTTTATCTTCGTCCGTGGAATTCCAAGGGAACGTGAATGGCGGCGATGGAATGATGAATTTGATAGAAAGCAGATAGGATTGCGGTGCACGAACATATTCGGAGACTCCACGTTAAGTCTTATGCTATGTTTCGCCACGAAATCATTTGGCGAAGACATTGTAGTTGTGCATGTGTGACAAAGTAAGGGTGACATGAAGAGTATCACTACGATGATGCTTGATAATCCAAACATGATAAAGACTGTAGATGCTACAAATACAATCTGTGCTCTGGCATGGCGCCTGGTGTGACTCGAGCTTGCGATGTTTCAGCTCGACTGATGGCCGGGAAACAAACCGAGTGAGAATTATGCTGAATTATCACTGGCAGAATTCACCACAAAAAAATTTTAGTTGGGCGACACCCGAACTCATGGAGCGAGTCGTCAGACGTCAGTGAAGGGGAGACGAGGATTAAGGTTAGCGTCACAGTGTGAGGACTTCTCGGCTAGGTATGACTCCCGATCATGGTTTTATACTAAAAAGAAGGTACATTAGTCGGAAGCTAAGTAAGTCTTAGAAGACTCTGAGAATACTTTAGACCTAGGCTCGAATTCCCCACACGAAAGGAATCTTAAGTTTTCCGAATATTTTGTCCCTATCGAAATCATTCTTTTCTATTCCAATCGGTGTCATCCCTCCTGCCGCCGACGCACCGACACAACAAGTTGGCCGCCCGGGTTCCATACAATCATAGTATTGTGAAATAGGGCTAAACTGTGCCGTCAAAACCATGTAATGTTGCATTTCCATCTTGCTCGGAATTCTGACAACCGTGTCGACTTTTATGGGATAAATGTCAATAGAGATTTTGTGAAAATATTAACACGAAGTGCTTCGTTTGTGCGAACTCGTTCGCACTCATTCAAGAGCTCGGCCATATCTTTGTGTTGAAACTTTAAACCATCAGCATTCAGCATTGCTGACATTGGACACAGCTCGTCTTTCTCGTCAATTTGCTTAATTCCACTTCAGTTCGCCATGGCATCGAATATTCCATTGCTGTTCTCGCGATCGTCGAAATCTCACTCTTGTCGATTCCTTCGCCGCGTTGCCACGCCACTCTCTCGCTTCTCCACCACCACGGCCAAATCATCCTCGCACAATCAATACCTTGATTTCTCTACCCTCCACTCGCTCAATGTTAATGCTGTACAAGCGTACGCTTCAAATCCACTTTTCGGTACATTTCGTCGCGACAAATTCGAATGGATGACGTATGAAGAGTTTGGGAAGAGGGTTCATTTGTGCCGTGCATTGCTGAAAGACGTCGGTAAGTTGAATTGCTCTAGTTTCTAATTCATTGCTGTTGGCGTTTTGAATCATATGGGTCTTGTCGATTGGAAGTTGTTTTCGGTGTTTCTTTGCTTTGGTCACCGCAGCCGCCATGCTTCATTTTTAGGTTCTCCTTTCGTTAAAATGCCTCACATATTACCCGGTATTCTTTTCTTTCATCAGGAGTAACGACACATTCAAAGGTAGGAATCATATCCAACAACCGACACGAATGGGCAACCATTGCAGCAGCGACGTATTCGTTGAATGCCACATTAGTCCCCATGTATGAAGGTGAATACGTTGAATATGTGTCCCTTGTCGCAAAATCAATCGAGACTTCATAACCATGTCTTTTCATTTTGCGACAACATCTGACTTTTTCAACAGCCCAACTCCCCAAAGACTGGACCCATATCCTAAATGATTCCCAATGCCAAACACTCGTTGCCTCCACAGAAGACATCTACCTCCGCATAAAAAGCGAAGTCTTGCCCTCAACACCATTAATAAACGAGGTTATTTGTCTTGATAGTCCAAAGGACGAGCCTAATTCGTTTGAGGGTATGATGGAGAATATGGCCGGAAGAGAGTTGTGTAAGGTTATCGAACCCTCTGAGGAAGATTTAGCGAATTTGATTTATACAAGCGGTACTACCGGAAAGCCCAAGGTGAGGAAGAATGTGCGCACTTGTTGCCGTATCTTTATTCAATCATACGAGTGTAAAAGTGTTATGTTCTTATGCGTAAAAGGGCGTCGAATTGATCCATAGTAATCAAGTATCCAATATCAAAGCTGGTAGAGAAATGGTTGTAGATCCAGCGGACTTTATTCAAGCGAGAGATCGTTCGCTCGCATTTCTTCCGTGGGCTCATTCTTATGGACAGGTGAGTACGTTTCCAACTTGTACAATGAAAAATAAATGGGCGATACTCATCGTCTCAACTGCAAATACTTCATCATGGACCTGCATTCGCATTATATATCATCTCCAAGACATGCGAGCTATGGTGTCTCATCTCTCAAGGCGCTTCCATGGGAATTTGCCGAGGAGTCCCTCACATCCTCGACGATCTCCAGTTAGTCCAACCTACATTACTCTTTGCTGTCCCAACGCTTTACAAACGTGTTCATGATGGAGTTATCAATGTGATGAACAATGCCACTTTCATTCAACGGATGTTGATGCAGTCTGCTTTACGGTTGGGAAAAGCTCATGCCGCACATGTTAATGATGGGAAGATGCCGTCACTGGGATTTGTGGATGGGTTGAAGCATAAGCTACTTGATGAGATTGTGTTATCAAAGATTAGAGCAAGATTTGGAGGGAATTTACGGGCGGGATTTGTGGCTGGCGCAGCGTGTCCCAAAGAAAGTGAGTTCGTGTGGCAGTGATGATTCATTCTCATCATCGATTTGTCGCTCCAATGCACTGATTTCTTTGCATCCTCTGTAGTAATTGAATTTACGGATGCAGTTGGTATTCCCATTTGTGAAGGATATGGTTTGACCGAAACTTCGGTAAGCTTCCTCACTATTATTGATCATGTACACATTTCTCACGCAACATAGCGGGATCTCTTTTCTAATGGTGCAATTAAAACCACGCAGCCAGTAATTGCAATGAGTGTATTAGGAAGACGCAAAGCGGGCGCTGTTGGCAAGGTATTGAACGGTGTGACTGTCCATATTTTGGACTCTGAAGGTAATCCTTTGCCTGTCGGAGAAGAGGGCGAAATATGTTGCAGGTAATTTCTCTGTTTCTTTGCTCATCATTGAGCAAAAACGAAACTAATATTGCCTATTGATTAACCTTCGTGTTTAATTAAACTGGCCCTCTCCCTAGCGGTCCCAATGTGATGAAAGGTTAGCAGCTTTTGAAAAGATTCTTGTGGAATATCTTTTCGTTTTCCAACCCTACTAACCTCCCATGAAACTCCTCGCGGTGTGGAAGGCTATCACAACAATCATGATGCAACAACTGAAGTGATTACAATTGCCCCTGATGGCAGGTCGAGATTGTAAGTTGATGTTGTTTGATCAAGACATTTTTAGTCGTTTCCACTGGCAAACGACTGACAAGCGCGGGCCTTGGTTTCTGACGTAGATTCCATACTGGCGATCTAGGGAAAATGGACAGCAATGGATTTCTTGCGGTGACTGGGCGCATCAAAGAACAGTATAAGCTCGAGAACGGGAAATACGTCTGCCCGACTCCCATCGAACAAGCCATTGGTATGAGCCGTTTTATCAGCCAAGTAGTCGTGTGTGGAGCGAATCGCCCATACAACGTTGCTCTAGTTGTTCCAGATTGGTTGGCAGTTAGGTCGGAGTTAGGCATTTCAACGATGAACACATCAGAGGAGGACTTGGTCAATGACTGTAGAGTCAAGGGTCTTATAAATGCAGAAATCAAGCTGAATTGTTACAAAATAAAAAAGTTCGAGATTCCAAAGTAAGTCTGCCTCTCTGTATAATTTTCGAAAGTTGTATCCTAACATATACTAATGAACCCACATAATCGCTGAAGGGCTTGGGCATGTGTTGCGCCATTCACAGCAGCGAATAATATGGTGACCCCAAAGATGTCAATCCGACGCCGTAAGTTCACCTGTGTAGAGAGGCGTATTGTCGGCCTTGCTTCTTTACTTTGCATCACTTGCACATTGGTCATACTGTTTGATTGCTTTGCACAGATGTTGTTATCAAGACATACGAAGACATCATTAATGGGATGTATGAGGGGGATGTAAAAGCTGGCGGTTGTCTTGACGATCAGCAGTTGGGAACCGCGTAAACAATGGGAAAAGTTGTGTATGTTAGAACCGAATGGTACCAGACTCAGTTGTATAAAGTGTAATTATTGTTTTGTTAAATGGTTCTATTGATGAATTCACTGTAGAAGTACCAGGAATAGTGTGTGTCGGTGTGTTGATAAAGTAAGGTCAAATCAATTATATTCTCCGCAAGTCTCATTCAAGAAGTGGGCCGCTAGATGATTGACGTGTCCTTTTGCCTTTCCTTTGGCGATGAAACACTCTTTTCCGTATTTCCATGTTATCAATGAGTATTACTTCGTTATTTAGTGAGACTTTACTTCGGACATGGACAAAAAACCCTTCCACATGATGTAATCTTCGCAGTCATGAGGAAATCTCCACGAATCACTAAAATCTATGACCCGTTTGGTAGATCTTGGATTTAATAATTGAATACTTGCTTTCTTGGTTATATCGCCACATGAAATAATATTTTGAAACATTCACTCCTTCATAAAATAAATCTTCTCGACCCGAAGATAACACATACTACCCATAAACTTGTTCCTCCAGTCGAAATGAAGGCATTTTTGACGTCGTCGTGTCGTGTGGATTTCAATCGTAATGGGCTCTCAAATAACGAAGAACACATCGCAATCAACGATCATGAAGCTAAGTTCAACGATTTGATATCATCTCTTAAAATTCAATGCAATGGGACATTGTTTCCAAGACCGTCAGCTGTGGAGCCCACTTCCTTGACATATTCTCCAGTTCGTTGTATGTTTCATCCCTGTGAGATACAGAACGAAGTCTTAATGGACGATAACTTTGGTTCCATCTCTTTGACGAGTTGTAGCGCTAGATGGGATGGTGGCTCTCTCATTTTGCGTGTTAATCCAACGCCGAACACCTTTCATCTCCCGAAACAACGAAAACGGTCAATGGAACAGATTTGTTATTTTACAGAAGGAAATCACATAACGTTTGATTATTCTGAAGCGTTTGAGATCTACCATAGAAGCGTTTTTGAACGTAAACAACACGAGAACAGTGTGGTTTATGTTTCGCAGCCGATTATGATTATTGTGGGGGCGGCTTATGTGCTTTGGATTTTGGCGACGAAGAGTAGTAGAAGAAAGCAAGATATGGCTCGTGATACTGCTGATTATGTGAATACAAATGACAACAGCATACTCAATCTTCATCAGGGTAGTGCTCCATTAATAATTGAAGGTTCTAGCCCAAGAACAGCCAGCACTCCCACAGAAAGGATCAGCATGGGAAACGCATCATCCGCATCTCAAAGCATTTCGCTTGATACCATCAAACCATTCGTAGAAACATTCCAACACATGGGACTAAGCCCAAAGGAGGTCGTGGATGCTTCGCTCAAACTAGCGGAATGGAACAAAATGAAAGACACCACCATGATAAACAAAACGAAAAACTCAACAAATACCACGCAGAGAAGAATGAACACCTTGCGAACCATAACGAAGCACCTCTTCTTCAAAAGGTGGAGAAATATAGAGAGGAGCTCAGTTATGTACTTTTGAATAAAACAACTTTGGCGATATGTATAGGTCTTGCATTCGTATCAAATTCGCTTTTTACTGCGGGAATCGACGGTTTTGATGGTCTGCAAGTTTTACCTCTTCTGAGAAGGTTATTTTTCAGTAGACTTTGCCCTGAGTGCTCATCAGGATTCGAAAAAAGACCTTTGTCATTCTCCGATGTCTATGACATATTCAGAGTGTTTTCGTGTTTACTAAAGGTCGTGTTCTTTGGATTTTGCTGCTACACTTTCACGATGTATGCAACCATTACAGTGATGCTTGTCCCCCTCTCGTCCACCTTAGAGATTGGAGGATATGTCGGTATCATGATTTTATCCCTCACGATTTTGGTGCGCTGGTGTTTGTTGCCCGCGGCGACCGCTATGAGCCCAAAAGAAGCGGTTGGGTATTATCAAGATTCGAGTTTTTCATGCAAGGCGTGTGCATACTGTCTTTCATTGGTGATAGGATGGTTTACTCAATCCCGGCTCAAGTAAGACATATTGGAATCTCTCTCTGAACTCTGAATCGATGTTTGAAACAGCTTGCTGCGTCACTCGGTGCACTTGCTGCCTGTTATGAACCGTTTCGTGTCGCAGTTCAATCGCAGCTTGAGATATGTAGTCCCTGTTCAAATAATATAGGTAATACAGGTACATCACTAATTGAGTGTAATGTGTACGGTCTGAAGAGTGATAAGCTGTTCTTACATCTTCGCTATTGGATACCACTATTCCCTAAAACTTGCCCCCTTTCTTGATACCCAGCTTTCCTGATCTTGCCTTCTTCTTTGCAGCGCCCACCCCTCCGCCAGACAACAAACCGCCCCCAAGCCTTACCTGCTGGTTCATTGTGGCCTGTTCCATTTCCATCCATGCATAGTTCCTGTGCCGTTGTGCCCTTGCCTTTCCGTCTGCCTCGTCCTTCTCCTTGCGTCTTTCGTTTTCGATAAATGCACTGTCAAGACGAAGTTCACGCATAACTGCTTTGTGCTCCCGTTTATACTCCCTTCTATTGCGGTCGTGCTGAGCTTGCATCTGAGATTTGCCTTTATCTTTTGACATGCTGTACCTATCTGGATCCTCCATCCTTGGAGCCAGAGTTTTGATAGCGAGCTCCTGTGCAGAAGCTTTCTTGCGACGCTGAAGGGGCGTGCGTCGATCTTCAGATGCACATGTTGTTGAAGCAGTGCGAGCAGTCTCAGCTATTGCGTTTTTGATGGTAACTGGGAGAGGGAGATCCTTATTGCTCCCGTCAATACAAAGTAAAGCTTTCGTTATTTCAGAAAAGATTTCCCTTTCAGAGCCTTCTTCTGTTTTACCAAAGACAGTGATTGAGTGCTTTACCAAGTGGAGAGTGAAGTTAAGTATTGCAGTTGAGCAAGAGTTCGATTGAATTTGTGACTTCTCGAGTGAAAATCTAACACTGTTTTTGTCTTGCATTGTACTGAGTGTCTTTCGCAAAGCAAATCCCAATTCTGTGTTTCCGGAGCCAAAACTAGGCAATGGGCTCCGCGTCAGAGCTGAATCCCCGTCATCTGCAAATAATCTCAACACTCCAGATAAGAAAGCCATCGCTTCAGGTGCCAATCGTTTTGCATCCTTGGTGTATTCCATCATGAGGCCTGAGCAGAACAAGCCAATGACGACATCATACTGTGACTTCAATGGCGTCTGGACTATGATCTGGCCTAAAAGTAATAGTGCTGGGGTGACTACTGCATGTCGTTTATCAGTTGATGGGAAAATATGCGGTAATGCTCTCATCAAAAATAACATGCCTGTCGATGGCCAAGCCGAGAATTCCCCTTGGCAAGCATCTCCCAATGGAGTGACTTCGACATCTCGTAGGCGTTTCGCATGAGCTTTTTGAAAGACACCCAATCGACGGCTCCAGACAGCTCCAGCACACTCTGGTGAATCCTGGGACATGGCATAGAGAACTTTGGTCAGAGAGTTCAACTGTTCATATCTTTCAAGATCAGGCCCTCCATTGCCAGAGTTGAATATTTCGTCACCGACAGCAATAAAACGTCGTAGAAGGACATCATAAAAGTTTTGCATTCGCTCTTTGTTCTTGTGATTGAGGCGTACAGAGTTTGCAATGTGAATACGTTGGATAATTAAGGAGGCATCTGCACCAGTAGATGCATGCGTGGCAATCATATCATGCAAGGCATCAAGTGTGGTAGGTACTTCGAAGACAAATGGGATGGCGTCTCTGACGATTGTCAGGCAAAAGAAGAGAAACGAATGTGTCAGTGATGTCAATGCGCTTGGAGACACACGGAAGTAGGGCCAAAATTATGCAATGACAAGGCAAATGCCGCATTGCAATTCCGAGGGTACTATGAGGCATGTCATTTATTATATGGTGAAGCGCGAACACGCACGAGAAGAAATCAAGCAAAACGCCATCATTCGTCTCAAAGCATCACATGTCGAGCGATGCACGTAGAAATTGATTTCACCAATCGAAACAATAAGTTCAATATCAATTGCAAAGTAATCCCAGACTCACTTTGCCCTCAACTTCGCTTTTAGTTTCTTCCTCTTTGCCATCACAGCTTCCGAATCCTTCGCTTTTTCTTCCTCCAACTCTTTTTCTGACTTGGGCAAAGGTCTCACATCTTCTTCTTTCATACCCTCCTCAAAATCTCCGTCGTCATAGGTGACATCGTAAATGTTTTTCCCGTTCGCACCTTTCCTCACTGCCGTAATTACACCATTGTACCAGTTTTCCTTCCCTCCGTATTGCTCACTCGCACGGTAGTTGCCCTGTACTTTCACACCCTCGGCCAGCTGAACAGGTGTAACGTCGTGCGCATCTTCGTCGCTTTCGTCATCGCTGCTGCCCGCAGCTGATGCTTCGTCCCCAGAATCCCCCAGATCTTGCCTAGAACTTGACTCTTCTGAAGTATTACTGTGCGTGTCGCCTTCCGAATTGTCGTCGTCGGTATCTGCCCCTTCATTATTTTCATCTTGCTCCTCACCAACTTTGCCAACTACTTTTCCATCCTTGTCAACATAAACAAGTCCATCGGAAGTAAACCGAACTTCTCTCCCATCACCCCCCTTTTCTTCGTCGTCGTCCGAATCACTCAATTCTTCAGGATTCAAACCACGCTCCCTCTTTCTCTTCTTGTTGTCTACTCCTTTCTTGCCATTCTTACCCCTTTTTTTCCTTCCCATATCATCATCTGAAATATCGGACAAGTCATCCTCGTCAAAATCACCATTCATACGGGCCAAACGTCTCGTTTCTAGTTTGTGCAATCGATCCGCTTCTTCTTTGGCAATTTCTTCAGGAGTTTTAGTACGATCCGTGGCTTTGACTTTCCTTTCAAACAGATATTCCTGCGAATAAAAGACAAACACCAGGCATTGAGCTTTGAGTTACTGGAAAGCACGTGATGAAAAGACAACATTCTGACAACACTCAGGAATAATGTCTACCTTCATCTCCTTATCCCAATCATCCATCTCGACATCTTCTGCACTCAAAGTCCCCGCTTTCTTCTTCTGGGATCGTTCAACGCGTTCTTGCTCCTTGTCGCGGAATTGAAGCAATTTGGCCAATTCACTAAAGGATTCATCCATGGTTTCAAATGTTTCAGCTGTGATGAAAAGCAGGATGTGAGATACAGAAATAATGTTGTGCGCGCAACGTAAGACAATGTCAATCATCCGCCACCACACCAAATCAAAACACAAGCTAAAGCACTCACCCTGATCCTCCTTCCTCTTCATCTTCTCCGCCTTCTCCATCTTCTTCCTCTGAATCCTCTCTTCCAACTCTTCCCTCCTACTCCTGTAGGCGGTTCCCAAATCCGCGCTCCCTGCCGCTCCGTAGGCACCGCTTTCTTTGGCATTCTGAGAATCGAATTTGCCTCCTCCAAAGTGTAGACTGGTGTCTACCTTGTCTAGATCTTCGTCGTCATCGTCGTCGGAGAGGAAATCGGTGTTGCTCGGCTTATAAGATTCGTCAATGGTTTTGCCCTAGGTAGTTTTCGAGTTTGGATGCGATTCAAACAAGGTGACAACATGAATTCACAATCATCCACAAACGAACGCTTCGTTCAAACACCGGCAATCAGAAACACTCACCCCATGCGTCAATCCCCCCTCCTCCATATCATCGTCATCCTCCAAACTAAACTTACTCCGCTTCCGACTCCGCCGAACCCTCTCCTGCACAATTCGTTTCAACATAGCCTCCTCCCTTGACAACCTCGCCTCACCGATACGTCGATCGATGAATTCATTGGCCTTGAATTCGTTGGCTCGTGCCACGGAGAGGATACGTTTGCGACGGGCTATGCTTTCGGCGAGTGCGGTTTGGGCGCTTCGTCCTCCTCCTCCTGCGGATGGAGTGGCGGGTTTGCGATTGTGCACGTGGTGTTTTACCTTGGTGGAGGAGGTGCGAGCATTTTCGAAGGGGCTGTGGGTGCTTTGCGGGGTGAAGGAGGAGGATTTACGATGAGGTATTCCTTTGGGGAGGGATTGGATGGATCGTTTGGATTTGTTTTTAGAGCGTGCTTTGGCCATTGTTTGTTGGTGAGTGTTGTTGATGTGTTGCGATGATCGTTGGTGTTACGTTGTGAATGGCTGTTCGTATGGCCTGTGGAGTATCCTTCTGCTATCTGTGAAGAGATGATTAAGAACAGAAACAAGACGATGGATTCAAAACAATAGTAAAAAGTTAGATGATGATTTGATATCAGAATCGGTAGAGCGGTTGAAACATTCGAATCAAATGTACATCGTCTCAAGTCCGATGAACACCAAGTGAGTCGGTAGCAGGTTTTATATCATTGCAGATCTAAGACATCATTTCCAAAACTCCGTCGTTGACACGCCAATCAAAGCAAATGGAACAACGAGAACTAGGTGTGATACCACACGTATTGTGCCGTAACGCCATAGCGACGCGACAAAGAAGAAGCCGCAGACGGCTTTGCTTCATTCGTGGGTGTACTCACAGCCTGAATGGAGAATATAGAAATGAATGCGTGTATGACATGGGCATGGATTGGAGTTGACGTCGATCGGCCGTGAACGCGAGTATCAATTCTTCACTAGAGATGGAGGGCTGAGTTTCCCGTCGCAACCACCACAAGATAGACGCCTTCAAACACTGGCATGTTATTAGGTAGCTGATTGTATTGTTCACAAACACATCAAGTATCGTACAATATCATACAATAAAAATAATACATAACATCATTGGAATGATTGATTACGATTGGATGGCAGCAGTTTAAAAAAAATATCAGGACATCTAACTGTGATTGAGACGTCAAAGGTTGTTAGGTTATGGGTCTCAAGGATACGTTGGTACCTAACGAATCATGAGGCAGAATCACTCGGTACAACATTTAGAACCAAATATTCCCTTTAAAGTTTTCGGATGGGTAGCAACAGGAAAAGTCAAAAGATACATCTAACCCTTCTAAACACAGATTTGGGTATCCAACGAAGACAGCTCACATGTATCACACAGAATTTGTTGTCAGTATTCCCCCTCAACAGCTAACAGAGTAAAACATGTGTGAAAAAGGGTCAGCTTTTTAGCATTGTGCACAATGTTGGAAAGTGAGTATTGTAATTCTGTGACACCGAAGTTTGCCTAACACGCGCCACAAACTGTATTGTGTACAGTGTTCCAAAACTTCTGTCACTTACACTCGTGTCAGGTTTGGTTTGAAGACTGATGATATGGCTAAGCAGAATGTTGAGGTGTCACTGTTTGCAGCCGTAGAAAATGTTCCAGGGGCATTGGTGACCAAAAATCGTGATAGCTTGCTTCTGTACCATGAGAATTCCCACCCCTGAACACATCTTGGTCTTCCACACCAAGATGACAACAGTTCTTGTCAAACTACCCCCGCGGGCACCACTGTTGCACCCATAGTAATCAGTTCAATGCTGGTTCAGCTTGTTACTAAGTATTGTTATGGTATGCTACTTAGATGTTTTTGTTGCAAAAAATCACTGGGAAGAGATTGAAGATTGATTAGATGCAAATTTGACAAGGGTAAGAACATATATTACTTCAGCACATCATTGCCTCAGCAAAATCTCACATCTCACCCTTCCTACTCCTCAAATTATCCAAGGATAGCTGTTCATCTGGATTTAGTGATGGATTTGTGTGTTTAAAATAAGTATCTCAAAGATATAAATTAGGCACAAATAAACAAATCTCTTGTCAGTTCTCCTCCTGTTCCATATGTCCCTACTTCAGCTTCAAAAGATTTCTCTCCTTTTTCAGCAACTTAGTGGATACAATACTAACCAGGAGATCTTCAGCAAGAAGCAACAATCAACATTACTATTGGGCTAAAGAGATTTAGTCCAGTAGTTGGTGTAGCAAATTAGTATTTTAGATTTTATGCTACCATCACACACAAGCAACAAGCAACTATTGAATCACCATGGACCAAATGAATCATGCTCCTTTACCTCTGGTGTTTTCATCTTGAACACAATCTCAAATAGTTCTATCATTTTATGTGACTGTAGCATAATTGAATGTTTCATATTTAGTTATCCTTAAAAATATTTTTACAAGCATTACATTCTCCAACTGACATAGGTGGGTGGGGAAACCATGTAACGAACTCTTGCTTCAATTTGCTATTATCAGACTCATCATTTGTGAATTTCTCCACTGTCATAGCTTCCGGACCACTGAAAGTTAAGTGATCATGCTTCAATTGAAGAGAAGTGTACAAAAGGTTCTGCAGCTCCTCCTCAGTCTTCATCCATTGGCAATAGAATGCCTCTGAATAGACATGATAATTTCTGACAACCATGATGATATTGTGGTGGTAAAATGACTGCTACAAGCTGTGGTGATGTATTTTTGTGGTTGCCCATTTTATGTTCATTTTCAAAGGTTAATGTGAGTTATCAAAGTGATCCTTGAGACGTGATTAATTGTAGTATTTCACACAAAAGTGTTCTTCGGAACATGTGAAAAGATATATCTAACTAGTGAAAAGTCTGAGAAGACATAAATCTTTGCTACAAAATGGAGGTACCTCAAGACTCAACTCACTGTACTAAATCAATGGAAGATCTTCCAACAGTAACCATATGCATAGTTGAGTTGGTGGTACTGAAACTGGAGATTATGTGGCGTGTTGTGGTGGATAAATCTGTGCCTTCGTTTAGTTTTGAATTTTACCCACAGTCCTGATTTTATCCTTTTTAGAAGGATGAAAACAATATGGCAAATTTCTGAGAATTGCAAAATTTGTATCATTCCAAAAATGATTGAAATCATCAATTCAAACCTTCTTGGCCATGATGCACATACATTGCATTTCATTCATATCTGAAGGTGTTAACTTTGCTGACGATGCCATGTGATGAGCTCTTGACAAATGTCTCTTGGTCAGTGTTATGTCTATGCTCATGGAATGTCAACTTCATCATTTGAAATATTGTAAACATTTTCTTTCATAGAAAATGAAGGCATGAAAAGAAGAATCAGTACGCAACACGTGTGACGACAGAATCACGTTTCATCAAGTCACACTAAAATTGAGATATCAACAGGAAATCATATTGCTTTGCCTGCAAAATCTTTTGAGATATTAGCAAAAACAACAACACGAATCAGTCATTTGTAAGAGATTCTTCACTCTTACTTTGTACAGAATTTCAATCCTGAACAATTTGCCAGTTTGACTGTTTTGGTAAAGAGCGGTCTGATGCATTTAATCCTCGTTATTTTACCCAGATATCATAAATGATCGATTTAGGGGTTCATGCATATTTAGTCATAGTTATGGTCATGCTAGTGTAAATGAAGAAACAGAAGATTGCTTTAGAGTGACAGCAATCTTCAGCCTCCTACGGTTTTTGAGGAATGTAAGCTAAATATAGGAAGAACAGAAGAAGAAAGCACAGCGTGTACTATATTTTTAATTTTGTCCGAGCAGCGTTTCAGAAGCAGTAGAATCTCAAATAGAAATAATTTTCCCAATTACTCAATATGTTCTATCGCATTATCCTAAAGTCAACACACACCCTTAATTGCCTCTTTGCCACACTGCCCACCTTTGAAACATGAATGACTTCCATTTTCAAACCCAATGATTGACAAGCACCCTCTAATGTCCGTCTAGTTCTATCACACCGCGGCAGCTCATGATCTGCCGCAAAATCATACCAATGCATTTCACCCTTGGATTTCAATAATGGCAGCATTGCAGAAAGAAATTGAGCTCCAGCATCACCGGTACCTAGGTCGCCATCTAGTGCGCCTTCTTTTGGCCTCGGGGCAATGATGCGATCATATGTTTCGATGTCAAGGGTTGGGAGGATATCTAACGCATCTCCCTCCATGATATGTAGTCGCTCCGCTGCTCCCTTCCCCGATCCGGGACAAGTCGCTGTTTTGTTTCGTTCCAGCATTCGTTTTGCACGTCTCAGGCATTCTGCCGCTACTGCATTTTTCTCAATGGCCACTACCTCACTTGCCTCTGTCCGGGCAGCAATGAGCAACGCCTCCATACCGATTCCAGCAAATACTACAAGTACTCTTTCACCACGAGCTACCTGTTGCGAGAGGCGAAGGCGTTCTGGTGCCATGCGAGGTGAGAAGAAGGTGTGATGAAGATCGACGACACATTTGATGCCATACTCATAATGGCTTGTGACAATTGGATAGCGAGGTGGCCCAGCGAGTTGTAGGAAGCCATTTTCTCCAGGAGAACGATCGGTTGTAGAGAGTGAATTGGTTCGTGCCACACATATCTTCAGGTCGGTGTGTACAGACAATTAACATGAGCTAGTTGGCAATAAGCAGAAGATAGCAGTGATAAAAGAAATCTTGCCTTGATTGCCTTGTTTTTGTTCAAAATCCACTCCCCGACCATTTTCAAAACCTCTTCATTCCCCTCTGGAACAGAATTTAATACCGCAACATCACCGATGATATCATAAGATCTCGGAATCGGAAGCCCCGAGGTTAACCTTGCACTCCTTGCGCTATTGCTGTTGTATTCGTGACTGTTTGCGCCATCGCCTAAGTCATCGTGTTTCTCGCGATACCAGTCTCCCTCAAACTCTTCCAAGCCCGATGTACCAGTTTCATCTTGAATACTTTCATAAGGCTCTGTATCAACTTCTTGACCTTCGGCCATACTCTTTACTGCCTCCACAAACCTCTCAATCTTACTCCAATTCCTCATATGCCTTTCGTTTACCAACTGAGCCAACCATTCAGCATTACTTGCCTCGCTTTCACTGTCTGGGTTGTAGAACAAGCCACGTCGAGGAGAAGAGGGTAGAGACAGTGGCATATCTAACCCTTCGTCTCCCCATATGGCGACGAGATACTTCGCTCCTCTTCCTTTGGGTTGTCGATTCCTATTGTTGTCCCCGAGTCGATTTACAGCATCCTTTGCATCATTGCCTTCCCCGAAATTATGGATTATGTCTTCGTCATCATCCTCATCAGGAGAGTCACTTGTATTCCACGAGGTCAATCCAACATTTTTGAACGAAGGACGCGCCAGCGACATCAGCACTGAAGCTGACTTGAGACTGCGACACATGACGTGCAAGATGAATGGTTCATACCGTAGCCAAATCGGAGTCTCTGTCTCCGTGTGTTGCCCTTTTACTTCGCCCTGCAGCACCTGTGTTTCTGCATCCGAGTTAATCTCCAAAGAAGGTGTCAAATTGTTGCTATTCTTTTCCAACTTCTCCCGAAAAGCGGCATTATTCCCGAAATTCTCAAACTGCCCCACGCTCGGTATGGGATCACCGCACCCACCGGTAGCATCCGTCGTTAAGGTTTGTAGATTGAAGTAACGTGTGGGATTGGTGATTTTCTCGTGCGAAACACGGAATCGTTGAAAGAATCCCATTTTGTTTGATGCCTCCGCAGTTGCTTCGTCGAAATCATTCCCACTCTCAACTATCATCTTCCCGTGCACACCATCTCTTCCCGCGATAGAACTAATGTTGTTACCATCAGATTTATGCCAGCTTTTGATCCCATCACCAACGTACAGGAAACATCTCCCGCTGCAACTGGAAGTTGTATAATACTCATTTCTGGAATTGATGGCAGAACAGATGGCGACTGCACGGGGGTCGATTCGACCAGCGGAGGATTTGTCGCGTTTGGACAAAACGACGAGTTTACGTTGGGCGAATTGTTGGTGTGATTGGTTTTTTTTGTCGGGGTATTTTCTCATGATGTTTTGAGAGTGTCGATTATCTCACTGCTACGTCAAATACGAATGAAAGAATATTGTTTATGCACCAACTATTGGCATGCTTGTAGACAGGATGATTAAGATGAAAATGAAGAGAAAGTGAATGGTCAGTTTGAGTGCCCGAATAACGATAGCACATTCAGAACCAATAAAAATTATGATACATCCAATGGAGCGTCGATCACTTGATAAAACGGCACGCACCCTAAAAAATGCTACACAAAGTAGCGGGTAATTTTTTGAGCCCCGCTCGGTAGAAATTGATGACTATTCATAATGGGTACCTCATATTATAAGCTAGCAGGCTACTAACTATAGTATTGTACCTCTAGCTCTAGTCTACCGTATATACCGGTGAGGATAATTTTTGATATTGTACATATATTATTATAGCATGGTACTTAGATTAGAGAAGTCTAGCAGCAAGACAGGCAACTTTGGCCTTTGGCCATTAAGAGTCGCCAGCTGTGTCGTCCAATGTCGTCCAGTGTCATCAGTTGATGTCACTTAAAAATATCGGGGCATTTCATGCCGTCACTACGGGTCGTTAAAATGTTGTCAGGTGTCGTCACTTCGGTCGTCATTCTGTTATCAATGTCGATATTTGGGTCATCAAAAGGACTTCACAGTCGTCACTTGGGTCGTCAGTTTGTCTTCACTATGTTTTCACATAAGGTCGTGATTCGTCTTTGCCGTCACTTTGTTCATCACTATCGTCAGTAGGCAGTCGTATATTTACTACGTAGGGGTCGTCAGTGTCGTCAAGAAGGTTCGTTAAAATGTCGTTAACTGCTTTCAGTTCAGTCGTCATTTTGTCTTCAGTGCCCTCGCTTGGGTCATCATTTTGTCTTCAGTGCCCTCGCTTGGGTCATCATTTTGTCTTCAGATGTCGTCACTTGGGTCGTCACATTGTCGTTAGGGTCGTCATGGTGCCTTCTTATGTTGTCACTTGGTTAGTCGCATTAATGAGATAATGTAAAAGACGTCAGTTGTCTTCAGTTGTTGTCAGTTGACGTCTGTTAATCGCTCAAAAATCTTCCACGTGGCAAACTTGCCTGTCTTGCAGATAGCAAGGTACCCATTGTGGATATATCCAGATATACCCACTTTATGTCCAGTTATGAACTAGTAATGGACACAAAAAATTCGGCCGAATCCTTATGTCATAAGGAAATGGTCTGTGGAGCTGGGTATGTATGCTTAACCCTCCAACACATTGTTGCACAATTGTGAGTTAACTAGGTACCTTGGGGACCCAATTGTAGCTTAACTAGAGCCGTAAATCTCTATCTTGGTTAAACGATTTTACCAATGATTACCTACATATCTACCTACCTATCTCTACTTACCATGTGTAAGATGGGTACTTCAATAGGAACCACCGTCGAATTTGGATTTTTTTCATTTGTATGGCAAAAGCATGGCAAATGGTGCTAATTGTGTTCGCCTAAATAATGATCAAAAATAATATTCTTGGTGGGGGTCTATAGTGTTAATTTTTCACGAGGAATTGATCGGTCACGTCAGATTGACTCAGAAGTGGGTGGAAGTGGGCAAAATCAAATTTTCAAGTTAACTAGTATCAGTTTTACGGCTAGTTTATTAACTAGTATCACTTTTACGGCGAGATACGGCAGAGGGTTAACTGGTACCTTCGTTACAGTAGTTGTGCTAGAAATTGATGACTTAGTCTCTTTTGAAAATGGTCTAGCAGCGGCCCATTTCTAGGCAAATAGACTATCGTTTGGGGCAGTTTATAGCAGCTAGAATATCATTCCTATAGTGTAAGTTAGTAAGTCTATCTAGGATGTCATGGGTCCTATTTTTTGTGCCACCATACAAAGTTTGCATGTAATATTGGCCCATATGGACTGCGAGCTCCAGCGTCTCCAGCGTCTCCAGCGTCCTAGCTCTCGCATGTTTTGAACTTTTCCTTACGAGCATCCACAAAAGATTGTGATCATTATCATTTTTGGGATCATTTGCACCACAGAAAGAAAATAGCAGGACCACCGCAAGACCACAGCAATCCTCATGTCTAGACATTGCGGCAATGACAAATCCCCACCCCATCAACCGCAAACCCTTGGCACCATCTCCAGCACCCTATCTCCCCTCCACCACGCCAACGGCTCAGCCTTCCTCTGATGAAGCAATACCCACATGATAACTGTCATCTATGACCAATTGTGCTTTGCAAAGGGGCATAACTTTAGGAGTTCAACGTGTAGTTTCTTCCGGTGACAATGGGGCAGATGCCATCAAAGACAATGATGTTGGAATGAGGTTTTTGAATGTCACCCTTCCTTCGGGAGGGGGAGGGGGGATAACAGGTGAGAACTGGAATGCTTTTTCATGACACCCTGTCGTCTGCATACTATAGGAATGGATTCCCTGCTGTGTAGCTCTGGGGTGGTTCAGATTCTTTGAGTCAATAGAAGTGTTTTTGGTATGGTGTTGAATTGTGCTGTGTTGGGGGTTGATAGATGCAAGTGTTGCTATGAGAGGTTTGTTGGTGATTTGTATTTAGGTGGTTGTGGAGGGGAGGAATAATTGCACTTTATCTGCTTTTGTATGGACTGATGCACTCTCAGTAAGAGCAAGGTGTGTCATTTAAGTCCATGCTCTCTATATTACTTCTTCACCTTGACTAAATCTTCTGCTTCTCAGAACCCGAATGAATGCCGTTTAGAAAGTCTATGTAGAGTGCTTGAGCTTTCCGTACTGGAATGATGTCTGCCAAGATTGCAGAACACGCAACAAGGGTACTGCACAGACTGCTCAACAACATAACAATGAAACAGAGAAAGAAGAGAGTAAGGGGACAGTAAAACATTGCTAAAACTCAAAAACCATGGGACTGGTTGTGCAATGTCTGTGAGTCTAACGACGATAACAAAATGGGCGAGTTGTGGCTCAAGATGCATAATGTTTAGTATATTGCCAGCCAAGATTGGCTGGAGCTTCTAGTGATGGTGGATTCATAGTCCATAATCACATGTTTGTAACAGAGAGATTTGATGCTTTTTCTACACTCAAGCAGCAACACTGAGAACTGGTTTTGATCCTGGTCTGCTGTAGTACGTAATCGGAATATCTAGTGAATAGAATGAAGGGAGTCAGTCATCACATGTCCAAAAAGCAGAATGATCAGCTGGTAAAAGTAATTTCGACCAGTTCCGTGCGATTTGCATTTGTAGGTTGGAGGGTTCGAGGTTGAAATCAATGAGCTCGTAAAAAAGTGAAGGCAATGGGTGTTCTTCCAACGTTCACAATTTTGGTGTTAAGCTGCAGGAAAAGCTAATACAGTCTTCGGTGGAAGAAGCTCTTGAAAATACAGCAGACTTATAATGCACAAAACTTGCAGAGTTAGGACGTCAACTATAAATTATCCCTACACTACTTCCAATCTCGATGATTACACTTCTTTTCTGCGGTGATAGGTCAAATAAGCACGGGTTTTACAATGAGCTACAAGTAGTGACATTGTACCTTTGATTGGATTGCTGCATAATTCGAAGTTCTTACACCACCAACACACTTCCTTCCGTGACCCCACCTTCTATACCCGCATAGGCTTCATCATCTTCCCAGTCCTCAACACCAACATTGTTACAAAAAACCCTCTTCTATCCTCATACGCCAAGCAATTTCCTGCCATCTGAGCTGTGATGCACATCTGACACCATACAGAACAGCACACATCTTCCCAACCAATGGGTACATTTGAACTGCTGTCAATGCTTCCAACGCTATGGCCATAGCATATGATTCCATCTCTGGGGTTATTCCAGCACATGCCCATTTGATACCAGCACAAACAGCTCTCTTCTGGGCTTGGCTTGGAGATAAGGGAAGAAAACGGAACAATGATGTGTTGGCCTTTCAGAACTCTGCCATCCGGGACTGTGACTGTGAAAGTGATGCCATTGTACATGGCATCAAATGTGTAACCAGCATTAAGGGTGGCTGGGGTGATTACTTGGACGTTGGTGGGGGTGGGGGTGGTGGAGCCATATCCTTTCTGGTTTGGAGAGAGTTTGGAGTGGTTTGGAATTATGTGTAGTCAAATGCGGTCAAACGGCAGTCAAGCGGTGTCTTGCATTCTTTGTAGCAAATATGGAGCATCCACTGTAAGAAGGCTATCAGAGGGCTTGTCCACATGTGTTTTTTATTGGGATGAAGTACCAAACTGTGGCGCAAATGTGAGATGTGATGTCTCACATTAGACCGAATTTTTTGGAGACAGTGTGAAAAAAATCAGTGCCCGTGCACAAATTTGACATGATGGATGCTCCATTGCGGTTGATGCTTGCTATGGTACCGAACGTAAAAATTGGTTGATGGGTCCCGTCAGAAATCGGTGGATTGGATCACATGGGAGTGAGTCCTGTATGCCTGAATGATTTTTCGGAACAGCCAATTGGTGACTTTGTACAACCTGATGACCACATAAAATCTAATAGGGATCGATTTTTTGGTTCGTTGATTGGGTCTGGCTCCACTTGGATTCTATTTTCCTCTTGACGTCCAATCAACCAATTGGTTTTTGGATAGAAATATTAGCCATGACTACAGTATAAGGATTGAAAGTGGCGGGAAATACATTGTGTGGCAAAGAATAAGTTGACATGGCAAGAAAAAATGACCTGGCAAGGAAAAAGCCCTATTGAATGCAATCTGCTTGCAATTGCCAGCAATTGTGCCAACAAAGTCAAGTCCAATACAAAATGGCGCATTACCAAAAATTCTGTCATGGATTCCGATCGGTGATTGTGATCAAATGTTACAAAGTCCCAGCCTAAGATGCTGTCTCTCTACCTCTTTAGGGGCATTGTTAGCACTTGTCACCTACCCATTTTACACACAACATTTCACCCCCTTTTTAGGCAGGTCAATTTTTCCCTCCACTATTCACTATTCACACATTTCACTGATTTTTCACCCTTTTTTGACTGCTCATCACATCATTTGGACATAGATGGTGACCACCCATTTTATGGGCGGACCCACTCATATCCACCTTTTTTAACCATGAGTTGTTTGCATTGAACTGCCAGGCTATGGTTTCTTACAAATTACAATTTCTGTATTTTCGAGTAGTTTCTCCAGTTCAATAAACAACAATATATCTTATCATTCGTGCGTTGAGCTTAAACATGCAATAGATTCTCTTTGCCTTGCGTGTATAGTGTTGCTGATGCAGCTCCTACATTATCAGAAAAGCTTTTGATACCTTTTATTGGTGGTGACTGTGCAGACTCCTCAAAAGTTGCATTCAACTATTATTTGTCACAATTACGAATCTGTGTTGAGATGGTATTTGGACAAATGGTAAATATGTTTTGTATGGTGAGTGGGAAAATTGAGGGGAGAATGGAATGGGTATCTACAATTTTGGTTGCATGTGCAAGATGATAAACCCTTTCTAATTACATGTCTATCCATGGAAGAGGAGATAGAAGAGCTAGGATAGGCTAGGAGTCACTGCACATAAATGTGCCCTGTATAGAATGAGTTATTTCCCTGGTGTGCCTAATGAAGAGTTTGAAGTTTATGACAGTATTTCTTACCTTGAGAAGACACACTGCAAACAAAAACACCAGCAACCTCCCAGTACACTTGAGTGTACAGAGAGGTTACCGGAGCCCCCCGGAATGGCATCTTCCTGTAACCTCCCTGTACACTTCTATAACATGCTCCGGTACACTAGTCCAGTCTTCCAATTTATTTCTGTGTACAATAGGAATTGGTGATATTTACAGGAAAACAGACTTCTCAGTAAGTCTTAGAATTGATATCAATCCAATTAGTGGCTATAATAGCATTACTTAGTAGCTCAAAAAAGGTTTTCCAGTGGCACACCTGAAGTGTACATGTGAGCTACTGGAAGTGTATGGGATAGGGTTACTGGAGTGTACGGAAGGGTTACCGGGAGTATGCCTGAGGGTTACTGGAGTGTACTGGAGGGCTACCGGGTCTGATATACTGTTGGATTACAGTACTATAGAGCAGAGTATGTGCAATTTATCTTAACTAATAAAATTAAACATACTACATCATCATAAAAATTCTGGGCCCGCCCCACACATCGCCCACCACCCTGAGCCCACCAAAATGCCACACATGCCACAATTTCAGCCCCAAGCTAAAAAATGAAACTGCAGACCATACATCAGGGTAGAAGAAAATTAATTATTTAATTGAAACTAAGCTGAAATCAAAACGACTCACCTGAAAAATTTACATGCCGCTGCCAATTGTTGTTGGCTACACGGCGGTGCCATGCGGGATCCCAAACTCTGTCTGTGGGCTAAGTTTTGGCTGTTCTCATGGCTGGCCTGAAAATAAATAAATTGAAAATTAGATGTAGTCAAAAAAAGGCTAAAAATAATTGTGTTCACCCCGACTTACCCTGAAAGTATACCTGCCGATGCCAATTGTTGTTGGCTAAATGGCCGCCGATTTTCAGTCTGTGGGCTGAGTTTCGGCCATTTGTCCAGTAGGCCTGTAGTAAATGAATTGGAAAAAAATGACATGTGTCGTGTAAAATACAGCAAAAAAGGGTGAGTTCATCATAACTCACCCCAAAATTATACCCGCTGATGCCAATTGTTCTTGGCTCCTTGGCGGTGCCAGGCGGGAGGGCTAACTCAGTTTGTGTCCTGAGTTTCAGACTTTCCTGCAGTACACCTATAAATATTTAATTAAAAAAATGTGGTAGAAATTGTTGAGTTCATCAGAACTCACCCTATAAATATACCTGCCACTGCGGCAGTTGTGGTTGGCTAGGTGACGGTGCCGGGCGGGATCCCAAACTCAGACTGTGTGCTGAGTTTCGGCGATTTCACCAGTAGGTCTGTAAATATTTAATTGAAAAAAATGACGTGTGGTGAGTATAATAATGCAAAAAAGACAAGTTCATTAGAAATCACCCTATAAATATACCTGCCACTGCCAATTGTTGTTGGCAACATGGCTGTGCCAGGCGGGAGGGTTAGCTCAGTCTGTGGGCTGAGTTTCGGCCATTCCCGTGGTACACCTGTAAATATTTAATTGAAAAAAATTGGCATGTGGTGAGGATAATAATGATAAAAAGACGAGTTCATTAGAACTCACCCTATAAATATACCTGCTGCTGCCAATTGTTGTTTGCAATACTGCGGTGCCAAGCGGGATCCCAAACTCAGTCTGTGGGCTGAGTTTCGGCCTTTCCTATGATGGGCTGGTGGGGTATCAATGTAATTGAAAAAAATAAAGGTGATGTGAAAGCAGTGAGAGGGCACACAGCTACAGTTGCTTCTGGAACAAGCACCTGTGTTGTAGTATGGTACGGTACAATATCATACCGTATGCTGTGGGAACATGTCACGCAAGAGTGACGTGCAGTGATACAAAGGAATAAGTACCAATCATGTAGCCGCACGTCACAAAATTTCAGCCCTATGTGTTATTCTTGTGTTCTCATTCTTTGGTGCAGTCACTTCTGATAGTCAGTAAATGGCATACTTGTGGGACAGGAAGTCTCAACATTCATATTTAATTCCTACATGGAGGGTGTTTAATTCCTACATGGAGGGTGTTTACAAAACTGACAGAACATATAATATGATACCCCAATGGATTTGAAAACAGAAATAGGACCAATAAGCCTTCACCAAATAAAGTCAAAGATCAAGCCTAGAATTGACAGCAAAACTAGACCCAACAGGTGATCTTACTGTTAGTAACTCGTGATTTGCAAAATGTCAGTCATGAAAGCTTAGCGTGAAAAATGTATTTGTGGCTTAAACAATAGGGAAAAACCGGTAACCCACCTGTACACTATTGGGACTTCCGGTTACCTCCCTGTACACTCTGACATTTTGAGAGTGTACCGGAAGGCTACCGGTGTTTTTCATTTGCAGTGCATTGTTCCAGCACTTCATGATCTAGAAATTTGTAGATCAATTCATAATATTGTGAGGTAGCAGCATGAACTGGCTCAGCAAAGTGTGCAAATGGAAGAAGGAATCAATCTAGATAGAGAATTCATTAGTCCATATTAAATATTTACATTTCTTGGTCTTAATTAACAACATTAATACAATAGTTTCTCTACTTATCTGTCAAGACTTCATCCAAGCTATTGCTATCTTCATCGGAAGATTTAAAATTGTGAGATAATGAGTTCTCCGACAAAGGAGGAGATGCCATCCCAAGACTCATTTTACACAATGATACTCATTGACATGTCTCTTCTTTGCCCTTTTTGCTGATTCATCAACCTGAGGGTTGTGTTGTGTTGATCTTCTCACCTGACAATGTCCTTTTTGTTTGCTTGTACTGGACTTTGTATCTTGATGTCTTCAGCTCATATTGTTGGATCTTTTCTTTCAGCTGATTAAGATGATCAAATTCCTCAAATTCGTGTAAGTGGTTATTTCTTTCTGCAAAAGCTTGCGATGCATCTTCTGTTACCTTGACTGCAGTGTACTTTTTATTTCTTACCCCACTGAACTCAGGGATCAGGCTAAAACTCAGTTCAGATCTATCATTGAAAGGATGACCGATTTATTCTCTGCCTTGTTTTGGGGGTGTCAGTTGATGTACGATGATAGGGGGTGCACACACAAAATGGACTTTTTTTAATTTGGCCTTTTTCATGAAATATTTGCTCTAACATGGATAACTAGGTACATTAGAGTGTTCCTATTTTTTTTTCCAAAAAAACTTGACCCCTTGGAGCACTACCATAGCATGCATTTGTCGAACAACTAGTGACTTAGGTATGCATACGGTATGTACATAAGTACATAACATGTATACATACTTTTATAATACTATAGCTAAGTAGTACATACCTACACACTTTTTACGCACGTACTATGTATGCACTAACAAATATTATCAAAGCATTATCAACCTAAACTCATTCTCCATCTTCCTTCAACATGTGTTTTTGTATTTTGACATCATAAATGCTTCATCTGTAATGAGTAAGTCCCCATGACGTAAACAATTTTTATTCCATTGAATATGCACTTTGCTCCTGTTTTTAAAAACCTACAACCACACCTTGACACCATTGTGGGACATTTTCCCCATCTTCCTCTTCGTATATCCAAAGCTGCTCAATTTTGAGACCAATGAATTGCTCATAAACCTCTGGTCTTGATGGTTGTAATTTTCCATTTCTATCTATCCTTCCCTCTATCTCTAACTGTTCTCTCAATTTTTCATAGCGACCTTCCAGATTCTCAAAATCTGCTGTCTTTGTACCCAACTGTGGTGTTACCTTCCTGGAAGGGAGCTCCTTGGTGGGTGATCCGGAATACCCCGTTGAAGCTGTTCTGGAATTCTCTTTTTATCAAATGCTCAAACAGTTTATCAGGAGAGACCTCTTTTCCATTCTTGGAACATGGATGAGGGAGATCTTTCCATCCAAAACCTGCAACCCAAATACGAATGTGTTCCTTCGTGGCATCCATTTTTGATGCTCTACTGTTCAAGAGTTCATATTTAGTTTTTTTTTGCATCTGCTTTGGTGCACCAACAAGCAGCTGAATGGAACATATCAACATATGTCAGTGCATTGACATATTCAGTTTGAGCGGCAATCATCTTTTTATTGCAAAGAATATCCTGCGTTTTCTTTTTTGCCTGCTGCTTTTTGTCCAATGCTGTTTTTTCTGCCTTCCAAACAGCTGGAGTGACATTCAGTGCAAAGCGCAACAATTGACTGTCGCATTCCAAAAAGAAGTTTGTGTTATGTTCCACCATTTACACTTTTCTCAAAGTCTCACTTGAAGTCACCATTAATTTTTGCCTGTCCTACTGCTGAGGCATGAATACCAAGGACTCATCCAAAAAATTGCAAGTGGCATGTGAGGGAAGCAAATGGACTTTCTGCAGGGCCATTTGTTGTCATTTTCCCAATGCAAGTGGCATGTTCATCATCTGTTGTTTGGCCCCAACTGAATTTACCATCAACACTAGAAAGATAGTCTGAAATTGCTTGCTTGGGTCACAAAGTTCCTTAAGAATGCATTCAGCAACTTCACATGCCATCAACTGTACTATTTTGGTTGTTTCAACATTTTCTTTCCATTGAGGATAAAACAACTCAGCATTCAATTGATCCATTGACAATACTTTGGAACCATCTATTGTTGGTGTCTGCTTCTCCTCATGCTGATATTGCATGGCTTCTTCCAGTGCATCAAGTTGCCCTGCTTCCCCTTTGTCACTTGTGTGGATCATTGAAAATATGCTGTTCATAAAAGAGTCATCCAATTACAGTTTGCCATCCATCATGATCTTAACTAATGCATCATGCAATGCATCAATTGCCTCTTCCATGGAACGTGACAACCAGTCATACCCACAAAGTCCCAAAGAATGTGTATTACCAGCTAGCCATTGCATTGGCATACAAATCTTGAAGTGAAGGATGGCCATGACCCGATACAATGCAACCATCTCAAGAGAAGTCATGACAATAAAAAGATTTTTTTGCAATATTATCTTTATGTGCTCATAAGCACTCATCTAAAAGTTCAACATAGTACCTGTAGTATTGCTTTGTGAGTCCCCACAAGATGTAAAGGATACATGTAAGAGAAAATGGTAACTTACCATCTATTCCAATACACTGCTGCCATATCTTCGCTACCAAATCTTGTCTAGAGCCAGAACTTCTTTCCGCCGGTACAAGCAAAGCACCAGGATGATTCAATTTCAGCCAATGAAGAAATATTGCACCTCCTTTTGGATAGTTTGCCAGTAGACTGAACTATTTGTCAAATGTCCTGAGTACTGCATTAAACATTGTTGACACTTGATACCGGAGGTCAATTGAATTTAAGTCGCTTGCCAAAACTTCATTCAAATATGATGACAGTCGTTTTGTAACAGCCCCAATCCATACATTACACATATGATGATGACAATCTTGTCTCAGTACCCTAACTAGTTTTAGCTCAGCATCTCCTCCACCAGAAACAAATTTTACATTTACTGCTAGTTCTATGGCCTCAGCCAACAGTTTGCTTGTAAGTCAAGGAAGGTTATTAGTATCTGTGTTGATGACACCTCCTTCCAATTTTGAAATGTACATTTCTGCCACCAATCAAATGTCATGGTTTGATCCGAACATGGTTTCATGAACAGATTTCCACTGATCTAAGAGAAATGATTTTCCTTCAGAGTATCTAAGATAGATTTGAATACAGTCTCCGATCTTTATCCTCAGGGAAAATGCAACTTGAAATTAGTAATGACATATAGTCAATGGTACAATTAACATTTCCGTAAAAATCATAAGAAACACTGAATTAATAATGAAAAAGCAATATTGAATACTTACTTAAACAATTCATCTCCCTCAATGTTAATGCTCAAATCCTGAAATGCAACGTGTCTCCTTGAAGTACCATCTGTGAAGAGCTGCTCCCATTAATCTGCTTTTGCAATGCTATATGTTGCTAGAGTTTGGACTACCACAAGCATCACAGTTCTAGCATCACCTATAGTCCAAAATGCTAGGCAGCTCAGAAATTGTAGTAGTGGATGAGAAGGTCTTGATCATGGTGAAATTGTTTTAATTAATTGCTGTAGGAGGAGTACCATTCACCAGTTGCTCAATGATTATCTACCAACCATAGAGATACCAAGAAGATGTACCTCCCCATCCATCTCTTGATTTTTCAATTGCTTTAACAGGAACAGCAACATCAGCAATGGAAAGATGAAAAGTACTGTCGTCCAGTAGTTCTTCAAGTTCCAAAACTGCAATGCGGTATGCTGAAAGCTCCCCATGCAACTATTTTATCTCTTCTCTTATGCTCTCTGTCAAAGCCTGTATGTCACCAAATCCCTTGAAAGACTTGTTTGCCTGTCGAATGGCTTCTCTTGATTTGATCTCTGTCTGATGAGTACAATGCAAGAGTTCAGAGACTCGTTTGTGAGCTTTGAGTTTTTAATTTTTCTATAAATCACAAACATTTGTTGACGTTCAGCATGCCTTGCTTCATGTTCTGCATCCTTTATTGCAATGGGTAACTTTGTCATGGCATTATCCTTTTCTACAATTGCCTGATTTTTCTCTGTCACAGCTGCAAACTTATCAGCTCTTTTGTCACATTAATAGAATAAGCATACGTCAGTTTTGAGTATTGTAGAAATAAAAATCAGTGACAGACTTACTCTGCTGCTTCTACCTTTCCTTTGCTTTCTTCTTTCAGCCGTGACAACATTTTCTCTGCATCTCTGTTCACTTGGTTTACTTCCTTCTGCAATGCAACAACTGACTTCATGTGTGATCTTTTTGTTCTGCAATGCAACAACTGACTTCATGTGCAATCTTTTGCTCTTGTATTGTAGAGCTTTCAATTGAGAAAGCTGCATTAAGCTTTTCTTCTCAAGAGGTGCAATTCTTCTTGCTGCAGAAAGTTTTATCTTGTAGATTCCCTTGTCCTTTTTATTACTAAATTTCTTTTGCCTTTGAATCCTATCTGCACTAAGACTCCCCCTAAGATCCTTCCACCAATTTTTTAACATTTGTGTTTTTGGCTTAGTTAAATGTTCTCTGCAAACCAAAGACTAACAAAACTCAATTGTGCTCCTCCTAAACAACCAGCTGATGTGTGTAGCTCCTTGTAACTCCTTCTGGCTTTTGAGATATGTAGCTTGTCATGTAAATACACCACATACATAACATGCACATCACGCCTACACATCACCTTACTTTTGCATGAGAGGTGGAAGGGAAAGTTTTGGCATTAACGGCCAAACGTACAGTATCAATGCCCTAGATTGTAAATAGGGAAGATGACTGCAAATTTTAGACATTGATGCTTTGCTAATTTCAAGATCCTCTAAATTGGTATCTTATGACATTTGGGGGAGCATAAATCAATTTTTCCAGAGTTACAGATCCAACCAAACAACTGAAATTTGCATTGAGCCATGGAATATGTCAGATATCTTTGGCTGCTGCTGTGGCCTCAATATTCACCCCCTAAGACCTGGCCAAGATTGAAAATCATTCTAGATCTATCTTGAGGACTTAAGTTCAGCTCCATGTGACCTTATGTTGTCAAGATCACCACCCCCAATTTGCAGCCATCATAGGTCTAAAATGATATTATGGTACAGGGTCTACCACATATAAATTGGTATGTTGCCTACGAATACATTGATGTCAGATAGCAAAAGTGTCAAAATTATTGGTGATGCCACATGATTGCGCAATGCTGCGCAACCTTTTTTGCTGTCATTAAAAGAAGACTACGGACAGACTGTCTGGCACTTATTGCATCGGAGCAATTTTTAATGACTGCACAGAGAAGTGTACGTCAGAATAGCACCACAAGTCCGTAGTGGATCAAAGTCCACCCTCTGGTTCAAAGTGAATTCATACTCCTCCCAATTGATGATTGAATCACTATAAAGTATTTCTGTTTCAACATATGACCTTTCATAAGGTGGAACCTCTACACTCAGTTGAGTTTTGGTGCATCATATCATTGGATTCCAACACATCTATACTCTTTATAGAAAGAAAAGAAAGCAAGTAATTGGCAACAGCTGGTTGAAAGTGACGAAGTGAGAATCAATGGAAATTAAAAGTTCCCACAGTTTTTTGAAGAGTAATAGTGTCTTCTTTGATTCTGCTCATAATATGCATGCATGAGGAATAGTATCATCAAACTGGAAGAAAAGAAGGGTGAGTTTGGAGGACTTGCTGAGGATTGGCTGTACGAAACATCTGATTCGGCAACAATATTATTGATAGTGATGTGCACACATCAGGTATTGCTCAGAGACAAATCATCAATAAGAATGATACAAAAGCTTGGACACAAACTTGCTATGGAGATGAGACATAAAAGAATTGAAGGCAATGATTGGAGGAGATTGCAGACTTTGAAGATAATCAATCAGAAGGAGGTGGAAGTGATGCATCTTAAGGAGAAGTACTCTTTGATGATCAATGCAACTCCAAGACACAAGAGTAATGCAGTAAGATATGTTGTAATAAAAATGATGATGAATCCAAATTGCTCTTTTCTTGCACTCATTCCATTATTTCATGCAGGATTTGCTTTCAGGATTCAAGAGGATAAAAATGAAACCTAAGAGATCAATAAATAAACCAAAAAGTATCTTTTTCCAGGTGACACGAGAATATCAAAAGACAGGATTGTTCCAATAGCATTTACGAATGAGAGCGGTTTGCCCTGATCACTTGCATGTTTAATTAATTACCATAGCATTAAAAAACCTCTAAAACTATAGCCCTTGTTGAGGAATTACATGTGTTCATCTTTTACCCAAAGCTTGATATGTCACTGCTTGCTCAGCTGCCAAAACTCAACCAAAATCATTAGAGAAAAGTTGAATAAAAGGGAGCAAAACAAGTCATGACCTGATTACTTTGGTCACTACTGAGGTGGCGACTCTTGCCAAAAAGGATCGCCTAAAACTGGATATTTTTTGCAAGTTGCCTGCGTTGCCAGTTTATATGTGCAACAAGTGTACAAAGATACAAAATGACGGAACTCACAATCCAACACAAGTTAACATTTTTGTCGCGATGAAAAATTATTGGTTTCTTTACAACTTACCCTATTTACCTCAAGGTAACCACAACAGACCCCTCCCGCCCGTTTGCCTACATTGCTCTTGCATGCTGACCACATGTCAATGATGTTTACAAGTTTTTCGGTGTTCTCCAACAGCATCAGAGGTTTCTCAGCAACTATCACAAGTCTTGGGGAGCGATATATACAGGTGTATTGCTGTTGTGAAGGGGAAACTACCCTTGATAGTTTAAGGTCCATTTGGGGGTATTGTTATCAAAAACTTGCGAATGTTCATGGAATTAGCTCAGTGGAACGTATAATCAAGTGGTACCTGTAAACCAGGTTTCATGGTAGAACTTTGTCAAATGACCCACTATAAGAACATTAAGTTACAAAAAAATATCACTCTTGTCATCAACACAAGTGTTCTTCCTAATTTTAGGTATAAGTCATTAAGGTCGAGTGTCTGTCACATGAAGATGAATCAAGAGAGAACATGCTGTGACATGTCTTGTTTGCCTTTACTTTGACTTGTCTCACTCATATAGGACTGTTTGAATAAGATATTACAAAAATCTAAATATGTTAAAGTTGTCATCAAACAAAAAATAACGCCCACCAGTGCTCTTACAAAAAAGCCATGGATTGAATTCAATATTGCTGTATAAATGATTTTAAACTGAGTAATATAAAGATATAATGCTGTTATGTTGTCATGTCAATGCTGAGCATTTAGTGAGTATGGACAGCATATAGAGAGCATGTGCGTGGCATGTGGCAGCACAACCTGGCGATTGACCAATTAATTTTATGGTAATTACTTATGACTTTCTTAATCTATATCTCAAACACGTTATCATGTGCCTTCATCATCGAATTGAAATATCTATCTGAATATAATGGGTCAAATTCTCTTTTCTCGGTAATCATATGTTTTGGTTATGTGTATACTACCATGGAGATGATGAACTCTCTGGTGTTTGGATGATATGCAACACTTCAGATATGATTAAGATCATTGTTTTCATCCTTGTTGCCAAAATGGATACATCACAAGATAGATTTGTTTCAGATCCTCACAAATTAGATTGTACCGTCTTATGTAATCACATTGAGCCTTCAATTAGAAGGCCAAAATAATTATTGTTTGAGTTCAGGTTGCCATGGTCATGTGATAAGCATGACAGGCCAATAATTGGCTGGTGATGTGGTGACTTCTCAGTGACAAGAAGATATGGTAACAATTGGTTTTTCTCAACTGGGGAGGTGCTTTATGCAAATTGCAAGGTTGAATTATTAGAGTGGTTTTAGAGCTCTGGATCTACAAAATGAATGCCCAAGAAAGGGTTCTTGGAATTTTCACAAAATGGTGGGAGCTGACATGTGGCTTGTTGTCCATCCCATTGGGCCAATTGCATTGCACCATGGATGGAAACATTAATTACAATTACTAATAACAAGGCCTGTGAAAGATTTAAACCTTTCTACCATTCACTGATCTTTTGCCCTATACCACTTGTCTGTTGTACAGTAAACAATGAGCTTTGTAAGACACCTTCTGACATTTGCTGTGGTCTTGGCCAGGTTCCAGCTCAAAGAAACATGTATTTACTCCCACAATAGAAATAAAATTCAAGGTTTATGTAGAGTTTTGACAAAAATCACATGCCACTTGCACACTAGTCACTCACCTGCCACACACCACTCACACAACGCATTCATACCACTTACAAATGGGCATGTACCATGGACATACAAACATATGCACACAACACACATCAAACACACATCTGCTGCACACCAAGCGCAGACCACACACACCATATGCTCAGTAAACTTTAATATGGGATGTTTGCAACATCTGGCAAAAGTTGCTGTTGTTGGCAAGATTGGGGGGTTAAGATGATATGGTGCAGAACATTGATGGAGAAAATAAAAGGGAAATATAAGTGCTCTATGGATCAGACATGATTTATTTATTTATTCCCTTATGAATATTATGATTAAGGAAGATTGCATATTGGATGCAAATCTGAAAGTTGCCAACCAGAGAATCAAATGAGACCATTATGAAGTATTTGAGCTTTAAAAGGTAAAGTGCACAGCATACTCAGTTTTGTCTGTTGCAAGACTTTACAATGACCTGTTCTTTCAATGACATCCTATTTTTCTATTGAATGAGTTGCATCATATCCTATTAGAGACTTTTTCAATCTAATTGTTTTGATCTGCAATTGAAATGACCTTCAGTATTATGTCTGAATAATTGGACCCTGTATGCAGACATCCTGCCATATGAGAATTTTGTTCACTTTACTTTGATTTCCTAGAACTGAGTTCATTGTATCTTCAAGGGAATTTTATAGCAACAAAAAAATAGATAAGAAAATAATTTCTTGGAAGGAGTCAACAGGTGAATTTCTTGGAAAGAGTCAATGTGCATCTACAGATTTGCCAAGCATTTTAGTTCAGTCTTGGCATGAGCAGTTTTTGGCTTGTATACTCGTCTAGAACCATGCGCAACTTCCAAAGCCTCTGAAAAGATACATTTCTCATTTGAAGGTGACTAATACAGTTGTGTATCAACAAGGAATGTTTGGCTTGGAAACGCGCCTTGTACTTTCACAATGTCATACATGCACTCTTCAAGCCCTAGCACTACATCTTCTGCCTGAGGATCAGGCGTCATTTCAAGACTGAAATTTTGCACGAGATTATAGAGATCACGCTCTTTGACAAATATAAACTGCATGGATGAATTGATGGTTTAGATGGAATACAATAAATGACGTGTACCTCGTATTGATGAGTTGATGGAGTTTATATTCTCATTATTCCCAGCATCTGAACAGATATTTCTTCTGTACCCCCAAGAGACCCTCTGATATGCTTCACCTGGGTATTTTATATTTATGGTCGATTTGGTCACTTTCTGCAAAATGGTCACCAAAAAATGGCCTATATAATATAGTTTATGGACGTTTGGAGAAAACAAACAAGATTTTAAACACCTGGGTATTTTATATTTATGGTCGATTTTGGTCACTTTCTGCAAAATGGTCACCAAAAAATGGCCTACATAATATAGTTTATGGACGTTTGGAGAAAACAAACAAGATTTTAAACGTTTCAAATCTTAAAATGTAACAATAATTTATATTAATGTCCGTATACATATAAACGGGTTATATAAATTGAAATTACTAGATATACAGTATATTGATTTTTAGGAAACTTACTATGTTTAAATAACTCGACGAAATTTGATAGTATTATTTTATATTTATGGCTGTATATCAAACTCAGACATGTCAGCATGTCTGAATATAAGCTAATGTTTGTCCGTTTATTTTTTATTAATGTCTGTATATCATTTAATCACACATTTTCTTGCCTGCTGCGTAACAACCATCCTGTAAGCATTCAAATTGTTATATACATAATCATGGGGTATGCTTATTCACATACGTACATGAATACTAAATATATCATACTATACGGGTGTACACATATTAGGGAATGAAGGTTTTGATAAGCAAAAATGCCCGTTTTCGTGCACATATTTTAAATATCCGTTGGTTGCTCACTAATTTGTGCCACATCGCTAATTTTTTTGTATGGTAAGGTACCACCTTACTGGTACAACTCAGAATTCACTTTGGCCCATTGACTGGACTTTGAACCATTATAGACCTGGCGTATTATTCCTACGTACAAATCTATACGTGTTTGGACAAAAAATTGATGGGCACGAAGCGTCAGATAGTCTGTCTGTACTTTACTCTACTTTACTATCGTACAATATTGTTCGAACTGTGCGTGCTGGCTGATTTTTTGTAAATTCTGATAGCTCTTAATATCTGACATTTCTTTCCCGTAGAAAATGTACCGTGTTCTACGGGATGGACTTTGAACCATTATGCCTGTTTTTGTATTGCAATTGCAGCTGCCTTCCGTCGAAGCTGAGGACTTGTCAAGCTGGACTTAAGCCCTCGAGATAGTCCCAAAGGGTTGTGCAATATCAGCCGGGACCCAAAGGGTTGATATTGCGATCGCACCAGTGGCCAAAGATATCTGACATATAGTGGGCCAAAGTGAATTCTGAGTTGTAGATACAATACCACACCCACGCTGCATGCAGGCTGCTCCAGAACTGCTTTCCACCACCATGCAAATATCAGCCCAATTAGAATGACCGACAATGAACAATGAGCAAAATGATTGTTTTGGCATCATCGGATTGTGATGATGCAATACCACCATGATCGCATCTTGAAGGGACACCTTTTTGGTAGAGTAGATCGTGAAATGTGCTTGCTGTGACTGTTTTTTTCACGTGCAGCAGCATGAATGTTTTTACATGTGAGCAGTGGTCGCACCGGAACGAATCGGAACGACGCTGATCAAGATGGGCCTGAATGACTCCCAATACGGAGTTGTCACATTGGGGAAGTCGTTTTTACGCAATCGTCGCGAAACTTTATTACGCCACTGCACTGTCACGCTACTTTGTTTGTGCAAAATCGATTTGTTATGTACATAACTCGCGGCACAGGTACGTCTGTTTTATGTATATCAATTGTTTATGTACATAACGCGAATTATTTTATTAACACAACTGCAACACTCCTTTGTTTGCGAAAAATCGATATGTACATCGATATGTTATGTACATAACAAGGATTGATTGAAAAAAAAGGCATGTTTATGACATTATTATGTATATAACAGCACATGTTCATGACATTATTATGTATATACCAACAAATCGCTTTTTTTCTGCCCATCTGTTTTGTTGGGCCACATGTGAAATGATCCCATACAGGTATGTTTATGTCTTTCTTATGTACATACCAACATATGTTTATGTCGTGGTTATGTATATACCAACAATCACTTTTGCATCCCTTTCCAGCCACATGTGAAATGGTCACACCTAGGTGTGTTCATGTCCTTGTTATGTATATGCGACACATGTTTATGTCATTGTTATGGATATTCCAATATATGTTTTTCGGACGCTTTTATGGCATCATGATTGATTGATCGAAAGTAAAGGTATGTTTATGACATTATTATGTATATAACAACACATGTTCATGCCATTGTTATGTATATACCAACAAATCGCCTTAATTCTGACGAAAAGGGAGATTGGCGACAGGATATGTGAGTATAACTGACTTTTTGGAGATGACAGATATGACATGAGAATTTACGCTGCTTCTGTGTGTGTGTAAAAAGACGTCAAAGGACGAATAATGTCATGGAACGATACAATAGGGAGTTTAATGACCACTTCGATTCACCAAGGCCGGGATTGTTTGTTTTCTGTGAAAGAGTTCGGGAGGAAGCATCGCGATGGGTTAGGACACACGAGGACGCGTTGAAGGGGAATTTCAAACACAGACAAAAAAGGAGCGATGTGGCTTGGCCAGAGATACCCTCCGATTTTGATGAATGGGCTCCTCCAAAGAAGAGAAGGACTCAGGGTGCATGACAACACCCAGAGTTTTTCAGAGTATGACATTTTTATTAACGAGAAGGTAAGTTTATGCATTGGTTATATATATAACTTTGTGTCGTCTTGGTGAGGAATGGCTGTGACAGTGTCTCTTTTTGGGCAGTCCAATCAGTTTATGTTCGTGACATTGTTATATACATAACAGTGTGATTCCAGAGTTTTTTCAGAGTATGATATTTTTCGTAAGAAGAAGGTAAGTTTATGCATTTGTTATATATATAACTTTGTGTAATCTTGGTGAGAAATGGGTGTATAACATAGTCGCTTATTGGCCCAGCCACTCATGTTATGTTCGTGACGTTGTTATATACATAACAGAGTGATATATAACTTTGTGTCGTCATGGTGAGGAATGACTATGAAGGTGTCTCTTTTTGGGCAGTCCAATTAGTTTATGTTCGTGACGTTGTTATATACATAACAGTGTGATCCCAGAGTTTTTTTGGAGTATGATATTTTTCTTAGGAAGACGGTAAGTTTATGCATTTGTTATATATATAACTTGTGTCGTCTTTGGTGAGAAATGGGTGTATAACATAGTCTCTTATTGGCCCAACCACTCAGGTTATGTTCGTGACGTTGTTATATACATAACAGAGTGATCATGTGTATTTCTCAGGCATTGAAGACATCTGAATAAGCAAGGGTATGTGATTGCAATATTGTTTCATTAAGGTTTTTTTTAAAGCATGGAGGATGAACCTGACACTTTTTTTGGCTGGATGGGTTATGTTGAAAACAGAGTTATATACATAATCACATGGATACAGTGACCAAAAGGTTTTTCCCACAGTGCTATCAGCCACCTGCTGTGGTTTTTTCACCCTGTCCAGTCAATACCCCCCCAGATTCGTTTGTCATGTGGGAAGAAGAATTGGGGGTAATAGTAGAATAATGAAATTTATTGTAACAGGATAGTATTTTGGTGGCAATTTATAACTTATAAACTGGTAAATCCAGTGACCATTTTGCAGAAAGTGACCAAAAGTGACCAAAAATATCTCAAACCTTCACCTGCCATGTAGTAATATTCACTTTCTTGTTGGAGTCTACAAAAATCAGATAGTCAAAGAAATGATCATCCCTAGCCCTAGCTAAATGGCTCTATAGTCATGCTATATCCAAGTTAGTTTGCAACCAACGCTTGAAATTAAATCATTCTAAACTTTTCCACTACCCTGGCTAGGGACATGAGTCACAAAAGAGTGAGAGGCTCAAAATGTAATGATGGTGACATAGAGTAGTTTTCACTATCATTTCTCCTTTGACACCAATCACAATATTTCCAACTGCCTTGGGTATTAGTTTGGTTTTGAAGCATACAGCTTTCTGGAAATTTGTCTCTCGAGGAGTCCTGTTCTTTCACCATCATTCAGATAGAGTGCAAGTATGTTAATGACTCTTGAATTGCATCATTTTATTTGTTTTTTGTTTTTCTTCTGAACAATGATGACAGCTGCAGGAGTACATGCATGATTACAGTAGGAAAAGATAGAAGTTAATTGCTGCCTTAATTTCTTTCATAGACAGTTTATGCCTATACTTACACTGGTGTTTGCCTCATGTTGACCAGTGGAATTGTTCCATGGTTTTCAGTTCTCTTGAATACATATAAGCTGTTCCATCAGAGTGACTTGCTTTGCAATAATACTTATGATGTAGTGGACAGTTCATAATTCTGTTTCTTCTTCCACCTCCAAAATTTGCAACTACTGGAGCATACCAAAAACACATTTTGCAAATCGCAATTACACATTTGCGCATTCACACATTTTGTGTGTGTTTTGGCAGTAAGATTTTGTATAACTTTACACAAATCACACAAATCTTGGTCAAGAAGAGGCCCTCATCTACCATCAACACAAATCACAAATCACATGTACACAAAGTTATTTTTCACCCATGATCATTCCCCCCTCTTCTCTACTTGTATGCTATCTCTATATATAATTACATAGGGGTGCTGAGATATAATAAAAAAATAGGAAAATTGGACTCGTGACTGGGAATCAAAACACGATTGGCAAGAAATATGAATTACAATTTAAGTGTTAGATACTATTAATCGTTTCACTTGTTAGGCCAAAAGTTAGGTAATTTGTGATTGTTGACAATTGCAAAAAATGGCTTTTGGCAATTCCAAATCCTGGGCCGTTTTTGATTTGACAACTTTTTGCATTTTTCAACTGTGACATTTCTTGGGAACGCTGGTTTAGCCCAGGATTTCTACAAAGCCAACTAGTTTGGCATCAATTTAGCAGGGCAACATGATGGATTGGCATCAAAATAGCTAGACACCTCAATTCATTCATTGTCAATTTTCGGAAAAATACAATTCATACAGAATTGAAACACATTTCTGATGACATGAATATTGCAATTTGCTAGGAATCACAAGTACTTTCCACCTTTCTCGACTATACAATTTCTAATGAACTGTAATTAAGTCTAGATCACTAATTTCTTTACAATTACTTGAGAATTGTGATGTTTTATCACTTAGTTTTCAAGTACTAAGCAATTGAACATTTGAATGGATCACAACAAGTGATTCTAAAGCTCAGAAATTACAAATGTTTTGTTTGTTGAGATGAGTAGCATTCCTAGGGAATTGTTAAGTGTGACTTATCAAAGCAATAAGACCTAGGAATTAAAATTATTTCAGTATCCTGAATTTAAAATCCTTATGAATCAAAATTACTATGTTAATAGTAAAATTGTTATTCCTAGGCAATTGTAATAATGACAACGTAATTGCATTTTACCTAGAAATTGTAAACAAGCAATTACACAGTTTCACTTCTCTTCAACACAGGGTAAACAAACAACTGGAGTTACATGATGACACAATGAAGATTTCTTCGATCCTTTGGTACCTCTACCTCAATGACACTTAGACATGCAAAAGATTGCAAAAGATTCCTTTCCTCTTACAGCTGCACTTACTTCCAGGAGGAACACAATCTCCTCTGTATAATGAAAACACAATTTGCCCAGTCATGGGTATTTCATGGAAAAGTTCACTGTTCTTGTTGATTCCAACAACTCTTTTGTCAGTACAAGCATAAGATGCAATTCCTGATGCTGGTATTTACAGACAAAGAATCCATGCTTGGTAGCCACCCTGTATGCCATTAGCCCTTTGCAAGAGTTGATAACTTCCATTACTTTGACTAGCCAATACTTTGGGCCTTCAGCTCCAAGAATCTTTCCTTTCATCTGCACATTACAAATGTCACCAACACACAAGAATTCTTTGTTGGATCTAGTGCATCAACTGTTGACCTGCCTGGCTTGAGCTACAGTATGCGAAAAACTTGAGCTATAATAGCTCCCCGTCCCGAGATGTTGCCATACCCGGTGTTGCCAGACGTAGCACTTTCTTTTGATGGGGTCTGTTGGAGTGAACCTCCAGTTTCCACTCCTAACTCACCAGTTTCTGCTCCTTCCTCAACTCCACTTCCCACTCCTTCCTCACCTATAGTAGTGTCACTGTACTTCAGTCTTTGTTAGTCAAGGGGTCCTGAGTTGCATTATCGTTGTCCATTGGGTCATCTAAGGCATCACCTCCAGTTGCCACTCATGCATCTCCTTCTGTAGTAATGACATAGACCAAGAATCTGGAGCTTCCAGGTGGAACTCCATAAGTCTCCTTCACATTGTTTGATACAGAGGAAGGACTCAAAAGTCATAATATATGAGTTTCTCAGAAATCATATCCAAACAGGATTTTCCTTCCTACAACTCCACCATACACATTGTAGGTGTTTTCTTAGGTTGAATATCTAATGGAGGATTTCCTTCTCAGGAACCTTCCCATGGGACAGTTCCTTTGGGGCAGTTGAATATGGGCCAGTCATGGAACGGCCACAAATCACTGCCGATCTCTCCCATGATCAGTTGTGTTTTTATGCATGAGGTAACTAGTATCTCATTCATCACTTGTACAGTAGTGTGAAGCTCATAAAAACAAAGTCAGCAAAGTCTACATCAAGATTTTTTAAATACTTTCTGGCATAGGTCAAGTAACCCCCCTTACTGTCATCATTGTTAGTGCTTTCCACAGAGTCTGTCTCATCTTCCCCTATAGCTGTTTTTCCCTTCCTTCCCTTCCGCCTGACTTGTTGCCCATCTCATCATCATCACCCTCACATACATGGTCAACATTCTCAATATCAAGGCCATTGCCATCATTTGCACTTCCACTAACATTGTTTGACATGCTGACTTTTTTGTCCTCTAGAATTGCTCTGTCCTCTCTCAACGCTCAAAGGAAGTCTGTATCTGTATCCCTGATAACCTGTTCAATAGCCTCATTGCGGTATGTCTCCTCAGAATTGCAGATCGCCATATACACTGCCTTGAGTCCCCCCTCAGTCTCTGCATGTTTCACAGAATGTGGACCCAAAACACTGTATGTGGATTGTTTAACATGTTTCATACTGTAGAAGATCGGGTTAAGGTTAAAATTAGCCTTCACTCTTGATGATCTCCTGTTCTATTGGGCGTTAACAATGTGCGTGCCATTCTTAGCCAAATTCCCGTCCTTGTTATCCATCATCCATGCCAAAAAACTCCCTTGCATAGAGAATAACTTTGTTCCACTCCTCCTTGTGATTGTGGGTGTCTGGCTTAATCCTTAATGGCATGACACCACCAAAAATAGCTATCTGATAGAGAAAGAGAGAGAGAGAGAGAGAGAGAGAGAGAGAGAGAGAGAGAGAGAGAGAGAGAGAGAGAGAGAGAGAGAGAGAGAGAGAGAGAGAGAGAGAGAGAGAGAGAGAGAGAGAGAGAGAGAGAGAGAGAGAGAGAGAGAGAGAGAGAGAGAGAGAGAGAGAGAGAGAGAGAGAGAGAGAGAGAGAGAGAGAGAGAGAGAGAGAGAGAGAGAGAGAGAGAGAGAGAGAGAGAGAGAGAGAGAGAGAGAGAGAGAGAGAGAGAGAGAGAGAGAGAGAGAGAGAGAGAGAGAGAGAGAGGAGAGAGAGAGAGAGAGAGAGAGAGAGAGAGAGAGAGAGAGAGAGAGAGAGAGAGGAGAGGAGAGGAGAGGGAGAGAGGGGAGAGGGAGAGAGAGAGGAGAGTTTTATTATTATTATATATTATTATTATTATTATTATATTATTATTATTATTATTATTTTATTATTATTATTATTT
>JABMIG010000221.1:0-94187 GCA_013187285.1 Cyclotella cryptica | reverse complement strand
CACACCACACTCCTCACCATTTTACACTCTTACCACCTCACCACATCACCTCACTCACCACCACCCTCACACTTACCACTACACTCACACACATATTATTATTATTATTATATTTACATATTACATTATTATTACTTATATTTATATTTTTTATTTTTAATATTTTTTATTATTTAATATTTATTATTTTTATTATTTATTATTTATTATTTTATTATTTTTATTATATTATTTTTTAATATTTATTTTTTATTATTTTTATTATTTATTATTTAATATTTTTATTACTTATATATTTTTTATTATTTATTATTTATTATTTATTATTTTTATTACTTTATATATTTTTTTATTATTTTATTACTTATTATTTTTTATTATTACATATTATTATTATTATTATTATTATTATATACATATTACATATTATTATTATATTATTATTATTAATCCATATATATATATTATTATATACATATATATTTTTATATATATATATATTTATATATATATAGATATATTAAATATAGGAGGGAGAGAGAGAGAGAGAGAGAGAGAGAGAGAGAGACTGAGAGAGAGAGAGAGAGAGAGAGAGAGAGAGACTGAGAGAGAGAGAGAGAGAGAGAGATAGAGACTGAGAGAGAGAGAGATAGAGACCGAGAGAGAGAGAGAGAGAGAGAGAAAAATAGACTGAGAGAGAGAGGGAGAGAGTGAGAGAGAGAGAGAGAGAGAGAGAGAGAGAGAGAGAGAGAGAGAGAGAGAGAGAGATTGATTCACACACACAGTACATACCATGTTGATTGACAGTTGGCATTGTTTTGTCACCAAAATTGTAGAGCTATGCTACCGAGATTGTTGGTTTCTCGCATTTTGTTTGTAATATGGCCATGCCCAAAGATTTGTTCTACGTATAACTAATCATAATGCAAATTGTTGTCAAAGTAAAAATGCCCTAAGATGTGTAATTGCCGAAAAATTAACTGCAACTATCAATGAATCACAAATTACCTAACTTTTGGCCTAACACATATACAAATTCATGTGAATGCAATATGTGTAAATGCAATTTGCAAAATGTGTTGTTGGTATGTTCCACTGTGCCTGTTACCCCTCCCACTGGTTGTGTGCTTGTCATTGGGATGTGCAGAGATGTTAACTTAAGTTGTTTAGGGCAGGGTAGTTTCAGCTCACTTCACTTAGGTCAATTTGTGATTGGTATCCTTTAATGTTTCTCGGTGAACTACTTATGAAACATATGGTCATTTTTACATGGTTGAATAGAGCTCAAAAAGATCTACTACAAAGCCTAAAAAAGTTTTCTTCCTGAAAACTTCACATACCGACAAAGGCTCAAGGACAGGGTAGTATTCCCTTTTGGTATAATACATGTCACAGACCCGAAGACTTAAACTCAAATTTATGGTACAAGGTAGAGACAAATTGGAAACAAGATGGTTCTAAACACTCTCTTCTGATACTCTTGACAAATTTTGATCTTCACCCTCCTCTTCATTAGTATGGTGCTTATCATAATAGACACACACTAGTTTTGAAACAAAGTCCTGCCTACAGCATGGACACTCCAAAGAATACCCCAACAATTCATCCCATGCCAGAATATCACTGAATCGTTGATTCCTAGACCATTTTTTACCGAGCGAGGATAACCACGTTAGGATGCATTTGGTGTGGAAGACGTGAGTGCACGCCTCATTTGATGACCAAGAAATATCTTCATTATGTTCGTAGGATGCAAGACAAATAGCACAGAACTTTGTTACGATTCGCTTATCTTGGGGATCAAGTGCATCATTTGGTTCGCGCTGTTGCTCTGTTTCTTCTCTTGTGTCGCCTCGCAAAATGTTTCGCACAGAACGCAAACGTTTTTTAAATGTGGCTTGATTTTTCTTAGTTCTCTCGATGCATGCCAGTGCATTTACATGGATGCAATTACGATCATATCCCGGATGAGGTATTGAAATGTGTGTAAATGAATTTTCGTCATCATCGAGAAGGTGTACAGAGTCGGAATCAACTTCGAATTCAGTACTTTCAGTCTTTGATGGTTGCACCTGACTTTTCTCCTCTGATGATGAACCACACTGGCGTTTGTTTGAGCCATCGAGCTCTCCCATGTGAAATTCTCCATCGTCGACTTCCCTCATTGTTGTCGTATCCCGCCCTACCATCAACGAAACGGAATAAGGCTCCAAGCACTTCCTTAACATTTCATTTCTCAATCGCTCAATTTCTGTCTTTTTTGTACTTGATAATGATGTATAGTGCGTCCGTCTTAGTGTTCCAACATCAATCTCATCACTGGGATCAGTTCCACCGAATCCGAAGAAATTGCATCCCAGGTAAAAACTCAGCCTACGTAAAGCATGATTGATGAAAATGAGGCAGATTGGAAAGATAAAGAATACCACGAAGAGGAGCCCGCAGATGATAAAAACTTCGACCCGAACGTCTATTTGAATATAATTCGTTTCATCTGACATGATGAGGTACTTGTGCTGTCGAGTTAGAGACCGCTTCGGTTCTATTATATTTGCGATGCGAGCAGCTGTCGAAAAACTGATCAAGACGCCTAGCTGCACCGCCCCACATGAATCTTAGTTGAACTCTTAGACTCTTTAGTCTGGTTATGATACTTCGCTGCTCTGCAATGGCGTTTGAATCTAAACAACGACAGCTGACATCTTGGATTCCAAGAATCCCATACTATTCATTGTGGGGCAGTGGATTGGGGGTTCACGACGCACATACACAGATGTATATCATGTTGGACAAAACCACTGTCACATTTCAGGAGACAACTTCCAGATGCTTTTACAAGGAGGGCACTCCGAAGGTTGTGAATTTTTCAGGTTATATGTTAGGCTGAGACACTGTAGGCCTCTGATCGGGTCGGAGTGAGTCCCGTGAGCCTGATTGGCCGATCGGTACTGCAAATTGGCGAGTTTGTACGTCCCAATGTACGATCGATCGAGTATATTATATATGGGTAAGGCCAAAAGTTAGGTATTGTACAATAACTTGCGATTCCCAAGGAATTGCAACCTCTTTTTGGCGATTTCAGTTACTGGGTTATTTTGACTTGCCAGGAATACGTACCATAGAACAATTCTTGGGGAACGCAGACGGTTGATATGACGGGGACGAAGTTGACGAGAATTCCGACGAGACCCATTTTCCCGCCAAATTTCGAACAATGGGGACTCCACATGTTCTCCCGGTGTTGTGAGACATGCGTCAGCTCTTACCAGTGAAGAAGTTTCAAAGTTTCACCACTGGCATGTTTGTGTCCTCAAAATATTCACATTCACAGAGGTTAATTGTACCAGTCAAAAATTATAATGAATAACTAAAATGTCAGTTATATTGCCCATCTTTGACCGCTTGTTGTGAAGGCAAATAATGCATGTAGCTCACATGCGTCACTGCAAATCCCCTCGGGACCTCTCGATGGAGCTTATGCCCATTTCCTGTAACCTCAATCCATTAGGAAGGGGTTGTCACGTTGGATCTCTTACACACCTTCTCAGACATAATGATTCATGATAGTTCCTCGTAGAATCTGGTATTTTTTGTACGTAGAGCAATATGTCAGTTATTTTTCGACTATTGTCTTACGGAAAACCATTTTTCTTGCTAGAGGCACGCGCAAAAAATAGCTGACATATGTAGTTTTGCTTTCTTGGCGTAGAATTATGGCAAAACTACATAGGAATAAGTAAATTCTCATGATAATGATTCATTATAGTGATAATGCTTCATTATAATTTCTGACTGGTACTGATATCTATAAAATTCCCACTAAGGTAACCTCCCATGTTACACTATATGCAAAAAATATGCAAAAAAATATAACACATCATATATTACACACCAACCTCTGTCTTTGCAACCCACACCCAGCTGCCCACACCACTCCACATCCACCACACCAACTACTAATCTCTGCTTTCCCATCCTGCCCATCATCACAATAATCTCCAGGATCGTCTCACGACCTTGCTACCTAGATGTCCCACAAGATTGATGTGAGCTCCGGAATCATCGCACGAACATTGATGTGCAACGAGCATTGACGCGATCGCAGTTGCTCCACGATCTCTGCCATTGCACGGGCTCCACTGCCGTCGCACTAGCCCCGCCGCCGTCAAACGAGCTCCACTGCCGTCGCACGAGCTTGACGAGCATCTCCGGAGCTTGACCAGCATCCCTCGAGCTCAACGAGCATCACTTGAGTTCGACAAGCATCGCTCGAGCTCAACAAGAATCTCACGAGCTCTAACGCGATTGCACGAGCTCCACTGCCGTCACGCGAGCTCCACTGCTGTCGCACGGGATCCACTGCTGTCGCACTAGCTCCGCCGCCGTCGAACGGGCCCCACCGCCACCGCCATTGCACGGGCTCGCTGAGCATCTCCTGAGCTCAATGAGCATCTCACGAGCTCAACGTAGCTGGCTCGATGAGCATCTCATTGAGCTGGACGAGCATCTCCGGAGCTCAACTTGCATTGTACGAGCTCCACGACCATCGCACTAGGTGAAATAAATTCCTTTGGTTAGAAAAGGGTAAGTGCTAAAATGTTGTCATTGTGCAAATTTCATGATAGCTCTCTTACCATTTTTTAACATCATTTCAACCGCAAAAAACAACCCAAGCGACTTAGGTTTTTGAACAAATGGACATCACTGATGCTCAATCGCGTGTGTCTTATATTAAAAAATTTCTCCATGTCATTTCAACCCAAACAAACTACACAGGCAACCTTGTGATTGCATAATAGGTCTTCACACCATTTCAGTGTGCAAGGTGCAGGGTGAGTTTTCTTTCCTTCAGCTCTCATTAATTGATAATGGAACCTACCTCTCATGTATTTGTTACTTCTTCTGTGCAGATTTGTGGCACAATTGTACTTTTGCATCGGTAAGTCATTTGTTTTTGAATTTTTATCAATTATTTTTAATATCAAGAAGAAAATTCCTTACATTTGACAGTTGCTTGTGACAAATTGTTACAGAATTTAAAGTATAGGTCAAATCTTAAAAGTAATCACGAAGTTACCACCCACATTTTTTAGTCTGTAGAAATATATACCCACAAGCCCTAATTGTATTCCTTTAGATCAAAGAACTATTTACTTGTCTCGTGACCTGCCCTCAGCGGCATTGATCCTGATCATGTGCTGTCCGATTCAAGCAAATAGTTCTTTTGTATCTTGGGATCAATGTGGACTCCCGGTTGTATTTGCTGCTCCCCAGACACTGTCCAACAAGAATCCACCAAGAAGGTACTGCAGTCACTACCGTGCAGGCAAGGTGACATCAAATATGTGACCTGCAAGAAGTGTTCTTTGACAGTGTGCATGCATTGTTTGGAGTCTCTCACTAAAACAGTTCAATCTTCATCCAAGTGCAAGACAGTACACCCTTCTGATCCATCACTGATTGCTCTTGCGGACATGATGTCAGCTGCAAATAGCAACCGTGACAATTGCCCAATGGGATTTTGTTGCTCTTTTTCTTCCTCAATTCCAAATGCATCTAAGTGCACATTGGTGAAGCCGCCTAGAGCTCCACTGCTTCTGTCCTCTGCAGCTCAGGCATCAGAAGAAGATGAATATAAATTCATCAATCATGACACTGCCAGCAAGAGAAGCAGGTACTCCATGAGGAGGGAGCACATAGAAGACCACACAAGTGTTAACTTCCTGAACAAATACTTCACAACACTGCACCCCCCACAGTCAATGACACCTCCGAACATCCATGGAATCCTTCACAACATGAATAAGAGTCGTTGTCGGTCAAAAAAGCCCCTCCTACAGCTGAATCAAGTTCAAGGAGCTTTGATATACCCCGAGTTCAACCTTCTCCTCCAATCTGATGCTACTAACATCCATTGGAGCTGCGATCATTTAGCTTTAGCAGAATTGCAAGTGGACTCCACCCCAGCAATCATTCACGCAGTCATAAACTCTGTAAATGCGACAGACATTGAAGACTACATGAAAGAGCATTCGTGTGCTACCACACGTCTGAACAACAAGTCAGAGCGCATTGTACTGCAAGAACAATCTCCAGAAGACGAGACCAAGGAAATGGATGTTGCTGTGGATGTTTTCATTGTCAGTCAAGTCATGAAGATTGACAGTAATAATCCACAAAATGATCAAAGTTACTTTGATCCATCCTTTGTTGCTGGGTTTGATTTTTTGGACAAGAAGATATTGAGTGAGAATATAATGAATGTTGATTTGAAGTCAATTATCGTGCACGTAACTCACCTTCTTCACACTATTCCTTATTAGTGAAAGTTGTCATTGCACAATCATTTTAAGATCGTTTAGCATTGAAGAATCCATCAATACCCCCAAGCCTTTGTTACTTCGCCCAAGTGGAATGCTTTGTAATGTCTTGCTGACGAAGTCTGAGAAAGACAATTCTGCGCATAAAATTTATAAGCAATTGCGTTCGTATGCAGGGAAAAGAGGATTTGAAGTTAGGAGAATGTGTGGCTCTTCTGGGACAGTCGATGGAGAAACTGACAAGAATCACCTGTATTTCCTCAGTTACCACGAGGGAATATTACCACGACTAGCAAGAGGATGTGTCATTTTACGTGGTGGAGACAGATGCATTTTCTGTTACGCAAAAGTGTCTCCTTCTCCAGTGGTTGACATTGTTGTTTGGGACTACTCTCCTCCAAGAGAAGGAAGTCAATTTGAAATGCCCGCTCCGTGTATAGCAAAGTTTCCACCCATTGCTGAGTTAATATATTTTAAGAGCCTTGCAATCTGTGTCTTGAATTCTTTAACACTCACCGTACAAAAAATGGGAAGGAACCAATTGCTTATGGTCCCTTGCAGTTTGAAAATGTCAGTTTGGTGAAAGCGCGGAAGGAGTATGGACAGGCCAATCGAGAAGAAGCACTGTTTTGTTTTTTAGAAATATTCAATAGTTTCAACCATTACAGTATGGTTGCATATCCTGTGGGTATACATAAAGACCACTTCAAACATGGGAAAGAAAGCCTGGAGAATAAGCTATTGTTTTGTCTGAATCCCAATTTTGGAAAATCTCTTGGCAGAGGGGGTTGTCTTGTTGGGCAAAGTTATGTGTATGCGTTGTTAGATTGGTAAATTTGTTAAAGTGATAAATGTGGGAATGTTTAAGTGATGTCTTATGTTATATAGAGGCAATAGATAGTTCAACATCATTGTATTGCACCGAAGTTCTTCGGTGATTGTTTATTGTTTTGTCGAACCCATATTTCTTGGTTTTGTTTTTATGGGGAATTAACATGTTCATGACCTTACCCATAACCCAAATGTTTTTCCAATTGACATCTTCGTTACTGTCGATGAGCAGAAATGAAATACAAAACAGTTTATTTTCAATGGAGTTGTGCGTGTCTCCTTCCAAAAAACTAATTCAATGCACAACAAAGTTTCGTGTTTGAAGACATGACGGAATGGTTCCGTAAATTAGATGTAACGGTGGCTTCTCTTCATTTGTACTCACATTTGTGTTGTTTCATCCTATCACGTAGATTATCCATGTCTTGCTGATTTGACGTTGTTAAACAGTATTCATATGCATTCAATTTCAAGCATTGACGCCTTGGACAGTTTGTCACCAAATGACCTTGATTACAAAAACTACAGTGAATGTTTCTGCTAGCATTTCCATTGACCTGTACCGTATGAGAGGACCCAGAAACATCCTGTGAAAGACCAAGTGCCTGAATTGACTTCCTATTTTTTTTCGACACAACATTTGCCTGGATTTCATGCATTGGTTTTGCATGAGTTTTTCGTTGTGTTGACCGTGCCATTGCAGTAGGCATATCAATTGTAAATTCATTAGCGGTGTTTGGAATTGTTTCACTTTGATTATTATCAACAGTCATGATATCTTGTAACTGCAACACAAGATTTGAGATTTGAAACTGTTGCTCACGGGAAAAACTGTTGTATCCACCTGTAACAGCTGACAGGATGCTACTGATCTGTTTTTCCCGATAGGTTTTACACCCCCATCACGTTTTGTTGGTAACATTGAAGCAGAAGACAGGTTGACAATTTCATCATTTTCAGTCGATTCCATTGTGTGTACTGGCGTTCTCTGGGTTTCCATTTCTTCATATTCAAATCAAATCAGCCCCTCATTAAAATCAGTCTCAGATTCATTCCAACCAACTAACGATCCTCTCACATATTCTCGACGAAAGTGTCTGTCGAGGAAATAAGAGCTTTCAAAGCCACCTCTGACTTTAATCTCATGAGCGCACATGTCCAATTCCCTCAATCTTTCGTTGCACACACACCTCTCATTCTTTGACTTGAAAGTTCGGCTAGGACATCGTCGTACCTTGCAGATCGAACAACATAAATCTGTGTGTGATGTTCGTCAATGGTTTCTTCCATAGTTAAATCATTAAGAACTCTTTCTGCTGCTCTCTTGTATTGTTCATAAATTGGAAGACACAAAACGGATGCAGCTTTCAGGAGATCTTTAACAATCCACGTTTGTGGTTTGATTTTCAGCCGGCCGACTTCTACTCGCATCTTCTGTGAGTGGCCTTCCAATAACTGGTTTGTAGTGGCAACACGAGACTTCTGATGCTGCAATAGTTCTTTGATGAGAGTTACAGGATGCTCGCAGTACGTGTTCCCTCCCTGTGCGATGCAAGGGTTAAGGTGTGAGATTACCCTGCAATGGTTCTGCTCGCTACATGCATTTCCATGAAGTCCACAATTCCCTGGTATCTTGGCAAGGAGATGAGATGCATATGTGTGGCGTCTCTTGACAAAATCTTCCTTGGTATAATATTATGCAATCGTGGGTGGGCAAGCTCAGATGTCAATTGAAAATCTTCCTCCCACTTGGATTTAACCATTTTTACCAAGTATCCCTCTAGCAGTTCGTACCCACTTTTTCCAAAGATTTTCACCAAAACCCAAATCAAGTAGATGTCATTGATCAAAAATGAAATGAGCATTAATGAAACCCAATTTCTGGATTAAGTCCTGATCAAAAAAACCATCTTCTACGACAGCACGGACATCAGACAGTGAATGCCCGGGAGAATGTGCCTTCAAAAAATTACATGCGAATTGGTACATCACTGCTACCGAAAATATAGCTGTGGTTATAGTTGCAGAAGAGGCCAACTATAGGTGCTTGTATGTAGGCTTAGGTATGTCTAAAAAATGATTCCAATTTATATGTATTTAATTCCTATGTGAACTTGTTTTTGCTAGTTGATCATCGTGCGAAATATTTTTGCAACTATAACTCTTATCTTCGATATGCAGTTTTTACTATAGGCCAACTATAAGTCCTTATAGTTAGGCCCCTAACTATAGATTCTAACTATAAGTCAACTATAGATTGCGTTCGGAACTGAAAAAGCAACTCCGACCAGTGGTAGGAGTAACATTTTGAGAACTTCTTTGCTCCAGCACAAACTATTTTATACATTAGCCATTTGTTCAAATTATGCACAAAATCCGGCTTGGTGTGATCCAACATAATTCAATCTTATAATTTACTGCAGACTATATTATGAAAACATGAGTCTGGCATGAATCACATCACAAATCGATGGACAATAAAGCTAGAAGCTAGACACTTTGCTGTCAAATAAACAAAGTATCCTGCACTACTACCTGCATGCAATCTATATTTCCCTGTTAACTCATCCAGCCGTTAAGGTCCATTAACCAATCCTAAGTTTGTCGTGTCTAACGGGATTCCTTGATTTTTGTCAAAAGAACGGAAATTAATACCAGGTATTTTATATGAGCAGCAAAAAACAAAAAGACTCTCACACGGAAGGTGTCACCTTTTCATGTGTTGCATTTTAGTGCACAAATGATTAGTGTGGGTTGCAAATGTTTTAGGAAGAAATCAAATTTTGGTCAGAAATAAAATCAGTTTGTCAAGAGATGGTAGATATGACAACTTTTCAACGCACCACAGTGTTCACCAAAACACCGGAATCGATAGGATCTGCCTATGCCCCCTGCAAATGGTTCATGCAAAAAGTCAATAACTCTGCAGGAAAAAAAAGCAAAGAATTAGAACATACAACTTACACTGTTTTTTTGTGCTAACAACATATTCGTTGGCCCCCCATCATCATCTGAACATAAAACGAATGGCAATATAAAGAAAAGAAAATAAGCTACAATATGTTGAGAATGCCAAAAAAATCAAAATTTCCCCTTACCCAACACAGCATTCCCCTTACATTCCCCCTCTCTCTAATGAAACTGATGAATGATACCTGAAACAACCAAATACTTGATCGTAGAAAATTTCCAAATACAAAGAAATTGCACCTACCTCATACATGACATTCCCCACTCTACAATGCCTTTTGTCCCTCTGCTCCCCATGGGCTACACTGCCCACATCTATCCTGCTGGTCCCCGCGAGTTGCCGCTGCTCCCAATGAGTTGCCGCTGCTCCCCGCTGAGTTGCCGCTGCTCCCCGCTAGTTGCCGCTGCTCCCGAGTTGCCGCTGCTCCCGCTAGTTGCCGCTGCTCCCGCGCTGCTGCCCCGCTGCCGCTGCTCCCCGCTAGTTGGCTAGTTGCCGCTGCTCCCCGCTAGTTGCCCGCTGCTCCCGCTAGTTGCCGCTGCTCCCGCTAGTTGCCGCTGCCCGCTGCCGCTGCCCCGCTAGTTGCCGCTGCTCCCGCTAGTTGCCGCTGCTCCGCTAGTTGCCGCTGCTGCCGCTGCTCCCGCTAGCTGCTCCGCTAGTTGCCGCTGCCGCCCGCTAGTTGCCGCTGCTCCCAACGAGTTGCCGCCACAAGCCCTCCAGATGCTCGTCTTATCCTCACAAGCCTCCCTGCCACTCCTCTGCCCCCACAGCTCCTCCGTCTCCACAGCTCCTGTGTCCACGCCCGCCGTCACACGCGACCGCTCTCCTCTGCTGGTATATCGCAACAACACAGGAGGCCACATAACTGAAACACCAATAATACACCAAGCCAAAGGGCCACAAGAGCCATTGACACCGAAATCAAGTATCTCATTCTCGCCGTTCTGTTTCCCATTCCCCCATCAATGTACATGGAATATGTGCCTCATGATGTTGGTGATTGATGTAACTTAAAAAAATGACAGCCAATGGTGTAACGGAAAACAAATAATACCTTTAGTATGTATTTCTGATAAATATAAAATTTCCTTCAATACAACATGTATCTCGTCAAACACATTAGATACAAAAAGGTCGACATAAAAGACCAGGTACAGTATAGGTACAGTACATAATATATAATGTTTTGTCTTGACACGTGGAATTCTCAATCCCCCCCAACACCACATATCATCTTGTCATCCTCTGAGCCTTCATCTTGCCATCGTTTGAACCCTTCTTGCACCATCATTTCAGCCATCATTGTGCCATCGTTCGAGCCATCCTTGCTCGTTCAAGCCATCATCGCTCTCCCAAATTCGATCCGGCCTTGCTGTCGCTTGTTCGAGCCAGCATCGCCGTCACGTGTTCGAGCCCGCATCGATCTCTCAAAGTAGAGCCCGCATCCCTGTCGCAAATTCGAGCCGGCATCGCTGTCGCAAATTCGAGCCGGCATCGCTGTCGCAAATTCGAGCCGGCATCGCTGTCGCAAATTCGAGCCGGCATCGCTGTCGCAAATTCGAGCCGGCATCGCTGTCGCAAATTCGAGCCGGCATCGCTGTCGCAAATTCGAGCGGCATCGCTGTCGCAAATTCGAGCCGGCATCGCTGTCGCAAATTCGAGCCGGCATCGCTGTCGCAAATTCGAGCCGGCATCGATTCCCTTCGAGCCGGCATCGCTCGCATCGCATTCGCCATCGTTCGCAAATTCGAGCCGGCATCGCTCTCCCTTGTTCGAGCCGGCATCGCTCTCCCTTGTTCGAGCCGGCATCGATGTCGCAAGTTCGAGCCGGCATCGATGTCGCAAATTCGAGCCGGCATCGATGTCGCAAATTTGAGCGGGCATCGCTGTCCCAAATTTGAGCCTGCATCGCTCTCGCACATTGGAGCCGGCATCGCTCTTGCAAATTCAAGCCACATCGCTCTTGCAAATTGGAGCCGCATCGCTCTTGCAAATTGGGCCGCTCTTCGCTTGTTTGAGACGTCATCATTTTTGCTCGTTCGAGCCTGCATCGCTCTCGCAAATTCGAGCAGTCATCGTGCCATCGATTGAGCTGTCATCGCTCATCAATCAAGCCATCTTTGTGCCATCAATTGAGCCATCTTTCTGCCAACAAGTGAGCCATCTTTGCGTCATCCATCGTTCGTGTCAATCGAGCCGCGACAATCAACCAACCCCAGGTGGGTTTGTTTTGCCCTGAGGCCATCAAGTCAACAAGACCTGTGGTTCATTCCTTGAAGTCAGCATTTTGACTGTGTTCACGAGTCTTAATACCATCGAACCAGTCATAATGTGGTCATGCATATAGTCAGGAGTGTACTATTGCAACAGACCATGTCTTCAAGTGGTATGAGCTCTTGTCTGTGTTGTGTTTCAGAAGCTTCACGCCGATGTGCAGCTCCAAGTTTCTACTGAATTGCTGTCGTCGCCCAAGGTCAAGGCTAAGGCTAATACTTCCATGGCCAGATCAGTCATAATTGTTCGTTCATGCCATTATGGTGGTCTTCAAGTTGTATAAACTCTTATCTGGCCATTGTTGTTTGTTCCTTGTTTGAGACAACTTTGTCCTTAACTAATAGTACTAGAAATTGCTTTGACTACAGATTCTGGGTTGATTCTGCAGTCAAACATACATGTCCCTTACCCAATTTTATTTGGGTTATGAGCTCAAAACAAATAGGTAATACCTGACTGGTATCAGGATGCTTAGTAATTTCCTTATGCTGCTCAATGTTACTTGTTCTTCCAGCATTTAATTGGGTTATAAGCCCAAGACAAAGCAGTACCTAACTCAAATAAGGATGCTAAGTAATTTCCTAAGGCTGTGCATGTTACACATTGTTACTTGTTCTTTTAGCATTAGTATCTCTTTATCATAAAATATTGTCAAAGATTCATTACAATGTGCATAACGCTAAAGAGAGCCTACATCAAGCAAGTCATCATTGGTCCAAACCATTGCGAAGATAAATCCAATTCAAATCAAAGGTAAATTCAAACAATCCATGAAAGGAAACTTATTTCTAAGACCACGATAAGATTCCACCAAAGAACAACAAATAAAAGCCAACACACTGTGTGAGTTGCAGTGATCATAGCATCCACCAGGAGCTTGGTGTCCAACCAAGTCACAAGCCTGGCATCCAACCAAGTCTGGAGTGTGGCGTCCATCCAAGCCACGAAGACAAAGTTGCATGGCCGGTTCAAGCAATCCTGCAACACTACCACCAACACAATTACACTAGTAAATTGCAACCCCTCCTCATCCAAACACATGAGACATCAACACAATTCATGTCCTTTCTCAGTTTTGAGGTGCTGTACGTATCACTACATATGCTTGAGTGATCATGGCCAGAGTTCATGGCCAGAGTTCACATCCTACAGGAGCAAGAAGATGCTGTCCCCTGTATGTCTTCTTAGTAATGCATGAGTGATCAGGGGCAGATTTCGCATCGCTAAGGACACCAACACAACTGCTTTATTGTAAATTGCAACAGTCGCAGCATTCGAGACAAACCAATGAGACACTACCACAGAACATGTCCTTTCTAATTTGTGAACAAAACATGTCCTTTCAAATTTGTGAGGTGCAGCTTTGAGAAAATACTTTCCGCCGGTATGTTTTACAAGTGAACCTGAGTGATCGGGGCAAGAGTTCGAGTCCAGAAGGAGCGCAGAGTCCAACCAAGCCACAAAGACAAAGTTGAATGACTGGTTCAAGCAAATGCAACACTAACACCGACACATATGTCCTTGTAAATTGCTACCCTCACCCTCAACAAAGAGGTACAGCTTGGTACAATAGTAGCACAGCATCCAACCAAGCCGCCAACGTTGCTTAAGTAATATCAAACAAAAGGCAATATACCATACCCTATTATTGATTGTTGCATCCAACTGTAACATGTCATCAGGGATTCACAATTTCCAACAAAAAATCATACCAACAATGTGCTGATTGTGATTGAAAATTACTTTGCACCCCCAACAATGAGATACAGCTTGGTACCGTAGTAGCACAGCAGCCAAGCTTGGTACCGTAGTAGCACAGCATCCAATGAAGCGGCCGCCAACGTTGCTTGGGGTTTATGACAGACACTGCCCCACTCGCGATTGAAAATAAAGTCCCTCCAAGACACCCAAGACAAAACACCACCCTCAGTTACCGTCATCCCCCCGGTAGTGCAATGCAGCTTTGAGGAGAAAACTATCCCCCTGTACGTCTTACTGACAATGCCTGAGTGGTCAGGGCCAGAGATCATGTCGGTAAGGAGCACGACGTCCAACCAAGCGACAAAGACAAAGGTGCGTGGCAGGGTTCAAGTAATCCCTCAAAACAAACACAGACACTTCCCCACCCACTATTGAATTGAAAATAAAGTCCCTCCAAGACACCCAAGACAAAATGTCACCCTCAGTTACCGTCATCCCCGGGTCGTGCCATGCAGCTTTGAGGAGAAAACTATCCCCCTGTACGTCTTACTGACAATGCCTGAGTGGTCAGGGCCAGAGATCGTGTCGGTAAGGAGCACGACGTCCAACCAAGCGACAAAGACAAAGTTGCGTGGCAGGGTTCAAGTAATCCCTCAAAACAAACACAGACACTTCCCCACCCACTATTGAATTGAAAATAAAGTCCCTCCAAGACACCCAAGACAAAATGTCACCCTCAGTTACCGTCATCCCCCCCCGGTCGTGCCATGCAGCTTTGAGGAGAAAACTATCCCCCTGTACGTCTTACTGACAATGCCTGAGTGGTCAGGGCCAGAGATCGTGTCGGTAAGGAGCACGACGTCCAACCAAGCGACAAAGACAAAGTTGCGTGGCAGGGTTCAAGTAATCCCTCAAAACAAACACAGACACTTCCCCACCCACTATTGAATTGAAAATAAAGTCCCTCCAAGACACCCAAGACAAAATGCCACCCTCAGTTACCGTCATCCCCCGGTCGTGCCATGCAGCTTTGAGGAGAAAACTATCCCCCTGTACGTCTTACTGACAATGCCTGAGTGGTCAGGGCCAGAGATCGTGTCGGTAAGGAGCACGACGTCCAACCAAGCGACAAAGACAAAGTTGCGTGGCAGGGTTCAAGTAATCCCTCAAAACAAACACAGACACTTCCCCACCCACTATTGAATTGAAAATAAAGTCCCTCCAAGACACCCAAGACAAAATGCCACCCTCAGTTACCGTCATCCCCCCCCGTTCCATGCAGCTTTGAGGAGAAAACTATCCCCCCTGTACGTCTTACTGACAATGCCTGAGTGGTCAGGGCCAGAGATCGTGTCGGTAAGGAGCACGACGTCCAACCAAGCGACAAAGACAAAGTTGCGTGGCAGGGTTCAAGTAATCCCTCAAAACAAACACAGACACTTCCCCACCCACTATTGAATTGAAAATAAAGTCCCTCCAAGACACCCAAGACAAAATGCCACCCTCAGTTACCGCCATCCCCGTTCCATGCAGCTTTGAGGAGAAAACTATCCCCCTGTACGTCTTACTGACAATGCCTGAGTGGTCAGGGCCAGAGATCGTGTCGGTAAGGAGCACGACGTCCAACCAAGCGACAAAGACAAAGTTGCGTGGCAGGGTTCAAGTAATCCCTCAAAACAAACACAGACACTTCCCCACCCACTATTGAATTGAAAATAAAGTCCCTCCAAGACACCCAAGACAAAATGCCACCCTCAGTTACCGTCATCCCCCCGGTCGTGCCATGCAGCTTTGAGGAGAAAACTATCCCCCCTGTACGTCTTACTGACAATGCCTGAGTGGTCAGGGCCAGAGATCGTGTCGGTAAGGAGCACGACGTCCAACCAAGCGACAAAGACAAAGTTGCGTGGCAGGGTTCAAGTAATCCCTCAAAACAAACACAGACACTTCCCCACCCACTATTGAATTGAAAATAAAGTCCCTCCAAGACACCCAAGACAAAATGCCACCCTCAGTTACCGCCATCCACTTTTGAGGAGAAAACTATCCCCCCTGTACGTCTTACTGACAATGCCTGAGTGGTCAGGGCCAGAGATCGTGTCGGTAAGGAGCACGACGTCCAACCAAGCGACAAAGACAAAGTTGCATGGCAGGGTTCAAGTAATCCCTCAAAACAAACACAGACACTTCCCCACCCACTATTGAATTGAAAATAAAGTCCCTCCAAGACACCCAAGACAAAATGCCACCTTCAGTTACCGTCATCCTCCCGGTTGTGCCATGCAGCTTTGAGGAGAAAACTATCCCCCCTGTACGTCTTACTGACAATGCCATCTCACAGCAGAGCCTGTGAAAAACACATAGCAGACATTGTGAAAAACATGCAGCCCACACTGTTAAAAACTTGCAGCCAGCACTGTTAAAAACTTGCAGCCAACACTGTTAAAAACTTGCAGCAGAGCATATTGAAAACTCACCTGAGCATGTGAAAAACTCACAGCGGAGGAACTTCTGAAAAACTCACAGCGGAGGAGCCTCTGAAAAACACGCAGCAGACACTGTTAAAAGCTAGCAGCGGAGAATGGGAAAAACTTGCAGCTGACACTGTTAAAAACTTGCAGCTGACACTGTTAAAAACTCGCAGCTGACACTGTTAAAAACGCGCAGTGGACAATGTTAAAAACTTCGCAGTGGACACTGTGAAAAACTCGCAGCAGAGGAGCCTGTGAAAACAAGCAGCAGACACTGTTAAAAACTTGCAGCGGACAATGTTAAAAACTCACCTGAGCATGTGAAAAACTCACAGCGGAGAAGCCTGTTAAAAACACGCAGCAGACACTGTTAAAAACTTGCAGCGGACAATGTTAAAAACTTGCAGCGGACAATGTTAAAAACTTGCAGCACTGTTAAAAACTCGCAGCGGATGTTAAAAACTCGCAGTGGACACTGTTAAAAACTCGCAGCGGGGACTGTTAAAAACTCGCAGCGGGGACTGTTAAAAACTCGCAGTGGAGACTGTTAAAAACTCACAGCAGGGACAGTTAAAAACACGCAGCAGACACTGTTAAAAACCCGCAGCAGAGACTGTTAAAAATTCACAGTGGAGACTGTTAAAAACTCGCAGCGGGGACTGTTAAAAACTTGCAGCGGACTCTGTGAAAAACTCTCAGCGGGGACTGTTAAAAACTCGCAGCGGACACTGTTAAAAACTCACAGTGGAGACTGTCAAAAACACGCAGCGGAGACTGTCAAAAACACGGAGCGGAGACTGTCAAAAACACGCAGCGGAGACTGTTAAAAACTCGCAAAAATTCACACAGCGGAGCCTGTAAAATACTCACACCGGATCCTGCAAAACATCACACAGCGGAGAGCAAATCAACTATCCCCCAACCGCATTATTTGTCCCCAGTGCAAGCTTCATTCCTCCTGTCAGCAAACCCTTCTCCCCTCATTTGCAACATTATATCCATGTTGCAAGTGAATTGGTCCCTGTTGCAGACAAAAAATAATGTGGGTGAAATTTCAGGCTGCCTGCAGAATTTTCCCGCCCAATCGACAACAAATGATGGACACAAGACTCTAGAGGTTACTTTTTCAGGGTCTAGTTCTTTCTCTATTTTGCCGGTTATATAAAATAAATAAGCCCCACAAGCATTTATTATAATAAAAGTATTGTGAGCATTTCTTCAATGACAGAAAATGCTTGGATAGATACTTTGGAATCAATAAATATACCGTTCGTTGGAGAGAGAGTTCTCAGCTTATAGTTGTAGTTATAGTTGAGGGACCTATAGTTGTGATTTCTATCCTATAAGTCAACTATAGGCACCTGTAGGGAGAGTTATAGTTGAGCTCTTGCAACTATAACCACAGCTATACTTTCGGTAGCAGTGATGTCTTCTCGCTCCCAAAAACCCCCCCCCACTTTCTTCACTCAGACCAAATTTCTCCTTTCCTCCCCCCTTTTTTCACTTCGAGCCACAGCAACTGGGCAAGCTCATCAGCCTCGTCATCATCAATATCTATCTCATTCTCAATCCCATCAAGTAGATTACCTGCATTCACCACCTCTTTAAACTGCTCGTAATCTCCATCTAATCTTCTGTAGACAGGAAGCAATCTCATTACCTTCACACGAACGTTGAACACATCGTACTTCGAAAATTCCTTGGCCCTAGGCCAGACTGGCTTCATGACATTGGTGATTAGATTGGAATCAAGTCTTCCCAGATTTTCCATGCAGTTGCATAAAGTGAAAATAACTGATTTTGGCATGTTGTTCATGTATTTTCGAGCTCGCTGAGAAGTGTTCACTCAATTCTGTTTGCTTGGTTGACAGGCTGAACAATGAGCACAACATCCATCAATGATTTTAATGGGTCTATCCCATCTCTTCTTATATCTCCACTTTTGTTTGGTAGAATCAGCAGGCATGTACCTCTCGGTTTCCAAAGATGCAATTTTGAATTGAAATGTGCATCCCGCATTCAACGGACCATTAACATATTCACGCTTTATCTTATCGGTGCACTGTCTGCTGCATTTAATGCACTCTTTATCGAGATGGATGGTGAAACCGTGATACATTGCCACAAGATCCATAGCTGTTATCAACAATTCTCGACTAATCCATACCTCATCTGCTTGGAATAAGTGCCTTGAACGCTCTTAGTAATCACAATAATTGGGGTTGTAGTCTGAAGATGCCTTGTCACAGTATTGGATGAATCGGGCACTATCAAATTCAACAACCAGTATTCCCATCTGCTTTAAAGTGCCATTACCGAAAGTTCTGATGTCTGTTTCTTTTAGGGTTTTGACAAATTCGGCAACATTAGTCGGAGAATTGGAGTTAATGGAAGCGGCGTGGGCCTGGACAGATTTACAGTCACTTGAAGGATCATCTAATAATGTCTGCTCGACAACAAAATTATCGGTGGCTGCATCTTCAACAGACGCATATCCGACAGACAAAGCCATAGCCATGGCATTGTTGTTGAAAGAATCCATTGAATCTTTATCTTTCTGGGTTGATGCGTAGTTTGATTCACTGCCTTTTGTTGATCAAGCGGTACTTAGCGCAGCGCGTAATTTCAGCATACCATTTGAAAGGACATCATGGTTAATTATCATCGTACAGATGCATTAAATGGATTAGCAAAGTGTGCAAAAAAGTCCACATGACAAGAATATGTATCCAGCGAGCCACATTTCTGACTGGTTGAAGTTTCATACCAAGAGTTTCAAAAGAGGATGCTATAAATTTTCCAAAAAACCTTTATGTCATTAAGATATAAAAAATACCCTATTTATGGCGGGAAATTGGTCTCGTCAGAATTCTCGTCAAATTCGGCCCCCGTCATATCAGACCGCCTGGGGGAACGACCACATTACAATGGAATTGTGAGAAATAGGTCATCTTGGTATCATTTTTATACGATACTGGTGTCAAAACACATTCAACTGTCAATACGAATGCGGTGTACTAATTCCGTACCATCGAATCTTCCTAAAAAAACAATTCCTAGGAATTGCATAAAGAAAACTTCGGAATGTTATCACGATTCCTCAGGAATTGTAATGATGCAATGCTCTGTCATTTTAAACAATTCCTAAGGAATTGTAATAACCAAGCATTGACCACGATGGAGAATCTGACGCCGGTTCTCAAACGATGCGGATCTTGGTATTTTGATGCCAATCGATCACACCATCATTCGAATTGATGCCAAACTATTGGCCTTCACAGAAATCCCGGGCTAAACCATCGTTCCTGAGGAAATGCAAAGTCAAAAAGTGCGACTACTTGTCAAAGTCAAAACAACCCAGGATTTGTAATCACCTTTGCCAATTTTTTTGCAATTTTCAGCAATCACAAGTACCTAACTTTTGGCCTACCACATAGTACCAGTCAAAATTCATGGACAATCACTATCTGCATGGAACTCAAGAGCACTCCCACCATAACTTTTGTACTATTCCTGCATATGTACAGAGGAAACCAACAACCGTTTTTGAGAAAGAGACGATTTCAAATATTAGTTTTAGAACAAAAAATCCTAGTAAGAAAACTCCGTCAGTGTTTTTAGGAGTCCCAGCTGTCTGGTACAACTTTCGAAAATATTAAATATGCCTAACTTTTCCATCTTAATTGGTCAAAAATTAGGCTTATGTATTTCTAGCAAAATAATGATGCTGAGCCCGGATTACCTCTGATTGACAAATGTGTCTTTTTGAATTTCTACTGAGGCTATGTAGGAATCGTCCTGTTATGGTGCACTAGATGCACCATAAGAATTATGATGGGGAAAGCTAGTTATGGTGCACTAGATGCACCATGACAAAAGGATGGGGATATCCCAGTAGTTTTGAAATTCTGCCGATACAGCAGGATTTCACGTAGCCGTGGTAAATTTCTACAGGGCTTTGAAATTCTGCCACCCACGGCAGAATTCTTGGATGATTCCTATGTCAAAATTTAGTAAAAATCCCTTGGGCCCAGAGGTTGTAACAACATTATCTTTAAAAGGAGTTCAAGGCTCTGTGCCAAATTAAAGCAATGCCAACAATGGTATTCCTTAAGCCATGTCGATTGATTCCAAGGTCTACATATTACTCACATACCAGTGGTCTCTGGTATGTGAGTAGTATGTAGCAAATACATCTCACTCACTCTCTCTGACCGCAAAACTCTTTTATTGCCCCAACCTCCAACTGCTCATGTCCTTGCAAACTGTTGTTTCAACGCAAACGAGAGTACTGAAACAATCGCTTCATCGCAAGCGATCATTTCAATCTTCTCGAGCACTGCATGCGCTCGTTACCTCTTGCACGTGCTCGTTTTCACCAAAACGATTGTCTCCGCTAAAATGATCGTTTCATCTCAAAGGAGCTTGATTGTTTAATTGCAAACAATCCATCGCAAATGATCCTTTAATTGACGAAGGATTTATTTTGAACGATCTTCTCATTGTAAGTGCTTGTTTCATGGAACAAAGTTGTTCAAGCATGACTATCCATGGTGAACGAATGCTCTCTTGTCCAACGAACAATCTATCATGAACGATCTACGCATCATGAACAAGTTTAATCAGGTGTGTGAAATTTTTCACCGATTATTTCTGTCGCGTCAGACAATCAAGTTTCATCGCGAATGTACTAACAACCGTTTTCTTCATTTGATCCTTTCCCATCCAACTAAGCTATCATAAACCAAATTTTCACATTTGAAAACATCTTTTCATTTCAAACTGCACTACTAGTCCTTTGATTGCCTTGACAAAATTTAAACTAGTCAACAAATATTGCCACTCCTGTAATCATCTGCCACTGTTTGTACGCATCTACTTGTAGCAACCACCCTCTGAACGCCCTTTGCAGACAGACGTAGATTCAGGTCAGGCACAGTTCTAGGATGGTTTCCACATTTAGTTGCTACACATCATGTGGTCAGAGGGTTGCATTTGTTGCTCCCCTGACACGGTTCAGCAGTCATCTGCGTGAACCATACTTTCAGGAATCCCACCAAGGACTGAAGATGTTGCCTATGTTCACTGTCAGAATTGCAGCTCTAAAATTTGCAATTTTTGTGTCATGGGTCTAACACACTTAGTTGCAGCAAGCAACAAGAAACTTCAACAAGACAATCCCTCAATCTTGGCCCTCAGGTCCATGGCAGTAGCATTGAAGACCATTGATGAACCAAAGGTAGACTTTGAATTTTGCTGCTCATTTAAGCAGTCCATTCCATCCTCTACCAAGAGTACCATTGTTACTCCTCCTCAGGCTCCTGAACTCCCAACAGAAGATCCATGTGATACTGATTTTGTTTTGATCAGTGACGAATCTTCCAACAAGAAGTGTCACAGATTTCTCAAGAACCACAAGGATAATGATCCTTCCTCTGTTAACTTCCTGTCTGTTTACTTCCAAGATGATGCTCCACCAGCATCAATGAAACCAGCCAACACATGTCAAATAGTTGGGCTTCTTAACAAGAGTCGTAAAAAGTCTGGAAGGCCAAAGTACACAATGAATAACTCTCAAGGTGCTTTGGTATTTCCACCATTTGGTCTATTGGTGAAGGCAGATGCAACAAATCATCACTTAAGTTGCGATCACATGGCTTTAGCAGAATCATCAGAAGACAGCACCAAGGCAGTCATTCATGGAGTTATTTCTGACTTGAATGCCAAGACAACTCAAAAGTATTGTGATATTGAAATGAAAGTCCTTCAACCAATCACAAGTGAAAAAGAACGCATCTTGCTCAAAGTCACATCGCCAGATGATGGCAAGAAAACTATGAATGTGGTTGTTGATGTCTTTGTCATAAAACAAGTGAAAAAGTGTTCAGAATTCCAAGACTGGAAAGGGGATACTGATTTTGATCCGGAGCTCATCTCAGATCAAAAGATATTTGGGCAAAGCGATAAAGCGTATGTGTCTGTTTCTTTGTCACATTGCTAATGTTCTTTCATTTAAACAGAATTCAAGCTCATACTGCCTTCTTTTTTGATTGTCAGTGCTAATTGTAATGTCACCATCATTCTCAGAGAGTTTTCATTGGAGGATGAAGCCAAAGCACCAAAGCTACTACCTCTCCATCACAGTGGTATGCTTTGCAATGAAGTCTTCACCAAACAACAACAGGACGCGTTTGCGCATAATATCTACAATCATGTTAGGTTGTGAGCAGGCATAAGAGGGTTTGAAATCAGAAGGACATGTGGGTTGTCAGGCAACGTCAGCCATCAGACAGACAAGGATTTATTGAGATTTGTGGTGAGCCAGTCAGGGAAGTCATCATCTTTCAAATAACCTCAATTCAGTACTTGATTGTGGTATAACCAACCTAACAATTGTCTACCTATCGGGTTGGCACGATCAAAATGTCCATCTCTCTCTTCGACAGAGAATCAAACAATGACTAGCTGGCTGATTTCAGACTCTCCATCAACTAAGATTGCCAATACGTATACTCCATATGTCAAGCCCTTAACCATTGCCTGGTGAAGGAGTTGTTTCCTGTTCTTGCTGAAAACACAATCTTTGAATGTTTCACTCCCATAAGAACAGTACAAGATAGTGCCGTGACAATCCTTAGCTGCGAGAGTCTGTTCTATTGTAGTAGGGCTCTGCCTTGTTTTTATTTCAATGAACATAACAACATTGTTGTCCTTGACAAAGCTCCCATCTGGCGATGAAGTTGTCCCAACAACAATTGCATCTGGAGAAACAGTGAGCCAGCCACCACCACGTTTTGACTGTAGCATACCAACCTCAAAGATATCTGAAATCCATTTCTCACATGACAATTACTGCAATACAAAGTCCTCATTTTAGGTCCCCTGCCTCATAACATCACTAGATGAATGTCTACCAAACCAAGAATCTATGTGAACTTATCCAGCATGGACTGACTGTACCAGTGAATTGCATTTCCCTCCCAAAAAACCAATCACCCATACACTGTGTGATGGTATATGGCTCACTACTCTCTTGTAGTTTTGACTTTGCAATGGTTCTATTAATGGATGGATGCCTTGCAGTAAAAAAGATGGCTTCCATCTATAGAAATATCCTTGTCCATTGCCACCCAGACATTCAGTGTTAAAGAAAGGCAGATGTTTGACAGGAGTTTTCTTGTTATAAATGTCTCTAATGCCATATGCATAAATGGTACATGTTTTATTTTCACTCTCTCTATGCTGCCAATTGGTGTTTGCGATACTGACTTGAGCTCCTCCATATTTAGATCCGTCCAAAATAAAGGGCTCAAACAAAGCTATTTTTGCATCGGCATTTGGATCATTTGCGTTCCTTAACTTTGAAATGAAATCCTGTGCCACATCCGGGTAGATAGAAGGGGTTTTTGATCCTATTTCTGGCGCAATAGTGCTCATTGAGTACACAAGAACACCAACTGTATAGCCACATTCTTCTTTCCTCCAAAATCACGATCCATTTTTACGCCTGCATCATGATTTTGGGAAGATAGAACTGGAAGGCATTTGCACAACTCCAAGACATTATTCTGGTCTGACTTGCCAACGACATGTAACCTCAATCCAAGCATAATGCCAGTGTGAGCACATGCAAAGCAATCCGCAACTACTCCATCATTGCTGGCTTTCCTTAGACTGCCTGTTTGTCTTGCCTGGTTGACATTGCGTGCACATGAACCTATTAGTACATCATCAAGGACTACTTCAAAACATTTCCTGTTCATAACAATGTCTAATGCTGGTTGGAACATGACTTTTTCTAACTCTGCTAATTTTCACAAACGATTCATTTTCTGAAACCAAGTGCTCTCATTGGCATTGTCACCTCATCTTCCTGCAACTTCATAGCCTCTAAGACGGTTGAGGATAGCAATGTAATGGTCAACCTCTCTCTCTCTCTCTCTCTCTCTCTCTCTCTCTCTCTCTCTCTCTCTCTCTCTCTCTCTCTCTCTCTCTCTCTCTCTCTCTCTCTCTCTCTCTCTCTCTCTCTCTCTCTCTCTCTCTCTCTCTCTCTCTCTCTCTCTCTCTCTCTCTCTCTCTCTCTCTCTCTCTCTCTCTCTCTCTCTCTCTCTCTCTCTCTCTCTCTCTCTCTCTCTCTCTCTCTCTCTCTCTCGTCTCGTCTCTCTCGTCCTCTCTCTCTCAGTCTCTCTCTCTCTCTCTCTCTCTCTCTCTCTCTCTCTCTCTCAGTCTCTCTCTCTCTCTCTCTCTCTCTCTCTCTCTCTCTCTCTCTCTCTCTCTCTCTCTCTCTCTCTCTCTCTCTCTCTCTCTCTCTCTCTCTCTCTCTCTCTCTCTCTCTGTCTCTCTCTCTCTCTCTCTCTCTCTCTCGTCTCTCTCTCGTCTCTCTCTCGTCTCTCTCTCGTCTCTCTCTCTCTCTCTCTCTCTCAGTCTCTCTCTCCTCTCTCTCTCTCTCCTCTCTCCTCCTCTCTCCTCTCCCTCTCCCTCCTCTCCTCCCTCCTCTCTCTCTCTTCTCTCTCTCTCTCCTCTCTCTCTCCTCTCTCCTCTCTCTCTTCTCTCTTCTCTCTCTTCTCTCTCTCCTCTCTCTTCTCTCTCTCTCTCTCTTCTCTCTCTCTCTTCTTCTTTCTTTTTTTCTTCTCTCTCTATCTTCTTATCTATATCTATAGCTATAGCTATATATATATGACTCTCTCTCTCTCTCTCTCTCTCTCTCTCTCTCTCTCTATGACTCTCTCTATGACTTGGTACAGATCACTTAAGAATTTCAACTTCAATCACACCCTCCAAGGTCTAATACTTTAAACATCCACATCATATCATCTTTCTTCCACAGAGTTTTGTTTCACTTGCATAAGTGTTCATTAGCAATAGCCTACTGTTCAGCAGAGTCATTATGGCGAATGCTTTCCAGCATGGCAAGATCATTGTGAAGGCATACTCCCAGTCCCTTCCTCCACAGGGGAAAGATGTATCCATCAAGGCCAAAGAAACATTCACAGCCCACACAACTACCAACCAAGATGCATTGGGTTGCACAACATTCCATATAATGGGGAAACAATGGTTGTGGTCATAAAAGAGCCACAATAACTTAATGTAGCCATTGTCTAGAACGATAAATTGAATGATATTCTTGCCTGAAGGTATCCTTTTGCCAACCACATTTTCCCATCATCTCCAACACGTTTAGTTGATATTGATCCAATAAATGATGTAGGAGAGTACCTTTTCTGTTTAAAGATACAAAATGCATTCACTTTGTTGTTGGCTTATTGTAATTAATGTTATGTGATAGAGTAATTTCCCCACCATCACTATGTATATGTCACTATCATCATTGGAACTGTACCCTGGAGCTGACTTTTCATCCAAGATATTCTGAACTTGTTGAACCAGATCTTTTCTTGTATTATCATATTGCAGTTCTGTCATCTAATGGGCTTCTGTAATTATTTGCTTAAGTTCAATCTGCTGCTAAGATGCTAGACTAAGCTCATAGATCGGATGGTAGGCGCTGAGGGCTTGAATGTTGCTTGGGGTTTCGTAGAGGTCATTGACTGTTGTATAGGGTGGGAAGATGGTGTTGCCGCCGTCGGGGATGAGGGATATTCGCCAGAGTCTAGTAGTGGGGTCTCTCCATCTGCGGAGTATGATCTCTCCATTATATGTGACTTCACATCCTGTGCAGTGCAAGAATAATTCACATCCTGCATCCACGAGCTCTGATGCAGCAAGGAGGTTATTGGAGATGCCAGGTGAGCGATGGGCTATTTGTGCATTTGCAGGGAGTTTGTTGAGAAACAGAAGTAGAGTCTCAGTTGTGAGCAGGGTGCTATTGGGCTGGGTAACTGTTTTGGCGGAGGTTTGGCTAGGGGCTCTGTGTGCTGGTGCTCCAGCCTGGAGGAGTGATATGTTTGCCCTTGTGTCAAGTAAAGCAGTGGTGGTGAGATCGTTTGGGTTAGATGAGGTGAGATCGTGTGGGTGAGAACAGCCAGGAGTAGGTTGTACGGAAGTAACGAAATTACAATAAATTGTAGTTAAGTTGTTATCCATACGTTCTACCCCTGCTGCGGCGCCCCGTCAAAGTCATGGTTGCCAGGACTTGTTGTCCTCTGATCTGCCCATGGTGTTTGCACCAAGTTGCACTGGTGCGGCCTTTTGTGACGCGGTATCCATGTGTCCAGCAATATCCAGTGGGGTCCCATTTTGACGAAGCCGTGCTGTTGGTTGTGGAGTTCGAATGTGCCGCTTTTAGGCCTGCCCTACTGATGATGTCGAGGAGTTTGGAGCTGGTTGCCTTCTCTGCTGTGAGATTGGCCATGAGGGTCGCAATTGTTTTGTCTTTTTGGGCGTTCATTTCGATGAGATTTTCAACGGTCTCGTTCTTCTGAACTGCAGCGAATGCAAGATTATCAAGTGAAGTGACCATTTGCGACGCGAGCTCGCCGTCGGTGGTTTGGCTTGAAGAATTGGCGGAGAATTCTCCGCCCGTGAGTCTCTGGATGGTTTTTTGTTCTTCGAAGGCATGTGTCCAGTGTGTTTTCCAAGCCAGCCAGGTTTAGTTGGCGCAAGGGATGCGATTCCACTCTTTCCAGGCGTCGGTGAAAGCACCACATTGGATGGCGTGCTTCGTGCCGGTGGTCACCATGATGGCCTCGGAGGTGTTGACGCTGCCGTCGTTCGCAAATTCCTGGCAGTCCTCCTGTTTGCAAATGTAAATGATGAGCGGGACGGAGGGATTGATGCCTTGGTTGAATCTCTGGAGATTCTTGTCGAGATTGGCCTGGTCAATGTGGCAGGATCGATCCTTAATGTGGTCGACGATGTCTTGGATTTCGATGCTGTTGAGTCCTTCGACGGGATTGTCAAGTTTGGCGTAGTACACGTCTTCGATGGCGGCGGCGGCGAGGTTTACCGCGATGCGTCAGACATGGAGCATCGTTTGCCAGTGTTGCTGGGCTTCATCCTTTGTGGCACATAGTTCCTTGCCTGCGGCGACGGTTGCACCAGGAGGAATATTTGGGTAGGCGGGAGGAGCTGCTGCCGGTGGCGTTTACGCAGCTCCGTAGCGTGCTTGGAAGAGTGCTGCAGGTAGGAGTTTGCCGAGATACCCGCGCCCGTGTCCCCATGGGCAGTGGACGGCGATGAGATTCGCGGCGAGTTCCTTCTCGAGCTTTTTCATTGCAACGTGGGTGGGTTCGCCGTTGAGTTTTGTGAGGGACTGGTGAGGCATGAGGGCCTGCACTGACTCCAGTGAAGAAAAGCATGGTGAGGATAACGTTTTTCCATTACGGGCTGCCGTGTGGGGCGTGTCTTTCTAATGTCTGCTGATAAGATGCTAGACTAAGCTAAGGAAGTCATGGTCACGACGTTAGAAAGATTATGGCTACTGCTATGATCTGGATAACCGGGAGCCCATGTGGCTGTGAGCTTAGCTAGATATGGTAGCTAGTGCTGGGTACTAAAGCTGGTAGGTAGGTAACTACTGCCAGATCTGCACAATCATTGCATTGAACATGTTGACACACACAATTTAGATTTCAGCTAATCATTGCCGATTCCAATCTTCTCTTCCTATTAGTCATCTTCATATGTGTCACAGTAGGTATTTCGGTGAGTTGATTCATACCAATGACTTCTGTTATCATCACAGTCTTGGCCCTCTTGACAAAATTGTCTTCTCCCCCATTTACGTAAATTGTCAGTCCTTGTCATATGAAGAACGTCGTCTGAAAAGATTATTCTGAGAAGGTATGTTTTGAATAGCTGAAAGATCTGGTAAGTAAATGAACTTAGCAGGTGCTATTGGAAATACATCCTTGCAAGAGGTATAATTATTCATGGACTTTGATCTGCCAAACTTTTTAATGTTAATGGGAAATTCTAGAGCCTCAAATGTTGACTTTGACTGCTTGTTGAAGAAGGGAAGAGACAAGGAAAAACTGGTAAGTAATGATCTGAAAGAATTAAGCCAAAAAAGAGTAACCCATAGACATACATTGCTGCTTAGCACATTGGCAGGTACAGTACCTGCCATTTCAGGTTCATGCATAGTTCTGTGTGATCTTCTTTCCTGTACCTCTGTACCATGATGTCAGCAACTAATGCACCAAATTATTCCATGTGATGCTGATATTTCAAAAGCGCGTTGAAACATGGACAAAGGAGTCCCTAAGCTCATCACGCTACTCATCATTATCATCATGAACTCCAACATAACCAAATCAATCACAACCTCACAAAGACAAACACTCTCAAGTCACTACTCCATACCTTGGATTGACTAGTTTAATGTAGGCCTTAACACAAAGGTTTTCAAGTAAGTTTTGAGAGACTTTGCTTGCAATTGCTGCCAGAACTTCTATAACTCAATACATCGTACCTCTTCTCTTACAAATATAGGTACCCCATCATCAGTTTCTCTGTGCTTTCCACACACCCTCAAAATTTGCTCAAGATTAAGATAACCTGGTAATTGCTGCTTGATGATTGCCATTATGCTATTGCAACTCTTGACAACTTATCACTTTGAAACTTATGTGTTGTCCTGTATTGCAGATACCATTCTCAGTTGTAATCACTGTGTTTGTGCTTTTGCCAACATAAAATATGGAATGAATAGGTGTGATATGAATATGAGATGTGATCATGCTAATACAACCTTACTCCATTCCTGATTGTAACTTATCTTTCCATTTCAATGACCAGAATGAATCAGGTGCTTTCAACCGAACTCCCTCTCCTTCCACTGGATCAAATGAAAACCTGAAACCTTGAGTGCGTTAAACTTCCTATCCAGATATGATGTGTAACTTAAGTTAACCTTACATTCTTCTTCTTCTGTCTTCTGTGCAGCTTGTTATCATTTGCAATTCTACTTCCTCAGCTGAGATGCACAGTGTTAAGTTAACAGTCATCCTTAACAATGCTCAGTTTGAAGTTGGATCTTAATGATATCATTCCTTGTTATATCCAGATAGTTCCAAAACTTGTGACCCCCTTTTTAATAAACTTCTCTTCATATTCAATAACAGCTGTTTCATCATCATTATTCACATCATCAATTTGGTAGTGGAACAAAACATCCTCATCATCCGCAGGAACACACCCCAGATTAAATGCTTGGCTGGTATCAAAATCCATCTCCCTTTGTAGAATGTCTTACAAGTGTTGATAAGTTGTCCATCACTCTTCATAAAAGAAGAGAAAGTTCCTTGCCACTTGGCAGATTGAGATTAGATGCAGAGCTGATACTTTTATGAATATTAGATGAGACCTGATGACATGTGTTGCAGGCATTTCATCTTTAATAACACAAAACAGGCTGAGATAATAGTGCTGCCTATTGAATGGGTTGTGAATCATTTTTCTCAATAAGCAAAGTACTCACAATGCAATATGCATTTGAGGGAAAGAGCTCAAACATCACCTCTGAAAACATGCCCAAATAAAGGTCAAGATTCCACTTCTAATGACTCAAAACAGGCTGAGATGATGGTGCTGTATGATGTGGATTTAAAAAAGCATCAAATGAACTTCAAATTGGTGCATCATTTTAGTCAATAGACCAGGTTCTCACAATGCAACATGCCTTTGCCTGAAAGCATGAATTCATACAGAATTAACATTCATCAAACCAGCCTTCACAACTTCACCATGAAGAGAGGTCATGGTCATGGTCATGGTCATGGTGCTATTCTTAAGAAGAGCTTGAGATGGCCATCAAAATGGCACCAGTTTCAAGTTCAAACTCAATCTAAAAGTTGTGTAATGGCATTTTCAGTAAGTGGTAACCTGGATTTATAATTTTTGTGATCACGACTTGTCACATTCCTCATATGGTCACACAAAATATTTTATCTAAAGTGAGAAAATGATGTCAACATCCTTGCCCCTTTATACAAAATTTAGTTTCTAGTTGCTAAATACAATAAACCGCAACAAAACACCCCACTCTGTCATTGCAACACACCCTTCTTTTGTACCTTTCTAAAACTCTCTCCAAATATCCAAAGCTAGTCACCATAGGTACCTATGTAGTGTTCATTCATGTGTAACAAAAAGAATAATCACAAAAATGCATCATTCTTACCTCTTCATCCACATACTCAAAATACAGACAGAAAAGAACACAAATTATTTGTAATGTGCTGAAAACACCAAACGCTTAAGGAAGAGAAACCATTATCTAGAACACAATGTTACATACATAACAAGTTACATATATGACAAGTTTCGTGTGAATCTGAAACTTTGTCCATCATTAATTATCCTCTGTTGATATAAGTTACACAGCACAACAATTTCATATGTATCACCAATTAATATATGACAAAAGCCACAAATCAAAAAATGCATAATTCTTACCTAGCCAAGGACATATCCAAAACAGATAGGGAAAGACACTTGTTATTTGTAGTGTGCTGCAAGATATAATATAAAGCAATGCGTACATAACGAGTTTCAAGCGATAGCACCACCTTACCTCACGAACACTTTTGCCCATCATTTTTGTTCTCCCCTGTTCATTAAGACAACACCCTCACTTGTGATCATAAACATTTGTATAAAACAATACTAGCACATAAATTAACACACCTTTCTCCTTTCTCCAAATCTATTTACACCAATTTCACTGCAAACAAAAACACTGGTGACCTCCCAGTACACTTGAGTGTACAGGGAGATTACTCGAGCCCCCTGGAATAGTATTTTCTGGTAACTTCCCTGTATACTTCTTTAACATTCCCGTACACTAGTGTACTGGAGGGTTACTGGAGTCTATTGGTGGGTTACCAGAAATTTGTGACCCAAACCAGTCTTCCGATTTATTTCTATTTACAATATGAATTCCTTTTTGACAGGAAAACAGACTTCTCAGTAAGTCTTAGAATCAATATCAATCTAAGTAGCGGCTATGAGTTTAAGTGCAGTCTTGATGCACCCCATTTTGTAACAAAAAAATAACAATTCTTGCTGATTTCCTTTGACACATCATAACTTTTTCCACGTCGTCCGCGCACTATTTTTGTGGAAATGCTTCAATGTTTTACCTTCTGCAGATCCTTTCGATATATGACATCACGGGTCTGTGACATCATCTTCCACTTTAATAATCGGAAGTGTATGGGAGGACTACCCGGATGTAGGGGAGGGTTACTGGAGGTGTACCAGAGGGTTTCCAGAGCGTAAGGGAGGGCTGAGTTTACCGGAGGGCTACCAAGTCTAATATACTTTTAGACTACAGTAAGATTGAGCTGAGTATGTACAATTCATCCTTACTAGTAAAATTAAACATACTAAATCATATAATTCTGGACCCTCCCCTTCATCCTCCCAAAGAACGAGCCTTAATGCCACATAGGCCAACATTTCAGCCCCAAGCTAAATAGCGATTCTGAGGACCATCCACAATGTGGTAGAAGGAAATTAAATATGTAATTGAAACTAAGCTGAAATTAAAACAATTCTAAATAGTTTGAGTTCATCATAACTCACCTTAAAAATGTACACACCGCTGCCACACGGCGGTGCCAGGCGGGATGCCAAACTCAGTCTGTGGCCTGAGTTTTGGCCGTTCCAATGGCTGGCCTGAAAATAAAAAATTGAAAATTAGATGTAATCAAAACAAGTGTAACAATGTTTGAGTTCATAATGACTCACATACAACATATAGTAGCTGCTGCCAATTTTGTTGGCTACAGGAGTGAGTCAGGCGGGACGCCAATTGGCTACACGGGAGAGTCAGGCGGGATGCCGAACTCAGTCTGTGGGCTGAGTTTTAGCCATTTTGCCAGTAGGCCTGTAGTAAATGAATTGGGAAGAAACTGAAATATGCCGTGTAAAATATAGTGAAAAAAAATTGATTTCATCAGAACTCACCTTGAAATTATCCCCGCAGCTGCCAATTGTTCTTTGCTACTCAGCGGTGCCAGGCGGGAGTGCTAACTCAGTCTGTTGGCTGAATTTCAACCATTCCCATGGCCTATAAATATTAAATTGAAAAAAATTGATGTGTGGTGAGAAAAACTTGATAGAAATGGTGGAGTTCATCAGAATTCACCCTGAAATTATACCTGCCACTGCCAATTGTGGTTGGCTAGATGACGGTGCCAGCCGGCAAGACAGGCAACTTTGGACTTTGGCGATAAGTATCGCCAGATGGAGTCGTCAAATGTCGTCCGATGTCGTCAGTTGACGTCACTTTAAAATATATGGTCATTTCATGCCTTCACTACGGGTCGTTAAAATGTCGTCAGGTGTCGTCACTTGGGTCGTCATTGAGTCGTCCGTGTCGTCACTTGGGTCGTCAGAAGGACTTCACGTTCGTCACTTGGGTCGTCAGAAGGACTTCAGTTTTTTTTTACTTAGGGTCGTCAGTCGTCTTTGTCGTCACTTTGTTCGTCACTATCGTCAGTAGGCAGTAGAATATATACCACGTAGGAGTCGCCAGTGTCGCCAGGAAGTTCGTCAGTGTCGTCACGAAGGGTAGTTAAAATGTCGTTAACTGCCTTCAGTTTGGTCGTCACTTTGTCTTCAGTGCCGTCACTTGGGTCGTCATTTTGTCTTCAGTGTCGTCACTTAGCGTCGTCATTTTGTCTTCAGTGTTGTCACATGGTGCCTTCTTTTGTTGTCACTTAGTCAGTCACATTAACGAGATAATGTAAAAGACGTCAGTTGTCTTCAGTTGTCGTCAGTTGACGTCAGTTAATCGCACAAAAATCATCCACGTGGCAAACTTGCCTGTCTTGCGGGTATACTAACTCAGTCTGTGGACTGAGTTTTGGTCATTTTGCCAGTAGACCTGTAAATATTTAACTGAAGAAAAAATTGACGTGTAGTGAGTGTAATAATGAAAAAGGGCGAGTTCAACATAACTCACCTTTATAATTGACATGCTGCTGCCAATCATTCTTGGCTACATGGCGGTGCCAGGCGGGAGCGCTAACTCAGTCTGTGGGCTGAGTTTCGCATAACTCACCTTTATAATTGACATGCCGCTGCCAATTGTTCTTGGCTACATGGCGGTGCCAGGTGGGTATACTAACTCAGTCTATGGGCTGAGTTTCGGTCATTCCTGTGGTAGGCCTGTCAATACTTAACGGAAAAATGTTGACATGTGGTGAGTAAAACTTGGTAGAAATGGTTGAGTTCATCAGAACTCACCCAGAAAATATACCTGCCACTGCCAATTGTGGTTGGCTAGATGACGGTGCACTTTCGGCCATTTGCCAGTAGACCTGTAAATACTTAATTGAAGAAAAAATTGACATGTAGTGAGTGTAATAATGAAAAAGGGCAAGTTCAACATAACTCACCTTTATAATTGACATGCTGCTGCCAATCATTCTTGGCTACATGGCGGTGCCAGGCGGGAGGGCTAATTCAGTCTGTGGGCTGAGTTTCGGCCATTCCCGTGAAGGGCCTGTCAATACTTAGTCGAAAAAACTTGGTAGAAATGGTTGAGTTCATCAGAACTCACATTAGAAATTGAGCCGCCACTGCCAATTGTTGTTGGCTACATGGCGGTGCCAGGCAGGATCCCAAACTCAGTCTGTGGACTGAGTTTCGGCCGTTCCCATGATGGGCTGGTGGGGCATCAATGTAATTGAAAAAAGTAGAGGTGATGGGAAAGAAGTGAGAGTGCACCCCTCTACAGTTGCTGCTGGTTAAAGCTGGTACTATATTGTATCGTACCCTATGCTATAGGCAATAATGTTGCGCAAGAGTGAGGCATGGTGATACAAAGGAATAAAAACCAATCATGTAGCCACACGGTACCAAATTTCAGCCCCAATGTCTTATTCTTGTGTTCTCATTTTTTGGCGCAGTCACTTCTGATAGTACTATGAAAGTACGCATTAGGCCTAGCAAACAGGAGTTCTCAACATTCATATTTAATTCCTACATGGAGGGTGTTTAAAAAACGGCAGAATATATATGAAACCACCCCATTCAAAAATAGAAATAGGACCAATAAGCCTCTTTACAAAAAGGAATCAAAGATCAAGTCTAGAATTCTGTTTGTGACTCGTGATTTGCAAATTGTCAGTCATGAACCACACAAACACTCCGGAGAATTTTTTGTTAAGCTAAATGTATCTGTGGCTTAAACAATGGGTAAAAAAACGGTAACCCACCCGTACACTCTTGGGACTTCCGGTAACCTCCCTGTACACTCTGACAGTTGAGAGTGTACAGGGAGGTTACCGTTGTTATTTGGTTGCAGTATTCCTGTCCCTCCTCTTCTCGGGCTCCCAGTCTTCAAAATCCTATAGAGTCTCTGGTCAAGATATTTTTTTCCTAATCTGCCTATTGGTACCTTATCTGCCTATTGGTAAGATGACCATTCAGAGCATCTTCACACCTCCTCTCCCAATGCACTAACTCATCCCCTTCCCCCTCTCATGGAATACAAGCAACCCTGTCTTAGAGAAATCAATCAAGTCATCGAAATCACTGTAATCCGTCTTACCTCTCCATCGCATGATGACATATCACAATGATATATGTGTAACCGGAGAGATGAAAACTCACTTCCCTACTCCTCCAATTTTCACAACCATTGTAATCATAACATTTCTCCAAACTTCTTTGTCAATGATGATTTCATGAGACTGTCCAGGTTCTTTTCAAACAGGTTCTTATCACATCTCATAATGGTCCTATCCTTGTTGTTACATACATAACAGTATTCTCATGAAAATATGTCTTGCCATAGAATATCTGTTGATCACAAAAAACACTTATGTAATGTTAATACATAAAATAAAAAGAAATCATCAACCACAAAGCAAACACTCTGACCTTTTTACATGCATATCAAAACAGACAGGAAAGACAAACATGCTACAAACACTAAACACAAGAATCGCTACATACGAAATGATGTCACATACATAACATAAGTTCAACCAGATAAGTCAGGAAAAGACAAACATGTTGTTTGTTGCAAGCATCAAACAAAAAAACTACTGTGTAAAAGGATTATAAGTACCACCGGATTATAAGTCCCAAAGGGCTAATTCTATTGACATTTGTGTTTTCCCGATGTTTACTCCACTCAAACTGAACTAAAATTACTGCAAACGAAAAACACCGGTAACCTCCCCGTACACTTGAGTGTATGGGGAGGTTACCGGAGCCCCCGGAATGGTATCTTCCGGTAACCTCCCGGTACACTTCTGTAACCCTCCGGTAAACTAGTGTACGGGAGGGTTACCGGAGTCTACCGGAGGTTACCGGAAATTTGAGACCAAGAGGAGCTTTGGATTTATTTCTACGTACGATAGGAATTGGTACTTTTTTACAGGAAAACAGACTTCTCAGTAAGTCTGAGAATCGATATCAGTCTAAGTAGTGGCTATAACTGCATTACTTAGTAGCTTAATAAATGTTTACCAGTCGCATACCGGAAGTGTACGGGAGGGTAACCGGAAGGTTACGGGAAGGCTACCGGAGAGTACCGGAGGGTTACCGGAGCATACGGGAGGGCTACCAGAACATTACAGGAGGGTTACCGGGAGGGCTACCTACTGTTGGACAACAATAATAGAGTACGTGTAATTTATCTCCACTAATATAATTAAACATACTACATTAACATATTTAAGGGGCCCGCCCAACACATCGCCCACCAAAAGGACACAGGTGCCAAAATTTCAGCCCCAAGCTGCTCCAAGATGAAAAACGATACTGTGGACAATATTATCACCAAGGTAGAAGAAAATTAATTATTTAATTGAAACTAAGCTGAAATGAAAACAATTGTAATATAGTTTGACTTCAACAACTAACCATAAAAATTTACATGCCTCTGCCGAACGTTGTTGGCAACACGGCGGTGCAAGGCGAAATGCCAAACTCAGTCTGTGGACTGAGTTTCGGCTGTTCCCATGCCTATCCTGAAATAAAATAATTGAAAATTAGATGTAGTCAAGACAAGTGTAAAAATAATTGGATTCCATGCAACTCACCTCTATTAATATACTCGCCGCTGCCAAATATCGTAAATCCCAAACTCAGTCTGTGGACTGAGTTTTGGGGATTTCTGAACTGGGCCTGTAACTATTTAATTGAAAAAAAATAACATGTGTTGAGTATAAAAGGGTGAAAAAAGATGAGTTCATGAAAACTCACCCCCAAAATATACCCGCCACTGCCAATTGTTCTTGGCAACACAGCTGTCCAAGGCGGAATGCCTAACTCAGTCTGTGGACTGAGTTTCAGCGATTTTGCCAGTAGACCTGTAACTAATTAATTGAAAAAAAATTAGCATGTGTTGAGTATAATAGGGTGAAAAAAAAGAGTTCATGAAAACTCACCCCCAAAATATCCCGGCTGCTGCCAATCGTTCTTGGCAACACGGCGGTTCAAGGCGGAACGCCTAATTCAGTCTGTGGACTGAGTTTCGGCGATTTTGCCAGTAGACCTGTAACTATTTAATTGAAAAAAAATTAGCATGTGTTGAGTACAATAGTGTGAAAAAAAGATGAGTTCATGAAAACTCACCCCCAAAATATACCTGCCGCTGCCAATTGTGGTTGGCAACATGGCGGTCCAAGGCAGAATGCCTAATTCAGTCTGTGGACTGAGTTTTGGCGATTTTGCCCGTAGACCTGTAACTATTTAATTGAAAAAAAATTGACGCGTGGTGAGTAAAGTGGTGTAGAACATGAAGAGTTTTTAATATCTTACCCCCAAAATATACCGGCCTCTGCCAATTGTTCTTGGCAACATGGCGGTCGAAGGCGGAATCCCTAACTCAGTCTGTGAACTGAGTTTCGGCGATTTTGCCAGTAGACCTGTAACTAATTAATTGAAAAAAAATTAGCATGTGTTGAGTACAATAGTGTGAAAAAGATGAGTTCATGAAAACTCACCCCCAAAATATACCCGCTGCTGCCAATCGTTCTTGGCAACACGGCGGTCCAAGGCGGAATGCCTAACTCAGTCTGTGGACTGAGTTTCGGCGATTTTGCCCGTAGACCTGTAACTATTTAATTGAAAAAATATGGACGTGTGGTGAGTATACTGGCATAGAACATGAAGAGATTTAAATATCTTACCCCCAAAATATACCGGCCGCTGCCAATTGTTGTTGGCAACATGGCGGTTCAAGGCGGAATGCCTAATTCAGTCTGTGGACTGAGTTTCGGCGATTTCGCCCGTAGGCCTGCAGCTGTTTAATTGAAAAAAAATTGCCGTGTGGTGAGTATAGTATTGTAGAACAAGACAAAATCTTGATTACTCACCCCCAAAATATACCCGCCGCTGTCAAGTGTTGTTGGCAACACGGCGGTGCAAGGCGGGAGGGATAACTCAGTCTGTGGACTGAGTTTCGGCTGTTCCCATGATGGGCCGGTGAGGTACCAGTGATGTAATGGAAAAAAATTCACATGTGTGATGTGAAAGCAGTGAGAGGGCGCACTGCTACAGTTGTGTCTGGGTCAAGCACCATTGTTGTAGTATGGTACCATACGTAGATATACTCAACTGTATTATCATACGAATATGCCACACAAGAATTAGGTGACATGATACAAAGGAATAAGTAACAAACACGGAGACAGACTACGCCAATTTTCAGCCCCACTTATTTTTTTATGTTGTGTTCTTATTTTTTGGTGCAGTCACTTCTGGTAGTACCATATTTTGAAAATATGAATAGGCCCAAAACGCACTCACCAAATGAAATCAGAGATCAAGCCTAGAATTGAAACCAAAACTAGACCCAACAGGTGATCTTGCAGTTTACAACTCGTGATTCGCAAAAAATGTGAGTCATGAAACAAACAACCACTCCAAAGATATTTTTTGCGTCAAAGCTTAGCGTGATAAAAGAAAATGCGGCTTAAGTAATGTATAAAAAACCGGTAACCCACCAGTACACTCTTGAAATTTCGGTAACCTCCCCATACACTCTGAAATTTTGCGAGTGTACGGGGAGGTTACCGGTGTTTTTCGTTTGCAGTGATCATCATGGGTAGTTTTGCCTTGTCATCAGTAACACACTCATATGTAGTGCTCCCCGTGACTCCCGATGGTTGCCGAGAAACCTCCAATGCCGTCGGAAGTCACTACACATCTCGAGCACATGGTGGAGGGGTGGACAGCACGGACAAGCAAGGGCAGGAGGGGCACAATATGGTACAATAGGCCTACCTCGAAGTAAATAGGGTAACTTTCAAGATACCAATAATTTTTCACCGTTAAAAACGCTAACTTCACACTTATTATAAGTACAACTCAAATGTATCTTTTGACATTTGCGGCACTTATAATCTGGTATACACGGTAGAACTATTATATATGAAAAAATATGACATAAAACTCAACAACATGATATGAGTAATACTAGTACAAGAAAATACATACACTGACCTCTCATTCATTTCTGTTACTCACAAAAAATATATATGGAACATGAGTGCATATATGACAAACATTTTGTATACAACAAATGTCATCTTCTCACCTACCTAATTCTCAACCTAACCGTCCTTTGCCAAAAAGAAAAAAGAAAAAAAGGTGTATTTAATATGTTACATACACAATCAAATAGAAATTCTGCAAACAGGGGGAACATTTGTAAAGTTTCAACTGAAGTCTTTTCATATCCAACAATCCTTGAGTCTTGAAAAACTTACCCACTTTCTGACATGACAAGCAGCTTTGACAAGCATAAGATGTAGTGTACCCAGAAATTGGCACGGTTCAGTGACAACTGCAAAGTGAAGTCCTGTCTCCAGGAAACATTAAAAAGTACATTAGTACAAGGCCCAAGCAAGTAATGGAAGTTGTTTAATATGTAACAAAGCACACCTAAACTTATGCTTTCCAACCAGCCCTATACCAATGAGCACAGGTCACAGGACGTGAGGGCACGAAGGTCTTTCCTGCAATACTGGGCCTCCCTGTGCTTATGTGGCCCACAAAACTGCACACTAACTTAAACCAAAAAGTATTGAAAAAATCTTGTAGAACTATTTTCAGACTTGTTTTGATGAGATTAAGACTACTGGAAAGGAGGATGTATTATGTACTAAATATTCCATGCATCGCCAAAACACAATTGATCATGGGAGAGATTGGCATTGATTTGTGGCAGTTGCATGATTGATCTATTCTTAACTGCCAAAAGGAACTGTCCCATGAGAAGGTTCCTGAGAAGGAAATTCTCTATTGGATATTTTGGCTGAGAAACACCTGCAATGTAAATGGGTGTTTCTCAAGAAGGAAAACCCTTTTTGGATATTGTTTCTGAGAAACTAATTTCATATGACTTTTGTACTTCCTCTGTGTTACACAAAGTGAAGGAGACTTATGGAGGTTCCACCTGGAAGCTCCAAATTCTTGGCCTCTGTCACTCACCCCCACAAATAGAGAATCAGATAAGGTGTGTAAAAATCCTTTTAAAGAAAGAAAAATTGGTAGGCAATTTTTGAGTGGAAGATTCTTGTTTTGGATACCAATGTAAACAGTTTGTACAAGACTTTCCTGGCTGAGTAGTGATTACAAAGCAATATTTCAAGCATAAGTGTTAGTGGAGAGAGGAGTAAGAGGGATTCACTGACAGTTTCATTTCATGTGTCCGCAATGTAGAAGTATGGTATTACTCTCCTAATGTATAATCATTCTGATTTGTTCTGCGTTGAACCCTGATCGTACCATTTGTATGGACTCTTGATTTAGTCAAAGGATCCCAATGGCATGTGCTTTCTGATTTGTGGAGGATATCTTCTTTGCAAAGAAGTACTTTGTCACCAATTTTATAATCCCAATTAACCCAAGACTTGTTTTCATGTTTGGTGTTGCGATTGCCAATGATCTCATATTTTGTTCCAGTCAGCTAAGAAGGGGATGTCAAACAGCATGTCCCTGCAAAATATTGCTGTGCCTTGAGAGATTTTGAGTACTGTGTGTTATGTGGAGTGAACCGCCCATGCAGCATCTGTGAGGAAGTCTGCTATGTCACTTGGAGCCACTATATTTGCCATGTCTAATTCAGTGGTATGGAGATTGTCATGATTACTTGATGCATCTGTTAGAGTATTGCATTTGCTTGGGGGTTCTTGATGCTGGTTGGATTACGCTTGATACTATATAAATCAAATAGGGTTTTGAAATTGAGCTTGAACTTGCTTCCATTGTTGTAAGTAATTACTTGACAACATGGGTAACTGAACCAGATCTTGTTCACTAAAGAGCAAACTTGTGCTGATGATTTATCAAAGTAAGCTTCTTTGGGTTTATTATGTGTGTTAGTACTCTTGCAGCCCTTTTTACCCATGGGAGTAACCGAAGTAGTTCCACACTTTTGAACCAACTGGTAGCTGGATCTATCATTGTGACACTCATAAAGTCAATATCAGTGCCGTCTTTGCCCTTGAGAGTGTGTGGTCCGATTAGGTCCACACATAGTACCTCCCACAGGGGTTTGATACAACCAATTTTCTTGGTAATTTACCATTCTTATGTTGGCGTCGTTTGTTGACTTGGCATTTATGACAATTTTTGACAAAGGTGCGGACAGAACGTCGCAAATCTTTCCAATGCATCGCAGCGCAAAGAGTCTCTTTGAGACGGGTTGTCCCTGGATGCTGCAGGTAGTGATGGTACCACAGTACTGCTCGCTGCTGGAGTTCCTGTGGGATGACAAGTCTGTTATCCTTGCACAGTACTTGAACATTTTCTACCAGCTGAGGTTTGTATGCCTCTAGCAGGCTGAGTCTGTCCAGCCTTTTATCCCTCAGGGGATAGATCGTATTTTCTTTGCTGCGGTTAGCAAACACAAAGTTCATGAGGTCTGAGTGTTTGATTGGGAATGGTTCCTCTTCTGCTTGCATAGTCTAATAACACCTACATTTGGCGAAGGTCATCCAGTTTTCCACGACGCCCATTATTAGACCAAAGTTATGGCATGAAATTGCATCTGCAACTGTGTTGTGGATCCCTTTGATGTACATGATTTCCGGACCATATTCCACTAGCAATAAATGCCAACAGTAAACCCTGCCATGGGTTAAACCAAGTGCGTCTTGCATGAGGTTTTGTGGTCTGTGTAGGCCACAACTGGTTGAACAGACAGCATTCCTTTGAATTCTTTGAGTGTTTCAACTATGGCTAGAAGTTCAACTTTGGTTAAGCTGTATTTTTGCTGACAGACAGAGAGTTTTCTGCTGAAGAATGCAATTGGCTGGTTGTTCTGAGTAGTGACAGCTCTGAGTTGTCTCTTGGATCCGTCAGTATAGCTCTCAAGCCCTTTTGAGTAATCAGGGTAGGCCAAGGACACATCTTTGGCCATAGTGGCTTTTGTGTCATTGAATGCTTATTTTGATGTTCCTAAGTCCATTTCCAAGGTTTCTTTTTAACCTTGAGAAGTTTGGATTGTTTGGTATGACCGCACTCGCCTACTAGGCTTGTGAGTGGGGCAAGCATATTGCTGAGTTGTAACCAAAGATCTCAAGTGGATTGGACCGTACCAAGGAGTCTACGTAGGTCTTTGACATTTTTGGGCGGTGTCAGTGCAAGTATTGACTGTACCTTGGCTTAGTCATTTTGTTTCCATATCATACTCAACAACATCAGGTTTTATTGTGTATGCATTCCTGTTGGAGTACTCTAGGAATTTTAGAGTGACTTTGCCTCTTCCTTTGGTTTGGAAGCACCCATTTGACTTGTGCCAAGACTTTGACACCTGCCTAGTCAAGTAGGGAAAACGCTCGGTGGTTCCTTTTTCATGGAACATGATTTCACCATCAGAATCAGTGTCCAATAGTACACTCGAAGTTGTTTTTGTGATTCCTGGACAAGTGTTTGAGTTTTCGTGATGACTGACTTCTGGTTGCTAATTGTTGCGCAGCTAATACTGCTGTTACTGAGTCCATTGGTTTTGGTGTGATAGGTAGGTCCACAATCTTTGATATCCATGGGGTGTCCCACTCTGAGTTGGGGACCACATCAAGGTTGGTGGACGTGGATGAGTTCGAGCCATCTTTCAGATTTTTTAAAGTTTTGTGCACTAGGTGACTCAAATTATCAGCAATTATTTTTATTTCATTCTAATTTTTAGTCACTGCTAGTTTTCATTGGACCAGGGGTAATATAATTTGCTAACTCATGGTTAGATTTAATTTTCTGACAACTATTTTTTGTTTCCCATTTACTACCAGACCCAACGCTTCATGAGAAGTCAGAATTGCTGTCACTTTCTTCATGTTTCTTGCCTTTTTTGTTAGCTTTCTTGAGAGACTTTTCAAGTTTCTCCATGCGAGCCAAGACCTGGGCATATGACATCTCATGGCAGCTATCCTTGCAAGACTTTTGCATGGCTTGCCCAAAAGTATGCGCAACTTGCCCAAAAGTACCACATGTAGGAGTTCCGTCTTTGTTTTAACAATGACACTTCACAGTGTTTGCATGGTGTGCCTGTCCCCATGCTTTTTGCATAGCTTGCGGTTTTTTGTTGATGCACATATATACTCCATGCGCGCTTGCTTTGGCTTCCTAGGAAGTGCGCGCTGGGCACAAACTTCCTAGAGGGCTGTTTGGCTGCTTGTGCCTTTGCAGGCCTGCAGTCGCGTGCTCCTCGTCCACAGGGTTCATCACCTCTATGTGCTCAAGGATGAGCAATAGAGGCTTAACCCCTTAGGGATAGCACTTCTCAAGCATGTGGTACTGGTCCTGCCACTTCAACGGGCACTTACACAATATGTGGCATGCAAGCTCTGAATCCATGAAGGAGTAGACCTGTTGGGTATGCGTATTTGTGCTTGGGATGTAGTACAAGCACAGGAGTTCTTCCACATAGGTGGTCAACTGCATCACTCGCTGCACAAAGTGATGCACCCAAACTTTGTTGGGATTCTTGAGGCAATTGGAGATATAGAATCTCAAATTCTCACCTGCATCATGTGAAAAACACAATTGGAGGTAGAGTAACTGGCACCTCCTGAATGACTCGGACTTCTTGCCTGGTGACTTCTTCCTTTCAACTCCAAAGATGTCTGTAAAGGGTGATGACTACATCTGCTCCTTGACAATTAAGTCCCAGGGCTGATGTGTCTCCTCAGTGAGAAGGTTGGCATAGAGTTGAAAACTTCTAGGGACAAGTTGCTCATTTTTTCCTTAAGGCGGGTACATTGGTCTTTAGGGAGAGCAACTCTGTGGTCTTTTGCTCTTTCTCGGTCTTACTGATGGGGTCATTGGCGAGTTCATGGATAACAGCCTTCCATTCACCTTATTTGAGTCATGTGCCTTTTCCGCATCATCACAGGTGGGAATTATCCCCATGTTCTTGGTGGTACTGTGCGTCTTGTTTATGTGCAGTATAAACTGCTCATTGGTATCATGTCTGGACCTAACCATGACTCCAGTTTCAGACCCGTTTGCGAGGGTAGACATCAGGGACTCGGGCTTGAGGTCCAAAGCTTCTTCAACTTGGTCCGGGTCAGGCACGGAATGGACAGGGGCTTTCTTGCCACCCCTTCCCTGTTTGCATTCTTGGTGTTTAAGCCCGATGGGCACGATCTTCTCAGAAGACATTCTTGAGAGGGCTGCTCCAAGGCTTGTTCCCAAGAAAAGGTTTTGTAGGAGCTTCACGGTGGTTTGGTTTTGAAGGAGACACGCTTTGCATGAATTTTCTGGGCAGCGGAATCACGTAGCACAGAAGTGGTGCTACTCCTTAACAGAGCTTGACAGACAATGGCTTGACGGGCAAACTAGTGGATGCAGAACGCTCGGCTGGTGGAGGATGGACGTGACAATGTTTGACTAATGTAAGTCGGCTTGACAACAATGGATGGTTGACAGACAGTACGGCAATGGACAGATGGTCCAAACACATTTCACTTGATTAGGCTATCAATTGATAGTGACCGAAGCCAAAAAGTATTTAAATAGAACTATTTTCAGACTTTGTTTTCATGAGATTAAGACTACTGGAAAGGAGGATGCATTATGTACTAAATATTCCATGCATCGCCAAAACACAATTGATCATGGGAGAGATTGGCATTGATTTGTGGCAGTTGCATGATTGATCTATTCTCATCTGCCAAAAGGAACTGTCCCATGAGAAGGTTCCTGAGAAGGAAATTCTCTATTGGATATTTTGGCTGAGAAACACCTGCAATGTAAATGGGTGTTTCTCAAGAAGGAAAACCCTTTTTGGATATTGTTTCTGAGAAACTAATATCATATGACTTTTGTACTTCCTCTGTGTTACACAAAGTGAAGGAGACTTATGGAGGTTCCACCTGGAAGCTCCAGATTCTTGGCGTCTGTCACGCACCACCAAACAGTTCATTCAGCCCTCCTTGATCACGTACATAATACCTTACTGACACATTGAGTTACGGTCACAAAAAACTGTTGCCTCAATCATTTTGGTCATGGTAGTTTTTTTCATGGTGGGTTGTCTTTTTGTGGTTGGCCAGATTTTGGTGTGGTTCTCAAATCAAGGCAGCTCATGCACAAAAAAATTCCATCACATGGAAAAATTGTACTAACTTATCACTTTCTCACCAATATGACATATGTTTTTTTCATTATTAAGAATGTGGACATTGTGCTGTGTACAGGGCATCATGGAATCAATGAAAAAAATTAAAATGTGTGCAATTACAACACAAGACAAGATCAAAATAAAACCCTCAAAGCTTAATATAATACTATTTTTTTGCTATATTGTCAGGCATATTGCCCTGACAGTTCATTACTACATTATAAATTTAAATTGTTCATTCTTGTTCAAGACACAGAAATTTTAATATTATCAATGAAACCTCTTGTATGATCAAACATTGGGCAATAGATTTGCAATCATTTTTTTAAATCAATTTGATACAATTGAAAAACATACAGACACATATGAAAATCAATGCTTGTAAGTTTTGACATCTGTTGAAAGACAGTTGTTTTCTGATTTTTAATAGTGCCCAGTTCAATTAAAGTATTTATATGTGCTGATGTCCTTGTGACCATTTGAAGTGTGTGACCATTTGAAGTGTGTGACCAATTGAGACCATAAATTGTATACTGTAATCTGATATCTACTGAAGTTGGACTAGTCAGAGTTACTATAATTGTAAAAAAGTTAGCATAGCTACAGATAGCTAGCACATACATTGCCAAAGCTGGCAAAGTTGTTGTTAGCTTGACCTAAGCCGTTCAGAGAAAAAGTACTAAATACCAATTTCATAGATAAAGGTGTTATAGATTTGTTGATGATGGTAATTTGTGAGCTTATCATTTAGTGGTTACAATGAACAAATGAGGATGGGATGTCAATGCAATCCCAACGAAACAATGCAATTCTGTCCAGGTTTCTACACATCTCTCACTGCTACCGAAAATATAGTTGTGGTTATAGTTGCAAGAGCTCAACTATAACTCTCCCTACAGGTGCCTATAGTTGACTTATAGGATAGAAATCACAACTATAGGTCACTCAACTATAACCACAACTATAAGCTGAGAAACCTCTCTCTCCAACGCATGGTATATTTATTGATTCCAAAGTTAATATCCAAGCATTTTCTGTCATTGAAGAAATGCTCACAATACTTTTATTATAATAAATTCTTGTGGGGCTTATTTATTTTATATAATTGGCAAAATAGAGAAAGAACTAGACCCTGAAAAAGTAACATCTAGAGTCATATGTACATCATTTGTTGTCATTTGGGCGGGAAAATTCTCCAGGCAGTCTGTGACATCAGACACCTGAAATTTCACCCACATTAATTTTTGTCCTAACGGGGAGCATTTCACTTGCAACATGGATATTATGTTGCTCATGAGGGGAGAAGGGTTTGCTGATGGAGGAATGAAGCTTGCATCAGGAGACAAATAATTTTGAAAGATCCGCTCCGAGTATTTTACAGGCTCTCCTGTGTGAATTTTTGCAGGCTCCACTTTGATTATTTTACAGGCTCCGGTGTGTGAATTTTTGCTGGCTCTGGTGTGTGAATTTTTGCTGGCTCCGCTGCAAGAATTTTGCAGGCTCCGCTGCGAGTATTCTGCTGGCTCCAGTGCGTGAATTTTTGCAGTCTCCGATGCGAGTATTTTGCAGTCTCCGATGCGAGTATTTTGCAGTCTCCGCTGCAAGTATTTTGCAGTCTCCGCTGCGAGTATTTTGAGTATTTTGCAGTCTCCGCTGCGAGTATTTAGCAGTCTCCGCTGCGAGTATTTAGCAGTCTCCGCTGCGGTATTTAGCAGTCTCCGCTGCGAGTATTTAGCAGTCTCCGCTGCGAGTATTTAGCAGTCTCCGCTGCGAGTATTTAGCAGTCTCCGCTGCGAGTATTTAGCAGGCTCCGCTGCGAGTATTTAGCAGGCTCTGCTGCAAGTATTTAGCAGGCTCCGCTGAGAGGTTTTAGCAGGCTCCGCTGAGAGTATTTTGCAGGCTTTGCTACGAGTATTTTGCAGGCTCCGCTGCGAGTTGTTTTCGACAGTCTCCGCTGTGAGTTTTTAACTGTTTTCAACAGTCTCCGTTGCCAGTTTTTAACAGTCTCCGTTGCCAGTTTTTAACAGTCTCCGTTGTGAGTGTTTAACAGTCTCCGCTCTGCTGTGAGTTGCTTTTAACAGTCCCCACTGTGAGTTTTTAACTGTTTTTAACATTGTCCGCTGCGAGTTGTTAACTGTTTTTAACAGTGTCCGCTGCGAGTTGTTAACTGTTTTTAACAGTGTCTGCGGCGAGTTGTTTTGAACAGTCTTCCCCTCCGCTGCAAGTTTTTAGCAGTCTCAGCCGCCAGTTTTTAACAGTCTCAGCCACTAGTTTTAAAAATCTCCGCCACCAGTTTTTAAAAAGTCCCAAAACCAGTTTTAAAATTTTCTTGCGGCGTTTTTTAAACTCTTTTTTTTGTGTTTTTTTTAAACTCTTTTTGTTTGTTTTTTTTTTCTCCTCTCAGTTTGTTTTTCACAGCCTCAGCTGCATTTTCAATATGCTCCGCTCCTTTAACAATAAACTCTGTTATTTTTTTTATTATAATCTGCTGTTTTTTTAAAATCAGCTCGGGGGTTTTTTTTTATTTACTCGGGCGCTGCTGCGGGGGGTTTTTTTTCGGCGCTGGGGGTGTGTGGGGGGGGGATTTTTCAATTCCCCCCTCGATTTTTTTTTCGGCCCGCGCCCCGCTCCCCCCGCGCTCGCTGCCAGTTCTTTGCAGGCTCTGTTGCAAGATTTTTGATTAGGCTCTGCTGCAAGTTTTGGCAGGCTCCACTGTGATTTTTAATGCTACCCTTTTCAGTTTTTGACAAGCTCTGCTGTCAGTTCTTTCAGGCTCTATTGTGAGTTTTTTACGGGCTCCACACTCAGTTTCTACTGCTAGTTTTACTGCAAGTTTTTTGAAGGCTTGTATCGTCATGAGTCATTTTGTTTTTGAATGAGGCTTTTGATTGCACTATTTCATCTGAGGTAAGCATTTTGCTCTTTCTCAGAGGGCTTCTCCTCTGGCATCTGGTGTAAGCTCTCGGCTCTGGCATCTGGCCTATTCTTTTTGCTCTTGCCTCTGAGGTAAGCTTTTCTTCCAACCTCAGCGGTATGATTTGCTCTTTTCCCTCTGAAAGAAGCTTTTTGTCCTTGCTCCTAGGTAAGCATTTGCTCTTTGCGTCAAAGGTATAATATTCATGCTTATCTCTGCAGTGATCATTTTGTTACTCCAAAGTAACCTTTTTCCTCATGCTTTGATGTATAATTTTTGCTCATGTCTCCAAAGCAAGATGTTCACAATTCCGTCCGAGGTGAACTTTTCACTAAATCACCACTGAGGTCATTTTTTTCTTGTACCACTTGGGTACATTTTTTGTTCTGGATTGTGTAGGCAAGCTCTTCGTCCTAGCCTCTGACGGTAAGCGCTTGCTGCTACCTTCGACATAACCTTTCTGTTGTTGCGTTCAAGGTAAGCTTGATTGCTTTCCATTGCTGGTGGTACCCATTTCACGCTTGCTTTAGAGGTAAGCATTTTGCTTGTTGCCTCCAAGGTAAGCTGAGTGTTGTGGCCTCTAAGGTAAGCTTGTATACACAAAACATGAGCAAGGGAGAGCAAAGTAGCTGCGGGTGACATTTGGTCTTGGGTGTCTTGGATGGGCATAATTTTTGATAGCGAGCGGAGCTGTGTCTTTGTTTGTTTTGTGGGATTACTTGAACCCTGCCATGCAACTTTGTCTTTGTCACTTGATTGGATGTCGCGCTCCTATTACCGACGTGATCTCTGGTCTTGACCACTCAGGCATTGTCAGTAAGACGTACAGGGGGGACAGTTTTCTCCTCAAAGCAACAAAACAGGAGCAAGGCGGAGCAAAGTGGCTGCGGGTGACATTTGGTCTTGGGTGTCTTGGATGGGCTTAATTTTTGATATTGAGTGGAGCTGTGTCTTTGTTTGTTTTGCGGGATTACTTGAACCCTGCCATGCAACTTTGTCTTTGTCGCTTGATTGGACGTCGCGCTCCTTACCGACGTGATCTCTGGTCTTGACCACTCAGGCATTGTCAGTAAGACGTACAGGGGGGACAGTTTTCTCCTCAAAGCAACAAAACAGGAGCAAGGGGGAGCAAAGTGGCTGCAGGTGACATTTGGTCTTGGGTGTCTTGGATGGGCGTAATTTTTGATAGCGAGCAGAGCTGTGTCTTTGTTTGTTTTGCAGGATTACTTGAACCCTGCCACGCAACTTTGTCTTTGTCGCTTGATTGGACGTCGTGCTCCTTACCGACATGATCATCTCTGGTCTTGACCACTCAGGCATTGTCAGTGAGAAGTACAGGGGAGACAGTTTTCTCCTCAAAGCAACAAAACAGGAGCAAGGGGGAGCAAAGTAGCAGCAGGTGACATTTGGTCTTGGGTGTCTTGGATGGGCGTAATTTTTGATAGCGAGCGGAGCTGTGTCTGTGTTTGTTTTGAGGGATTACTTGAACCCTGCCACGCACCTTTGTCTTTGTCGCTTGGTTGGACGTTGCGCTCCTAACCGACATGATCTCTGGTCTTGACCACTCAGGCATTGTCATTAAGACGTACAAGGGGGACAGTTTTCTCCTCAAAGCAACAAAACATGAGCAAAGGGGAGAAAGGTAGCTGAGGGTGAAGAAGAGCACCATGGTGGTGATATAATCTACCTACTAGATTTATGAGCACGGTGGCTCGAACTACACTAGCAGGCAAAGAGCAGTCCCAGATGTGGGTGTTTCGGTGGCTGTGCAAGTGGCTGAAGGCCAGACCATGTGGGGGCCGCTAACAGGTCCCAAGGCTGCCAACAGCCCTGTGGGGCCGCTAGCAGGTCCCAAGGCTGCTAACAGGTCCCAAGGTCAGGGTATGGCCTAGGCCTGTGGGGCTGCTAGCAGGTCCCAAGGCTGCTAACAGGTCCCAAGGTCAGGGTATGGCCTAGGCCATAATTGTACTTAGCTACACACCCTTGCAGCTACATCGGGGACTTAACCTGCATGTGTGGGGCGGTGCGCCAGGTGATATGCAGGTGGGTGGTGCTTTGTGCTGTAATCTGCCAGGTTGGCAGAGCTGCGATCCCAATAAAAACGGAATTTCCCTTTTGCCTCTCAGCATCGGAGCCAGTGCAGTCGCATCCAGATCATTTTGATGCGTCTTTGGATGATGGTGTCATTGACAAAACCTGTGGCGGTGGAGTTGTCTGTTTGGATGGGTGTTTTGGGCTGTGTCCATCCCATTTCCTCCAGAGCATTACGTAGTGGGATCAGTTCGCGTGCAGTGATGTATAAGGCTGCAAGTTCTGCTTCAGCAGCAGATGCCATGACGTACTTAATGATCTGGGAGATTGTGAGGACTGGCATGTTATGCCGGGGAACAGGGTCGTCCTCTGATAGGAAGATATATGTGCTCCCGCCCTGCTACGTGAGCCAGGCTCAGTGAGGTAGCTGGCATCTGAGTGCGCAGCAAGTATCATAGAGCTGGCACGGTACGTTATGCCATCGTTGGGGTATGTTGCAACATAGTCAAGGAGTTGGTGGACTGCTGCTGCTGTGTTCTGGGTCGCAGCTGTTTGTTGCGAGCTGATGGTGCTGAGTGCCACGAGCAGTTTGTTGTCCACGGCTCTGGCGTAGTAGAGGAGGGAGCCCACAATGCCTTGTATACGTTTGATGCTTGCAGCGTCTAACGGTGAACTGGTGTCGTTATCAGGAAGGAGCTGTTCCTTGGCGCCGTAGATGATTTCGCGGTGTTTATGTGGTGCATGCTGAGGTTTACGTGGTCGGGGATGGTCGTACTTCAGTAGCAGGGCGGAAATGTAGGTGTCCATGGTGAGGCGGCAGGTTCGTTTGTTGTAGTCCCATTTGATGTCAATGCCTGCAAACTTGGTGCCTGTCCAGTCAGTGGTGACTGTGTAATGTTGTTGTAGGGCCTGCAGGAGGTGCTCAGCATGTCGGCGGTCGAATATTGGATGCCAAAGTCATCGGCGATGAGGACAAACAGGACTGGTCGCCACTTATGTCGCCAAAGACCAGGGGTTGTGGCACATTGGTAGTATCCGTGCATTTCCAAGCGTTGAGTGAGCAAATCATTGGCTAGTTTGCCAGCTTGTTTGAGGCCATAGACGCCTTTGGAGACTTCGAGTAAACATAACCATTGTGTGCAAAGTCGTGGAGGCTGTATTCTTGGACAAAGTCGTCAGGAATATCGGAGAGTTTGATGCGGGCATACTCTGGTCTGTCAAGTGGTGTGCCAAGGTAGAAGTTGGAGATATCGAATGATGCAAAGCGTGCGGTAGGTGTGGAAAGAACGCTATTGAGAAGGAGTTTGACGGTTTCCAATGAGCCCGTTTTGGTCCCACAGTCGCCTGGGTACCGGATGCGGTCGCCTCCGAGGGTGATGCGTGTGCGGTAAGGGTCAGCTTTTTGCGGGCGGATTTCGCAGACCACTCGGGTATAGGTGACATCGCCTTTGCGTTGATTTGGGATGTCCCGATACTGGATCGGTTTGAAGGTGTCGGTGCCGTCTATACGCTTCTTGTGTTTATGTACCGGATGGTGGCCAATGCCTTGGCATAGGCGGCCCAGTTCATTAGAGTAGGACGTGTCCCATGTAGCCTTGTTGCTGAGCATAGCAAACACGTACATATTGATAATCAGGTGATTACTAAATTATGACTGTTGTATGCTAGCCATACCGTATAGTAATCAGGTAGACAGGTAAAGTTCTAAGTCTGTACCGCTGTGTAAGTAATGAGGTACACAGGTAAAGCTGTGTAAGTAATGAGGTCCACAGGTAAAGTATGTGTACATAGCACACCCTTGCAGCGGTATGGTGTAGACCGTATCTGTGTTGCTTTATGCTGCACTAGCAGCTGGTCTGCTGATGGGGCGATGCAGTAATGTGTGGCGTGGAATGCAGGGTGCTGTTAGTTTCGAATTTGGTAGGGTTGGTTGGTCAGTTGTTAAGAAGAGGGGCGGACTGCTTGGTGATGAATAGCAGGGTGATGCTTGGTGACATAGTCAGCTAAGTTGGTGGCCCCTGCGGCGCCAGTATGGCCGGAAATGTTTCTGGTTGATACGACAACGCAACCAGTGGAAACGCATGTCCATGGCTTTGGTGCGCTTGGGTTGGATGGTGTTGGTTACAACGCCAAGGGCGATAGAGTTGTCGGTTTGAATCGGTGTGGGTGGTTGTGGGTGGCCCATTTTGAGAAGGAGGTGTCGCAAGGGAATGACTTCGCGGGCATTGATATATAGCGCACGAGTTCGGCCTCAGCAGCGGAAGACATAACGACTTTGATGATTTGCGAAATGGTGAGGACGGCCCCATTGTTGGTGGGGTAATGATCATTTTCGGAAAGGAAGAAATGCCCCCCGGCGCGGCTACGCGCGTTTGATTCGGAGAGATAAGAGGCGTCACTGTGGGCGGCTAAAATCATGTCACTTGCTCGATATGTGACGCCGGCGTTGGGGTGTGATAAGGCATAATCCAAAAATTGGTAGACCCGGTCTAGGGTTGTTGTTGTAGGTTTGGCCTATAGAAAGTGGCCGTCCCGGTCAAGAAGAGCTAGTAAATTATACATACAAACCGCAACATCACGTACCAAATGCTAGCTCTTCTTGACCAATGGGCTCATCTTGACCAGTATGTAGAAATGTATGTGTGCTCATCTTGACCACACATACATAAGCACATTATTTTGCCACAGACCGTCAGAACTCGCCGCCAACACTAGCCATCACGCACCTACTTCCATCACTAACAACATCAAAAATCATCAAACAAAGTTAATTCAAAGCACTGTTTCAAGAGCACCAGTCCAACAATCACAGCGCAGTCATTTCAAGTATCATCCCGCGCCATCAACCCAGATATTCCAACTGACGACCCGCAAGCAAACATCAGTCTGCGCCACGAGTCCATGAAAACATAATGACAGTTAAATTACTAAATAATATTATAAACTATAATTAAATATTAAACTAAGGGAATCATTTATATTGTTTGGTTTAAAAACAGACATTTCTTCGTCAATCCCCACATCGAATCCCCACATCGTATCGAACAATACGGTCAAAACAGTTCTGCTGATGGAGTTATTTGTAGTTCGTGTTGAGGGATGGACAGAGCAATGGGCAACAGAAATGGGCGCAGGCAGTTATTTTTTCGGATCCATTCTGATTTAGTTGATTGTCGAATTGATCTTGCGCTCTTTTGACTAACTCCTGAAACTGATTGAAGCAACGAAGGAATGAATCAGACCGGGAGTCGCTGACGGCTGTGAGAGACTTGTTCCCGACGGGGACATCAGTGGCGCCTTTTGCTGGTGATGGCGTGAAATAGTCGCCGTTGAAGAAGTGATATTCGAAGAAGGCGGTGACGAACTCACTGGGAAATTTGCCAACAACGGCGGCAAGATCGTCGTGACAAGCGCTGCTGTTGTCGACGCGATCGTCGACGAAGGTGGGGGCGAATTCGCTGGGGATTTCGCCTTCGACGGAGGCATCGTCTTCTTGACTGGGGGATATTTGATAACGATGGGACTCAGGGGAGCAAACACGAAGTAGTCCCTGACAATGACGGCGTGTCCCTCTGCAAATTCTTCTTCGACGGGGGCAACGTCCGCGCAGAAGTTGTCGACGTCCACTCAGGAGTCGTCTACGGATTTAAAGGGGTGTTGCCCCGAGAGTTCGCCGGACAATCCGTCAACAACGGCGCCATCGACGGAGTTGTTAGCAGCGTCGATGGCGGTGGAGAAGTCGACAAACGCGATCGCTGGTTGATTCTTTGCGCGCGCCGCCGGAATATCGACGTAGACGGGGAGGACGCAACGGGAGGGACAAAGGCGGTCGAAAACAGCGCAATTCCCAGGCGACGAGGGGAATTATTCGGAGGCAGCGGCGAAGGCGGCGGCGTGGGGACGTCGCGGCGGGGGACAAGAGTCGACATCACGGGGCGGCAACTGCGACGCTGCCAAGGGACGAGCTTCGACAACCAGGGGACAACGAGGGGGAAAGCACCCGCGAGGAGTTCCTTCCCAATCTACAACGTCGTCCGCCCCATTTTCTAACTCGGCGGCTCGGCAAACCCGCCCGTTCGCCGTCACGAACGCGGAGTTCAAATCCCCCATGGTGAGGGCAAATTAATTCTGTGTTGGATTTTTATGGAAGTGCGAGAACACAAGCCATCACGCTCTTAACAAACAAGAACGATTGTAGCTATAATATATTTATTGCTGTTGTTTTCTTACGATTGGCGCTGTTCTCTCTTAATATATGTGATAAAGCGGTCCAGCTTCTCGTATTTTAGGAAATTACAAGTCAATACTACGATTATTTTGCAGAAAATAGTATCATCTAGGTCTATTTTCTTGTGAATAACTCTATAATGTAGTTATAGCATTCTACTAGGTCACCAACTCACAGGAAGTCACAGTACTCGATGAAAACAAAAACTAGGGTACCATTCTAGATACAATATCCAACTAGGGTACCATTCTAGATCCCAAATTATACCTCAGTGCCATTCTAGACACCAAATCGACCTATAGTAAGTGGCCGTTTCTGGAAAATAGGGCGCGAAGCTAGTATTTTGAACATGGCGCCCTTTTTTACACGCCCTTTTTCACGTCCGCCCTTTTTACACTTTAAATGCTTATATTTTACATGTTGGTAATCGCGTAGCAATAGTACCAAAATACCTTCTACCAAATATGTCTTAGTAAGAATAAAGTGTAAAAATGGGCCGTCTTAGTGTAGACTTGTGTTGATATTTTCCACGTTACACAAATAAAATAAGTCAACCATGGGCATTTCAATCCCCACGAATATTGCGGCGAATGGGACGCATTGTCAAGGTGACGAGTTTGACAATTGGGGAGAGGGCGTCGTAGGCATGGAAGGAATTCCTCTCGGTGCTTTCCCCTCGCCCCCCCGTGATGTCGATTCTTGTCCCTCGCCGCGACGTCCCCACGCCGCCGCCGTCGCCGCCACCAAATAATTCCCCTATAGTAAGTGGCCGTTTCTGGAAAATAGGGCGCGAAGCTAGTAGTTTTAACATGGCGCCCTTTTTTACACGCCCTTTTTTACACCTCGCCCTTTTTTACACTTTAATTGATATGATTCTACATGTTGGTAGTCACGTAGCAATAGTACCAACATACCTTCCACCCGCCCCTTTGCAAGTTCCCATACGTCTGGAAGACTGCAAGACAAAGGATGCAAATGTGTAAGACGCAATGACAACAACAACGTGACAACAGGCCACCACGAAAGTAAGAAGGGTGTGGAAAACTTTACGGATCTTGTCGGAGAAACCCCCGCCGATGATTCTCAGCCATATTCTGATCTACGGCGCGATTCGCAAGTTGACTCGATAAAAGACAAGGAAGCAACCACAATACACGAGGAGCAGTGTTACTGCTGATCACCTTGGCGTTGAAGATGGGGGGGAATGGGAAGTTGAATTCGATCCCAGTAGTGGCGCAGGAATTTCTGACACGCGAGGTCTTATTTCTTGTTATTCCGATAGAACAACCTCCTCAACATTCTGGGAAACCGTAATGAATGGCCTAGTGGTAATGCGAAATTTTTATGAGGGACCACAAGAATCAAGGGGATGGATTAAAGGGGTTGGTTTTCAATTCTGTCATTGACTCCAAAGTCTATAGTGATTTCTCCTCGCTGTCAGTTGAAGACATGTTTTTCCATCTCCACATTGCGTCAGTGTACTATGGACTCCCCACCACAAAATCCGTTGACCTTGCAACTATGACCCTATAGTAAGTGGCCGTCCTGGTCAAGAAGAGCTAGTAAATTATACATACAGACCGCAACATCACGTACTAAATACTAGCTCTTTTTGACCATCGGGCTCATCTTGACCAGTATGTAGAAATGTATGGGGGCTCATCTTGACCACTTGGCAATTTTTCCAGTATATGTAGTTAATCACATTATTGTAACACAACCATACCGCAAAAAACACATTATTGTGCTGCAGACCACTAAAAGTGGTTGTCGACTTAAGCCGCCATCACACACCATCTCCACCATAAACACCGTCAACAATAATGCACTAAGCTCTTTAAATGCCACCCAGATCCAACATGTTACAGCAGCCTACATTGCAACCTACATTCCACGTCGCCCAACATGAACACAAACGTCCAAAATATAGTTTCGTCCCAAACAGAAATGGGTGCCCATTGTCAAAATAAGCGCTCCACATCCAAGGATTGCAATTCAAGGACAAAGATCATATCATGTCTAAACAAACTAACTTAATTATCTTATAATTATATTACACATTTTACAGTAATACCATCGGTTAAGTTGACTGTTGTTTATTAATGTTTCTGAGCTGTATCACAACCACTTCTTGTCATTTCAAGTTCCGGATTGTTTTAAATTCATTCTCTATTGAAACCATCAAGCAATAACAAGTGCAGGAACAAATCTCACACTCAGAATCCGACTTTGAACCCCAAAAATCCTCAGCTATACGTCGGTTTATTGTTGAGTTCATGGTTGTCAACTATTCGTTCCATGGCAGCGGCCGTTGCCTGCAAACTTGTTGTCAGCAAATTCGACGCGTGAGGCAATGGAGGCATCGACGGGCGCAGCGATGTACTTCTTGGCAGCGACAACGGAGAGGGCCTTCCCTGAAGGCGGCGACGGTTTGGCGTGAAATTCATCGCCATCGACAACTTTATATTCCACGAAGGCCGTGGAGAATGGACTGGAGACATCGCGCTCGACGGTGTCATCTTCATCTTGACAGGCGCCGCAGTCGATGGCGTGATCATCGAAGACAACAGTGGCAAAATGTCTGGAGACTTTGACAACGACGGCATCGTCATCGTCGCGGCAGGAGCTGCCAACAACCGGGGGATCTAAAGCAACTGTGGAGACGTCGACGAACGGCATGGCTGGTTGTTTCTCTGGGCGGTTGAAAATAGTGCACTCACCACGGCGATGAGAGGAATTATTGGCAGGCAGCGGCGACGGCGGCGGCATGGGGCAACGGCGGAAACGGCGGCGGGTGCAGTTGCACTCGTTGAATCTCCGTCACGACGAGGAAGAAGTATCGGCGGCGGCCGGGGAGAAGAAACAAACGGAGTGCACGCCGTCTGCTGAACCGGCAGCAGATAAGTCTCCAGAACATGCAGCGGCGGCAATGGAGGATTCAGCGGCGACTACGGTGGCTGCGACGGCGACGGCGGCGGCGACGGCAGCGGCGGGGGGGGGGTGACGGCTAGTGACGAGTTTCCAGTTCAGGAGAGACGACGATGGGGGAAAGCACACCGCTAGGCGTTCCTTCCCATACTACAACGTCGGCACCCCCGTTCTCTGGCTCGGCAGCTTGGAACCCCAGCCCGTTCGCCGTCACGAATGCAGAGATTAAATTCCCCATGGTGGGGGGGAAATAATTCTGTGTTTAATATTTATCATGGACAAGTAACTAGTGGCACCACATGTTAGCACATAGTCGTGGCCACAAATTAACATGTAGGATCTACTTTCTCGAACATATCGTGACAAAGCAGTTTATTTTCTCGTATTTTACGAAGTTTTAACGCTAACATCTTGGATAATAGCATGATATATTGCTATTTTCGTGTTTTTTAGAAATTACATGTCATTTCATAAGAATTTTCGCATAAATAAGTATAATACAAGGCAATGCTCTCGTGAATGAAGCGAAAAGTCACTAAACTAGATAAAAATACATGCTAGAGTACTATTCTTGTAGGCAGAATCGAACTAGGTTACAATTCTAGATACTAAATCGACCTAGGAAGCCAACATGGATACCAAATCGCACTAGTACACCATTATATGTGGGGTTCTTTTGTTTGTAGTTGTTTGTGAGGCTGTGATTTTGTTTGACAAATAGAGAACAGCAAATAGGCATTATAGCGATTTTTTCTATTCGTGTTTCTACTCAAAATCACGATTTTGTTGTTCGTGCGAACAGCGAACAGCGAACAGCACAATAGACCAATCGTGAGCTTCCCCGCCACCACAAAAACTGACGTAAGCAAGTTTATTTACTGAAATCTAATTTTTGTGAAAAGGGGGACAGTGTAACTTTCGCACTTATGATATGATTTAGAACATAAAAGAATAAATTTAAAGTTTTTGAAATGCGCGGAGTGATGCAAAAAAAGGCGGGAAACGCTGTTCCTCTATTCGTCTATTCGTTTCGTGGGGTACGAACAGCCCCCTCAGTTCGTCTATTCGTGAACGCTCAAAATGAATAGAGAACAGAAAAAGGGCAGTTTCGGCTATCTGTTCCTCTATTCGTATAAACAAAATCACGATTATTGAGCTACGAATAGAGGAACAGCCCGTTTTAGCGATATTGCTGTTCTCTATTCGTCGAACAAATTAAAGCCTGAGCATGCAAAGAGAGACATTACATTATTGAGGATGACGGAATGTACCACCTAGATAATGTAGTGTAAAAGTATATGTTGGTTAAAAAGGGCAGAAGTATCCTATAGTAAGTGGCCGTCCCGGTCAAGAAGAGCTAGTAAATTATACATGCAGACCGCAACATCACGTACTAAACACTAGCTCTTCTTGACCAACTGGCTCATCTTGACCAGTATGTAGAAATGTATGTGTGCTCATCTTGACCACTTGACAATTTTTCAAGTGATTTGTAGTTAATCACATTATTATAACACAACCATACCACAATAAGCACATTATTGGCTTCAGACCGCTACAAGTGGTCGTCAACTTACACCCTAGCACACCGTTTCCACCATACACACCGTCAACAATAATGCACTAAGCTCTTTAAATGCCACCCAAATGCCTGTCCCTCCTCGCCCTCCCCAGTGATATCAAATCTTGTCTCTCGCCGCCATGTCTTGCGATGCCGCCGCCACCGCCTCCAAATAATTTCTCCACTCGTCGTGCAATTGCGCTGTTCTTGATCTCTGTCGTCACTCCCATTGTGCCCTCCCCGTCTCCGTTGATATTTTTGGGGAACACGCAATGAAACCTTCAGCCATCGCATCCCTCAAAGAGACTTAATTATTATTATTATAATTTGAATACAGATGTATCAGTAATAACATCAATCACATTGTTTGTTATTTATTTATGTTTCATAGCTGTTTCACAACCACATTTCGTTCGTCTTGGTATGAAACAAACTAACTTAATTATCATTATTATATATTACATGTGTAACAGTAATACAATCAGTTTATGTTCATTGCTGTTTATTAATGTTTCACAACCAGTTCTTGTAGTTTCCAGTTCTGGATTGTTTTTAATTTATTCTCCATTGAAACCATCAAGCAACAACAAGTGCAGGAACAAATATCCTACTCAAAATTCAGCTTTGCACCCCAAAACTCCTCAGCATTACTCTGGTTTATTGTCAAGTTCAACTGATTACCAAAAAATTGTAGTAAATGACGTAGCTTGGCGAGGGGAGGAGACCAATTTTGTGGTGGATTCCTCGATGACACGGGCGGCGGATAAACAGGCCGCGGAAGAGGAGCCCCCACACAAGAATAAGATGCGGGAGACGGCAGAGGCAAGGGAGAAAAAGGTGTCCAACATCCTACCCGAGGGAGATGAACATTCGACAGAAGGAAAGGCGAGGACGTCGAAGAAGATGGGGAATAAAAATTCTGTGACGATGGAGACGGCGGGGGAGGAAACAGCGGTGGTGTCAGCAAAACCGCATCCACCAAGTCAAATTCCCGTCACGAGTGATAGGAATATTCGATGATGGGCGGGGGTGTTCGTGAAACGGAGCGCGCGACGGCGGTAGAAGATCTGGCAGTGCGAGGGAGGATTGGTACGGCGGAGGCGGTGACGTCGATGGCGGCGGAGGATAAGACGGCGGCGACAGAGACGGCGGCGGTGGATAAGACGGCGGGGGTGACAACCCAACCGCAGCCTATAGTAAGTGGCCGTCCCGGTCAAGAAGAGCTAGTAAATTATACATACAGACCGCATCATCACGTACTAAACATTAGCTCTTCTTGACCAACCGGCTCATCTTGACCAGTATGTAGACATGTATGTGTGCTCATCTTGACCACTTGACAATTTTTCAAGTGATTTGTAGTTAATCACATTATTATAACACAACCATACCACAATAAGCACATTATTGGCTGCAGACCGCTACAAGTGGTCGTCAACTTACACCCTAGCACACCGTTTCCACCATACACACCGTCAACAATAATGCACTAAGTTCTTTAAATGCCACCCGAATGCCTGTCCCTCCTCACCCTCCCCAGTGATATCAAATCTTGTCTCTCGCCGCCATGTCTCGCGCTGCCGCCGCCACCCCTCCAAATAATTCCCCCACTCGTCGTGGAATTGCGCTGTTGTTGATCTCCGTCGTCACTCCCATTGTGCCCTCCCCGTCTCCGTTGATATTTTTGGGGAACACGCAATGAAACCTTCAGCCATCGTGTCCCTCAAAGAGACTTAATTATTATAATTCTAACTTGAGTACAGATGTATCAGTAATAACACCAATTACATTGTTTGTTATTTATTTATGTTTCATAGCTGTTTCACAACCACATTTTGTTCGTCTTGGTATGAAACAAACAAACTTAATTATCATTATTATATATTACACATGTAACAGTAATACAATCAGTTTATTCATTGCTGTTTATTAATGTTTCACAACCAGTTCTTGTAATTTCCAGTTCTGGATTGTTTTTAATTTATTCTCCATTGAAACCATCAAGCAACAACAAGTGCAGGAACAAATATCCTATAGAAAATAGCCATTTTGGAAAAAAGGGCCATTCGTTAGTAAATTTAACTAGCGCCCTTTTTTACCGCCCTTTTTTACCAGGCCGCCCTTTTTTACCAACGGATACTTTTACATAGTGCGTTAAGGTATGCAATGCTGTTCTAATGTTGCAGTACCTTATTTCACGCCATTGAGATACATTTCATGGTAAAAAAGGGCACCACATGTGGAATCACGTGTAAAACGGGCTAGCATCGTAAATACTTAGCCTATCATTTAATTCAACCATGGGCATTTTGATCTCCGCGATGATTGTGGCAAATGGGACGCATCGCCGAGGTGACGAGTCCAACGATCGGGGAGAGGGCGTCGTAGGTATGGAAGGAATTCCACTTGGAGTGCTTTCCCCCCTCGCCCTCGCCCGTGACGTCGAATCTTGTCCCTCGCCGCAACGTCCCCACGTCGTCGCCACCACAGCCGCCGAATAATTCCCCTCGTCGCCGTGGGAATTGTGATGTTTTTGACCTCCGTCGTCACTCCCATCGCGCCCTCCCCGTCACCGTCGACATTTTCGTGGCGCGCGCAATGAAACATCCAGCCATCGCGTTCGTGGACGTTTACACCACCATTGATGCTTCCAACAACTCCGTCGACGGCGCAGTTGCCGACGGATTGTCTGACAAACTCGCCGCTGCCCTCACCGTCGACACAGAAGCGAATGGCGTCAACGACGCCGCCAAAACGAGGCTTCCTACTGCGTACTCCCGGGCAACACCCTCGGACGTTGACAACTTCTGCGCAGACGTTGCCCCCGTCAAAGAGGACTTTGTTCGAACACGCCGCCACTGTTGTCATCAGGGACTACTTCGTGTTTGTTCCCTTTCCTCCTATCAACGATGTGTATGTTTTGGATGGCTGTTTGTCTCTGCAAAATGTCCTCGACAACGTGAGCATAAACTCAGTTGTCCCGGGAGTTATACACCCCACCATCCCCCTCGTCGACTTCGCCGCTGTTTCGAAAGATCCCCTCGTCGACGATGCCTTTGTCCAAAGGCACCAGTCAAGACAACGATGCCTCCGTCAACTTTGAAGTCCCCAGCGAATTCGCTATCACCTTCGTCGAAGATCACGTTGGAAAGAACCAGTCTCCCCCCGCCTTCGAGGATCCCATGTCAAAGTATCGCTCCTTTTGATTCAACAACCAACCAATTCACAGAACCAATTCACAGATCACTAAAGGAACACAAAGCCTGGTCTCCTCTCTGTGACAGATTGCTCTGCTTCTCTGCCGCCACTTGTTATGTTGCCATCAATGAATACTGCAATGAGGAGACCAGGTGGTAATCAATCAACAATTCACCATAGTTGCGCCAAGGAGTTTGAATGGGCAGAGGCGGCGGTTTGGTATGCATATTGTTTTTGCACACAATGTACTTTGAGTGTCTCAATGGCAGAGAATGATTTACAGCGAATCGTACGAGGACACAGCAAATAATCATAGTATAGAAATTAGGAAAGAACAAACAATATAAAACATGCCATTACAATATTATCTACAGTTTAATTATGAATATAATATTGTTTATTACATAGGATGATAACTAGAAGCAGAACACTTTTTTGGCACTGGAAAGGTGTTACTGCTTGGTTTTTTAGGGGTTGGTCTGTTGGAATGGCGAAGAGGTGTAAATTCAGAAGTGAATGAAATATTTGTACGGAGATACTATTGTCTTGGTTTGTCCAAATGCATGGTACAAATTGATGTTGAGCGCACCAAATCCACTTCATGATTGAAAGTGACTTTGGATGTGGTTAGGCCTGTCAAAATGGATGTGCAGCCACATGGAATGGACATCTAATTTTATTCATGATAAAATTTGCCTTATTCCAGGTGGCCCATTTTTAAACTTTATGTTTTATGCAAAGGATTGGATAGAAAGTATGTTGGTATTTACAAAAACGACATGTCATAATACAAGCTGTATCTAACAGTATTGTATAACATATAATACCATTGTATTTCATACAAGCTTGTTCTAACTGTATTGCATAGCAAACAATACAGCTAATCAGTACTGTTATTGGTATAGCACACAATGTTGGTTGATGAAAGAACTTCAACATTGTATTAAATACAATGTCTCCCAAACTTGCATTCCATAGGCCATTAGGTTGTGATAATACCATACCTTTTAACACTTGCAAATAGTTGTATTCCTAATAGTCTTGTTCACCATTGCATTCAATGCACTATTTCATACAATTGAATTCCATATGACATTGTTTAGAATCTGGCATTTAGTACTGTCTTGCATATCATTGTAATCCATATGTTATTATTCACTGTTATCATTAACCACAGCATTAATTGATGTGATAAACATCATTTAATTCTCAATGATTGCTTCTGAAGGCAGTAGTATTTAACATACAGAACAGGAATTTAATGCGAAAAGTGCAGTCAGACCAATACTTCATACTTACTGCAGATACTGAAGTTCAACATAAGTCACATCCGCGCGCATCTAAAGCACGCTGCCATCAAGCATTACAGAACAATAGCCAGACCGCTTTTAACAAAAGCAAGCAAGTAGACAGTAGTATTTAACATACAGTACAGGGATTTTAAAGCAAAAAGTGCAGCCAGACCAATACTTCATACTTACCGCGGATACTAAAGTTCAACATAAGTCACATGCGTGCACATCTCAAGCACGATTCCATCAAGCATTACATAACCATAACAAGACCGCTTTTAACAAAAACAAGCAAGAAGACAGTAATATTTAACATACAGAACAGGATTTAAAAGCGAAAAGTGCAGTCAGACCAATACAACATACTAACTGCGGATACCAAAGTTATACATAAGTCACATGCGCGCTAATCTCAAGCACGCTTCCATCAAGCATTTCCGACAATAATAGACCGCTTTTAACAAAAACAAGTAAGTAGACGGCAGTATTTAACATACAGAACAGGAATTTAAAGTGAAAAGTGCAGTCAGACCATTACTTCATACTAACTGCGGATACCGGTTCAACATAAGTCACATGCGCGCGCATCTAAAGTACGCTGCTATCAAGCATTACAGAACAATAGCCAGACCGCTTTTAACAAAAGCAAGCAAGTAGACAGTAGTATTTAACATACAGAACAGAAGATTAAAGCGAAAAGTGCAGTCAGACCAATACTTCATACTAACTGCAGATACCGAAGTTCAATATAAGTCACACGCACGAGCATCTAAAGTACGCTTCCATCAAGAATTACCGAAAATAATAGACCACTTTTAACAAAAGCAAGCAAGTAGACAGTACAATTTAACATACAGAACAGGATTTAAAAGCGAAAAGTGCAGTCAGACCAATATTTCATATTTACTGCAGATACTGAAGTTCAACAGAAGTCACATGCGCGCGCATCTAAAGTATGCTTCCATCAAGAATTACCGACCATAATAGACCGCTTTTAACAAAAACAAGTAAGTAGACGGCAGTATTTAACATACAAGACTGAAGCTCTCTCAACTCCCTTAACAGCTGTATCAGGATATCATCGTGGCTTTTCTTCTTGAAGCACAGTGCAAATGGTACTTTATGGCGATTGGTGTTTTGATAGTGGGGCGCAAGGACTGTTAATGTGAATATCTGCAGACTGTTGTATTCATTTTTTGCTTTGATTTGATGTGCCTCAAATCCATCCGACCAAACTCTCACAAGGATGATTCGGTGTCCTTTGAAATGTCAGTCATTGTTGAAACATTATGATGAAGATCCTGCAGAAATTTTGTTTCATAGTTGCCTGATTTATCAACCCAGTCATCTTTGTGCCCAGCACAAAAAACATAATATCTATCCCCATTGCAAGAAGATGATTCACAATTTCATTTGCTGGAATGTAAGCAGCCTTGTGAGCAATGCTAACCATGGGAATTGGTAGATTATTGACAATGGAATTATGCCCATCTGTATAGACAGCTCGAACTGTGCTATGTTTCACTGGTGCAGACAGGTTGTTGAGAGTACGTTTATCTAAATCTGAATGCCACTCTGTTTGAACACTATGATTGATCTCATCTAATATCAGTTGTGTTTGATCTTGGTTGGTTAGCAATCCATGTGATTTGAGAACTTTTACTATGGAGTTGCGATAGGCATTTTCCATCAATTCCCTTTCTTTTTGGATGATATGTCTGTTATCTGTACTAAGATGCATCATCATAGTTGTTATGTCAATTGATTTGGTTGAAGGGAGTCCGTAGTGAATGGCTGCAATGTGAAGATGAAAAAACATTTCGTTCACTGTTAGCGATGAAAAATCAATACTGATTTTTGGGTCAATAACAGAATTGAAGACCAATCCTCTTAATCCGTCCCCCTGATTCTTGTGATCTTGAATAAAAAACCTAGAACTAGTGTTTGGCCATTTGTTCTGGTTTCCAAGAATGTCAAGGGGATTGACATAGTCAGGACGAAAGCACCCTGCTCCGATTCCAGGATCACTCCTCTCACAGTCGATCTCAGGATCCATATCAATATCAACTTGAGGATTGCAATGTTGATCTAAAGCCGAATCAAAAGGATTCACATCATCAAAACCAACTGCATAATCATGAATGCTAGCATTGCATTCGCTAGCCACGCTTTCTATGGATGTCGACCTGTGCGCTATGTTCTTGTTTTTGATTGTTGTGTTCATAATGAGGGCTATCTTCTGTTGTCTTCTCTGTGGCTTCATTTTTGTTTTGACTCTCTCTGTACATTTCTTTTGAGAACAACTCTTTTTTGATTTGTTTGCATGGACTTCAACACATTTGCATCCTCTATCTAGTAGCCTTCCCAATGTATGTGAACTCTGACCTCCGTAAGACAAGCAAAAGAAGAGTCCCTTTCCACAATTTCCAATCGACAATGGACAGGGGAGTGATGGACTAAGACAATTTCATATTTAACTCGGGCAGAAGAGAATCATGGAGTCCCGTCAATACAAAATATTGATACCTTACAAGAAGGACACTGGATATCTTTCTTCTTGTGCCAAGCTTTCAACAGATGTTGTATTCCTGAGTTGTCCTGCTGAAGATCGTCCATTTGCCACACTAAATATTTTGTTAATGCATGATTGAGTGCTTTGCCATGTGGCAGGCTCCCCTTTATATATGGCTGCTTGATATTTGTATTGTAGAATTTAATGAAATCGATTGGTTCACAATTATAGCATCTAAAGGCATATTTTATGAGAAAGAAAATCTACCTTTAGACGCTCATGTTAGTAAAATTGTAAGTGATCGCCCAAGAGATAAATTGTTCCAAGGTTCTTGCTAACATGTAAGTAAAAAATGAGAAAAAATCACCTACTCCGCCCACGGAGGGCGACCGTTGAGTGCTGTTAGCTAATCAGTAAGAATTTTTTTTTGCTAACCATTTAGCTAACAGAATCCTGCATCTTGCTAACAATTCGTTTGCAGTGATGTCCTTCTTCTCTGTGGCTTTTGTATTAATACGAAAGTCATCAAAGCAAAGGAAACATTGGAAGTGAGACCACCATCAATCGCCCTTTATGAGTCGGCTACCTGAAAGTTTCTTGTCCAAGGCAGTGGCAAAGAAATATCATTCCCAAATATCCTGCTGGCAGTTGAGTTCATGAACCAAAACGTTAATTGTGGTTTGGGAGACACAGCATTTGTAAACAAGAGACCCTGCATCTTGTAAACCGCTCTGCTGTCAAATGGAGCCCAGTCACAATATGTTCGGCTGTCCACTCCTTCAGCCGCCACCCGCTGATTTGTCAGTGTTGTGAAGCTTTCTACAAACTCTGGTGTGATTTGTGTATCAAAGTAATGCTTTGGCCAGTGAATAGAGAAGTTTTGTGGTAGTTTTGAGTGCACATATGCTGAAGGATGGCCATTTTCATTTGGAGGGCTGCTCGTAGATTCCTCTGGGCAACCAGCATGACAGTCAGTTCTCGGCTTGTGAGCAAACTCTGGCCGCTTGATGCACTCATTTGCTTCCATCAAATATGACATCTTTGCCACACACACATTGTTGTCTTGGTTAGTTGGCGCGTAGAAACAATCCACAACACTACTCGGATGGAATCCAGACAGCACATCAATCTCAATGATGGTCAGTATCTCCCATCAAGGCCCCTTCTGCAGATGAACTGACAACTCCTCAACTTCATATTCAAATGTCTCGTCATCTATCATCTTTGTTTTGTGGCAATTGCAGAGATTCGCAAACAATGATGGCTTCTTCTTGTCAGAAGGGAGGGAGTCACACAGTATCTTGTGAAGGTCCTTGAGCTCGGCAACTTTCATTTCTTTAATACAGCGGTCTTAGTGACAAGAACCATTGATGGTTTCTTCTCCTCATCAAGCTCCTCCATGTCTAACATAAATGAGAACATTTCTGGCACTCCTCTCATGTCCCTGTCATTCTCTACCTCATTGCGTTCCTTGTGATTTTGCTCACAAATGAGCGCCATAATCATCTCCTATTCCCTCTCCCATCCATCAGAATTGTCACCAAAGAATGAAGAGTCGTCGTCACTTGGTGTTACCCCAAAGTGCGGTGCAGGCTTCTTAGGGTGTTAGGATAAATGGAGGTGTGCGTTGTTCCACGTTTTGCATGGTTGACGGAGATGGTGTGTTTGCCGCCTGTGGTGGTGACACAGTCATAGGACTTTTTGGTATCTCTGGGTGACATGTATTTGAAGTTGACTCTACCAAGGAAGGTTGTGTAGGTTGCAGTGGTGGCATTGCCGGAATGGTCAAAGGTGACCATCGATCGATCATGGTTTAAGGGTTTTTTGATGAATTATCATGGGTGAAGCTAGAGCTTTTTAAAATCGCACGAAAGTAAGAAAACACACATACAAAAAAACAGGCCAAAAGACAGATTTGGCACACATTTTGGAGGTGAGGGTATTATTTTTCAGGCTCCTAATCAACCTCAACCCCCACACCCATAAACAACAAGATAGCTGAGCTTCTAACCCACACAGATATGAAGTGTGCCAGAAGGCGGCTGATTGTTCTATAGTTATGAATTTTTATAAGCGTAAACTCCACCAATAACAAAAACACGCTGGAGCGTGGTCTGATGGATAAGGAGATAAACTTTTATTTCAGTAACAGAGACTCATTCCCTTCAACTCCATTATTATTGAGGTGACAAAACATTGAAAACTTCATCATGACAGCCGATCAATTGAACAACAAACGTTTAATTCTGGCTACAAAGACAGGTGACTCTCCCGGTGATTCTATGACCCTTTTCAAGCTGGGTGCAAATTGACGTTTGACCCTGGTAATTGCCTACATAAGATTCTTCTTTGCAATCTTTCCCGCCTTTGATGACTTCATACTAGTGGGAATAGCAGTAAGTGCAGAGACAGGTTGGGCGCTGAGGGGTACTGCAGAGACAGGTTGGGAGCTGAGGGGTGCCGCAGAGACAGGTTGTGCGCTGAGAGGTGCCGCAGAGACAGGTTGGGCGCTGAGGGGTGCCGCAGAGACAGGTTGTGCGCTGAGGGGTGATGCAGAGACAGGTTGGGCACTGACGGGTGCCGCAGAGACAGGTTGTGTGCTGACAGGTGCCGCAGAGACAGGTTGGGCGCTGATGGGCGACTCAGAGACAGGTTGTGTGCTGACAGGTGCCGCTGAGACAGGTTGGGCACTGACGGGTGCCACTGAGACAGGTTGGGCGCTGACGGGTGATGCAGAGACAGGTTGGGCGCTGAGGGGTGCTGCAGAGATAGGTTGAGCGCTGAGGGGTGCCATAGAGACAGGTTGGGTGCTGACGGGTGCCATAGAGACAGGAATAGTTCCTGTGGGGCTAGTGGTCGGTGCACTTGAGGAGGTCTTAAGGAACAAAGACGACAATGGTGGTAAGTACAAACACATTAGGACTACAGCATTTTATTTTGACAGTATCATTGAGTAACTCTGTCACTCACAGTGCAGTTGTTAAAATTCAAATTGTCTGGGGGGTTATATGCACAAACACGACGCCCATTGCTAAGAGAATGAAGAATGGAAAGTAAGTTCGCGTGGATGTGACAAACAATTAATGGTAGGAATATGCATCGTACCATAGGCAATCACCAACCACAACACTGTTTTCACCCGTTTGAGAATCATTACTACAAGCATAGTCACCATTACTGATGTAGGGGAACAGCAGCTAGAATGAGTTTAAACAATGTTAATCATTCTTTATTTATTTGAAGGACACTCACCAGCTGTTGTGGCCCACAGATTCTGATGAATACCAAAAATGTGTAGAGGTTGTGCGTAAAAAGAGGGAGATAATGGCAGTGGATTAACTCAATCAAAACTCACGTCCATGTTGAACACAACTCTGTTTTCCGTTGCAAGAGCTCTCTCCAATGACTGATGCTGAAGGGAGGAAACGAAATTAGGCACGATTAATCATGGAACTTGGAATAGTTAAATAATGATAGTAACACTTCACAAACCTGCCACCAAGAAGCAAGAAAGGAACCCAAAACAGCTGCCACACCCGATTGTATTGACATCATTCACCCCGAAACAGGCATATTGTCCAACACACTTGACCCCGGACGTTCCATCACTAAATGAACAAGCAATATTTTGGGTAATGTCCATGTCCACCACTTCCTCTTTGTCCAACATGGAGCAACGACCACCCAGAGTGGAGGTTTTATCCTCAATGCAGGTCTCCTCAACGTTACATTCGAGAATACCGGTGTCCACCCCAGCACGAACCTTGAAGGCATTTACAAAGGAGCATTCGGCTCCATCGTTCTTAGGGGCGGCCCTGACAGAATGGGCTTTGCTGTGGCCATGTGCAAGGTCGGCACTTGCAGTGACTTCAACACAAGAAGTCGTGATGGCAAAAAGGGCAGCTGTGGGGATGGTCGCAGTGATGGTTGCGGTGGCGTAAGTCAATCGCATTTTTGATTGGCAGGTTAATGAACTTGGTAGACAACTGGTTACTGGAAATATTTGAGAATTAAAAGAGATGCAATGAATAGGGGAATTTGAGAGCTTCTTTGAGGAAGATCCGTGGTGTGATAAAGCACAAAATATTATTTCCTCGTAACTTGGGGGCACTCCATTGCTAGATTTGATGAATGTCATTTAAGCAAGGTTATGGAAGTTCGTAAGGAGATGCGAACTCTGTCTTCTTAAGACACACATTTTGCGAACCATGAAGGCTGATTGAGCGAACGCAAGACTTCCACAGAAAAACTGCCCAAGAAGTTTTTGTTTTTTTGGCTTTCCTTGCAAATTTAATGATAAAAAATAATTTGTTTGACGATTTTGATGGTGTATGATTATATAATATTATTTGTTATGGTTGGTTATGACATGGAGGTACATATTGTTAGATAAGCCCCATGACCATTCGGAGAGGTTAGGGCAATAATTTACTATTGTACAGAAATTCTTTTGCACTGATCACGTATGTAGAATTCATACTGAGTTCTTCAACTGACTTGTTGGGAAGAATCCGACTCAATTTCGGACAAAATCCCACGAGACATTAGATACCAAATAACAACAATCCGGCATTGTGCAGGGACACTCTACAGGCCCCATAATAATTCTTTTCAAGCGTGAGTGCATTGTGCGTGGCGGCATTGCTCTTGAAGGTTTTATCGAATTCCTCCCTAGGGCAATACAGTCCGGTGGATCGAGTGCTTCAGGAGAATGAGCTCACTATTAGATACTCCCACTTGACCAACCCACCGTCACCTGCTGCTTCCAACTCCACCCGTCGGCCCAAGCAACTATCAAGGCAAGAAACAATTGCCTCTGCTTGAGGACGTAGAGGGGCACAGACAATGCAAGAAGAAGAGGTGGTGGAGGTGGATTTGAAGTTGTATGGCGAGCGGTCGTCTCGAGAATCGTCGCAAGCAGGGGATATCCTTGTAACATCGGACCAAGTGCCCATCTCCACCACGGTGCGTCATCCAAGTATTTCAAGTGGGAGATGCCATTTTTATGGAAGATTTGTGTTCAGGCGTTTGGAAGGATCACCATGATGATGTGTGCAAATCCAGACATCACGATCACGGTTTGATCACCAAAGAACTGGTCAATATCACCGTCAATTCGTCTCGGAGACAAAAAGACATGGACTGAATTGACGACCGCACTTTTTGAGTTTGACCCCAACGACACAACAAGCATGACATGTCAAATATCTCCCAATTCCACGCATATGGACCTACAATCCATGTTCAACTGCATGATTGGGGAATTTTACGCATTTTGACTAATGCCACTGTATTGTCTCATGACACTGCGTGATCCTCGTGTAGTTGAACGGGACGATATTGCTTTGACATCACAGGATTGTGAATCCTTTGATAAAATGGTATTTTGTGGGTATCATGTGCATATGAACTACGAATCAATGAGTGAGAATGTTGCATAATCTACAGACATTGATGAAAACGCTGCACAGGTTCGTCGACAACGCCGGGTACAACAATCAAATAGCATCCGTCCCTTCTTAAGCCCCGCATCAAGTGACACTTCTTTACGCCACCCTAACGAGGCTGTCTCCTGCAATCTAGAGTACACTAACATTTTGGTTGCAGAACCAATGCACGCAACCAATTGTCAATAGTGATACACAGACTTTACGCAGAACAGTCAACACATCAATCGTGCCCGCGACTGTCAAAATGTAACAATGGAACCATGGGGGATCGAGACGGAAGATATGAAGCGTCAACGACGACATGAGAGGAATCGGATGAACATGAAGCATGCGAGGGAACAGGAACACCACAAACGCACAATTCTCACGACGACTCGGGACCAATTCTTCGAACAAAAGAAAATAACATTCTGGGATGGTGATAAAGACAACGGTGAATGGCGAAAGGACGTTACGCAGTGTTCCCCTGTAGACATGATAGAGCCATACGGATTAAAGGCTAAAAATATCTGGAGTCATTGCAAGGCTAAGGGAGCATTCTCTTTATTTTGTGCTTGAACAAAGTTGTATTAAGAGAGACGAATGTGCTTTTGTTGGGAAGAACGAGTCTTATATAACTGTCCGGCAATTGACTGGTTTTGTTACATTTCGGGGTAAAGAATATGTCAGGCTAAAATGGACGAACACGAAGCATGAGGAATGGGTGGAAAAAAGTGCATATGTGCAAGAAAGGCCGTCGTTTGAACGGAAACGCCAAAAGCCTGATGTTTTGACTTCATCCAAGATTGGGGAATTGTCGAACACCCTGTCTGAAAGAAATGATGATGTCACTGACATAGTGCTCTCAGACAAGCAGGAGGCTTTGTTAATGGAAATTTACCCAATGATGTGGAAAGAGGCTGCGAAATTAGTGGAAGAAGTATTACATCGTGATGCATTCGATGCTGTGCATCGAGAAATTTGTTTTGAACGATCTGTGGATTATTGGACGAGGGAACTCATCAATGCATAGGACAACATTATAAGGAATATTTACTATTTGGAAGTTGAAGGGCACCCCATTGATTTTTTGGACAAAATAGAAAGAGAGGACAGTTTGAATGTTCACGCATCAGTATGGGAAGTGGACGATGACGGTGAACTTGTCAAGACAAAGGATGGCAAGGCAGTTCTCATCAAAGAACCTCCGGCTTCGCTTTTGAAGATAATGGGGGACCTACTGTGAAGAAATATTTTCTTGATGGTACAGATGGGAACATCTTGATACCTTGCGGAAGCGCAGAAAATAGCGCGTAAAAATGTTTTTGCAAAAATGAATGAAGGCAGATCATTCTATGAGTCGAGAGGATCTTGGAAGAAAGTCAAGGGTGACTTGGAGACTGATGCCCCACGAAAGTTGGCAGATCTTTCTCTTATGTGGGAAAAGATGACGGGTTCTACTACAGGAACAATTTCGGAATGCAAAGGTCATAAACCCAATGCATTGGTAAAAGGTGCATTGATATCAGGGAAAGCTAACGCTATCAGAAATGTCTGCATCAAGAAAAGGGAACGCACGAAGTGTTGTATCGAATCCTGTAGCAGCTATGTCCACGCCATCTGCAAGGATAAAAAGTTTTGCTACAAACATACCAAACCAGAGCACAAGAAGAAATGTGCTAATTGTCATAAAAGTTTGCCCAAGTTGGTGGCAGGTTATGCAGAGGTTGTTTTGGTGGCAAAGCAAAAGCAAAGCAGTCCTTACGATGCAAAATTTGTAAACTGAACACAGCTAGTCGATATTGGGAAGTGTGCAGGTTGCCTTGATGTCAAGTGCTTTGATGAGAAAAAGAAGCGTGTTAGGAAAAGAAAGCCAAAGAAGTGTCTTGGTAAGCAAGGAAAGAGGCAGAAGACATGAGAATGTCAAGCTTTGGTGCCGAAAATAAGACAAGGGGGACAGGTAAATAACAATCGTAAATCTAGATTAATGATTTATAATTACTTCAGGCTAAATAGAACCATGCTCTCTATTTTGTCTTGATTGTTTCAATCCTCTTCTCGATCTCGTCCAATCTCGCTTTTGCCTCACACAGCGCAGCTTTGAGGTATTCAAAACGTTGTCTGTCAGTTTCACAAGAAGGACTTTTAATCTTGGATATAATGTCATACATAGCATCCAGTTTGTCGACATTAACAATGTCCTCCGGTTTCCTCTGGCAGATTATGGCAAGGTGTCCAGCATAACTCACCCCACTGGCCAGGTAATGTTCAGCACTTTTCTTGTAATTGCTTAATGGTATGTCATCTCCCATTTGGCATCTGTTGCCACCAAATCTAGCAACCCTCCTATCTCTTACAACTTCCTTAGATGACAATAAGTGTTCTGCATAGCATTTGTACAAGCGTGCTAAATGATGGTGCGATTGCGCTACAAGTTCGTGAAACTTCCCATTGCATGTTTCAATGTTGCGATTCAATGCTGTGGAGTATTCTTCAACGGCAGGTGCCAAAAAGACATTGATTGCTTGGATTTGGCCTAAATTTTGGTGGATTGTAGCAAAATCTTGTTTCATTCTCTTTACCTGTTCATCTGTGTATTGATGGGGAGGAATTCCGTACTCCTCGAGAAATGCAACTACATCGATTACTATGCCAGCGGTGATAACCCTTGTTTTCTCGAGGTTATGAAAGGCGTGTTCGCGAATTTCTTAGAATGTTTCCAGACCAGTTTGGTTATTGATACCAACTAGTGACCATTGCAACTCATTATATGTGCTGATGTTCAGGAATGATTTTCCAAGTTCAGAATACAATGGGGCCACCGCAGGATATAAACTCGAAGGGAACTTTTCGTCGTCAGTTGCATCGTCTGGTAGCCACTTCTTCAATTCTTCGTCAACTACAGTTTCCAGGTACTGGCAGAGCATCCTTGATCCATCGTTGGGGTTCCCGTGTGAGATCATATGGAATGCAAGTTTACAGCAAGTGTCGCCATTATCGGAATGTGGAACGCCATCGCCCATAAGAGCAAAATAGTCCCCCATCCATGTGTTTCTTTTGTCTCCACTTTCCATGATGATGCTGTGTTCATTGTCCACAATCAAGGAACGCTTTTGCAGTGTTGACAGGCTGGCAGTTGGGAAGACAAGGGTGTGAAATAAGAGGAATGGGTGATCTTACCGATTCCATTTTCTCGCCATGGAATTTTTGTTGAGGAGAGAATGCCTGGCGAGTGGCATGTCTTGTTACGGAGATTATCGACGGGCTGAAATTTTGTAATGTGTGTCTACTGTATTTGTACTGATTCCTATGTAATATTTTATGCAGGTGTCGCGCCATTTTCCATCAATTGATGTGAATCATACATGTCACCATAAATCTCTATCGTACACAATCTCTGCATGACACAAAGACCGAAGACCGTGCCAAGCGTGGCATTATTATTTCACTAATGGCTCGGATCAAACAAACTGCTCACCAGTCTACTGGCGGAAAAGCTCCCCGATACCAGCTTGCCACCAAGGCTGCTTGAAGAATGGCCCCTGCATCGGAGGGGGTTAAAAAGCCTCATCGTTATCGTCCTGGCACTGTTGCACTTAGCGAAATCCGCCGCTACCAAAAAAACACAGATCTTCTTATCCGCAAGGTGCCATTCCAGCGCCTTGCAAGGTAAGTTCCGCAGGATTTAAATAGGCCAGGTTCCTATCCACATTTCAACGTGGAACGTTTTCAGGCGACTTCTTTGTTGGCTATTCAAGAATCTGTGGAAGCATTCAGCGTCGGACTGTTTGAGGATGCAAACTTGTGTGCGATCCATGCCAGGAGGGTCACCATCATGCCGAAAGACATGCAACTTGCACTGCGAATAAGAGGGGACTCTGAACTGATGCACCACTAATGCTTTTTTGGAGATGGGGGAATTTACGTGTGGGTGATTGAGTGACTCGGTGTGAGGATGGGCTTGTTGGAACCTCCACGGCGTTCATGTCTCCAATTCTGAAATCCCATGCCACTTCGGCTTTAAGTAAAGTGTGATTGACACACGACAGGTCTTGTCCACTTATGATGATGTATCAACCTTGATAGTGCCATAGTATTAATGATCATGTGGGGCTTTGCTGGTTCTTGGTGCGGAGGAATCGCGTAACATTATTATGCCAACTAATTGAAGAACAATTAATTATGCACACTATAGTTTGTCGTTGTTCTTTTATTATTTATACAGTGCCTATACTCCTTTCTCCCGCACGTTTTTGTATGGTCCCCATCCTAGTCCCCTTTGTTGTGTTCTGTCAAAGTACTTTCACACCCAACCTCGTTCACTTAAACCTCTCATATTCCCTTCGAATTCGCCAGGAGAGTTGCATATCTTTTGGCATGATGGTAACCCTCCTGGCATGGATGGAACACAAATTTGTGTCTTCCATGAGTCCAATAAGGTATGCTTCAGAGGCCTCCTGTGATGCTGCCAATGCAGTGGCTGTATAATGCATATCACCGCGGAAATCCTCGTAACTTCCCTCAAAAAGCGCTGGAATGGTAATTTGCGAATCAGAAGATCCTTGCTTTTCTGGTACTTACGAATCTCACGGAGTGCCACAGTTCCTGGACGATAGCGATGGGGCTTCTTGCAACCTCCTGCAGCAGGTGCACTCTTGCGGGCTGCCTTTGTCACTAGCTGCTTTCAGGGGGCTTTACCACCAGTACACTTGCAAGCAGTTTGCTTTGTTCGAGCCATGTTGTCTTCTGATGATACTGTACCTTTGGGAGAACACCTGATGCCAACCGGTTCTGTTAGTATTGAAAAGCTGTGTCAGGCTGAAATTGAATAGTGTTGTGTTAGAAGAGAGGGTTCGATTGAATGAATGTGAGTTCTGTTTACACTTGTCACAAGATAGTGGACCCATGTTGTTCAGTCACAACAATTTTTTTGGTGGATGCTGCATAGAAATCCCTCATCTAGTAGAACTTACTGGACTAGGCCCAACAAAATATCTTTGATGTACAGACTCGTGATTGAGGAAGTTTCAGTCATGAACTACCGGTATGCCACCCGTACACTCTGGGGCTAATTTTGTGTAAAAACTTAGCATGATAAATGAAAATACGGCTTAAGTAATGTATAAAAAATCCGGTAACCCACCCGTACACTCTTGAAATTCCGGTAACCTCCCTGTACACTCTGACGTTTTGCGAGTATACCGGGAGGTTACAGGTGTTTTTTGTTTGCAGTGAACAGACACTGCCATTCATTAACCATAAAATTCTAGTATGATAACTGCATCCCTTTTGAAATGACTCATTTTTCTATTTTCACTTAAGAACAAGAAAACACCAAGCAAGAAGAGAAAGACAAAGGATTTGCAAAATGGAGTGAGTGATATTACCACTTTCTTGTTACATATTTTCATATAGGACATCTCATCATACTGTTATGTTTGATATCTCATGAGAAGGCAAAGAAGAATGTGTCAGCAGTTGAGGTTAGTGCAATTGATGACTCCAACTATAGACATAGAAAGAGATGCTGATTAATATTCACTGCATTGCCTTTTTACTTTTCAACAGACATCTGACAAGATAAATGAGGAATTACAAATCATTATGAGTGTAAGAAACAGACATAATATCATTCAACGCATTGTCTGAAATCACTTCTTTTCCGCTCAATCCGTTCACTTATTACAGGCAGGTGAGGAGAGATGCAAGGAGATAGCATCTGTAAAGGAAAAGGTGAGCAACAGACACTGCCATTGATTAACCATAAAATTCTAGTATGATAACTGCATCCCTTTTGAAATGACTCATTTTTCTATTTTCACTTGAGAACCGAAAAAACCAAGCAAGAAGAGAAAGACAAAGGATTTGCAAAATGGAGTGAGTGATATTACCACTTTCTTGTTACATATTTTCATATAGGACATCTCATCATACTGTTACGTTTGATATCTCATGAGAAGGCAAAGAAGAATGTGTCAGCAGTTGAGGTTAGTGCAATCGATGACTCCACCTAGTCATAGAAAGAGATGCTGATTAATATTCACTGCATTGCCTATAGAAAATAGCCGTTTTGGAAAAAAAGGGTGGTTTCTTAGTAAATTTAACTAGCACCCTTTTTTACCACCCTTTTTTACCAGGCCACCCTTTTTTACCAACGGATACTTTTACGTATCACGTTAAGGTAAGCCATACTATTCAATCTAAAAGTACCTTTGTTTTCATGGCGTGGAGCTATCTGTCATGGAAAAAGGGCATCACATCGTGGAATCACGTGTAAAAACGGGCGAGCATCATAAAGACGTTGCCTATTAAAATTAATTCAACCATGGGCATTTTGATCTCCGCGATCTTGACGGCAAACGGGCGTGGTCGTCAAGGTGAGGAATTCGACGATCGGGAGAGGGCGTCGTAGGCATGGAAGGAATTCCTCTTGGAGTGCTTTCCCCTCGCCCTCCCCGTGCCGTCAAATCTTGCCCCTCCCGCGACGCCCCCGCTGCCGCTGTCACCGCCGTGGCCGCCGTCGAATAATTCCCCTTGTCGCCGTGGAAATCTCACTGTTTTCGACTGCCTTCGTCTCTCCCATCGCGTCCTCCCCATTGCCGACAATATTTTGGGGTGGAGGCAATAAACCACCGCATCTTCCCGTCCGTCGATGACGACGACGGTTGTTTAACTTCCCTCGTCGGCGATGCCTGCCACGATGACGACGACTGCGCCATTTATAGGAATCACCCGGCGAATTCGACGACGCCGTCTTTCATGGATGCCATCGTCGAAGGTTGTGGCATCCCCGCCAATGCTTGTGCCGTTTAATTCCAAGTTCAGGGGCCAATTCCCCACTGCCATCGTCAAAAATATCACAGCGTCAATGGCGACAACTTCTGTGCCGACGTTGCTGCCGTTGATGGGGATATCCCAAACGATGGTCCGATGGTTTCGGGCCACAATGCCCTTGTCACGCGTCCCATTGTTGCATCTATCGCCTGGCATGTTTTATTCTATGGTCGCGCGCCAGTCATGTCCTTTCGACTGCATTCAACAGTGGGGGATATTCGATGAACAAACTGCTTCGACGTAACAATAAACCTTCTCTACCTTTTGGATAGCGCACTTCACCATTGAAGCGAACTAGAAGCACGGCATCGTCGAATGGCCTCTTTTCCGATGAAAGAGAGAGGCATCTGGTGTCTCTTCTGTCTTTGGGATGATACGGCGTAACCAACGATCGCAGGATGCAACTTCTTCTTCTCAGCGACAACAAACTGTTCTCATTGCGCAAATGTTTGTTCCTGCCTATGCATTGTTTTTGTGCATTGAGCTTTGCCGTTTGGTCAGACTGTATTTGAGATAGCTGCGCATTCAATGATAATGTGCAGTCCAATTGAACACAACAATAAACCAGATGACTTCATGTTCAAACAGAGTATGGACATTTCGTAATATGATTAGAACGTAGAGTACTAATTTTTGAACAGTACACATTAACATATTCATATTAATTGTTTTTGTGAATACACATGAGTTTATGGAGATTGTGGGGTTACTTTGTTTGTAGTTGTTTGCAAGTGTGCAAAGAGTGACATTGCATTATTGAGGTTGACAGAATGTACCACCTAGAGAATGCAGTGTAAAAGTATCTGTCGGTTAAAAAAGGCAAACCCATAAAATACTGTGTTGCAAATAATTGTATTCCATATGCTATTGTTAACCATTTCTTTCAATGCACTGTTTCATACCATTGTATTCCATATGCAATTGTTTAGAATCTGGCAAATAAGGGTCATTGCATTTAGTACTGTCTTGCATATCATGGTAATCCATATGTTATTGTTCACTGTTGCCTTCAATACACTGGTGAGTATCATTATCCACATCATTCATTGCTTTGAAAAAAATCATTGAATTTCCATCACGCTGGATGTCATTAACCACAACATTCATTGCGGTGATAAAAATCATTGAATTCCATCATGCTTTTGTAAACCATTCCATTCAATACGGGCATGCATAACATTGTATTCCGTACAATGGTGTGGTTCAATTATTAATTTAACAAAATAAAACAATTAACATGCAAATGATCAGATCTAGTGAGAAATGATATCTTCAGTATCCAAAGTGAAGGAGAAGTATTGGTCTGATTAGCACTTTTGGCTTATAATGTTGTTCTCTACCTATAGAAAATAGCCATTTTGGAAAAAAAGGGCCGTTTGTTAGAAAATTTAACTAGCGCCCTTTTTACCGCCCTTTTACCAGGCCGCCCTTTTTACCAACGGATACTTTTACATAGTGCGTTAAGGTATGCAATGCTGTTCTAATGTTGAAGTACCTTATTTCACGCCATTGAGATACATTTCATGGTAAAAAAGGGCACCACATGTGGAATCACGTGTAAAAACGGGCTAGCATCGTAAATACTTAGCCTATCATTTAATTCAACCATGGGCATTTTGATCTCCGCGATGATTGCGGCAAATGGGACGCATCGCCGAGGTGACGAGTCCAACGATCGGGGAGAGGGCGTCGTAGGTATGGAAGGAATTCCACTTGGAGTGCTTTCCCCTCGCCCTCCCCGTGACGTCGAATCTTGTCCTCGCCGCAACGTCCCCCACGTCGTCGCCACCGCAGCCGCCGAATAATTCCCCGCGTCGCCGTGGGAATTGTGATGTTTTTGACCTCCGTCGTCACTCCCATCGCGCCCTCCCGTCACCGTCGACATTTTCGTGGCGCGCGCAATGAAACATCCAGCCATCGCGTTCGTGGACGTTTACACCACCATTGATGCTTCCAACAACTCCGTCGACGGCGCAGTTGTCGACGGATTGTCTGACAAACTCGCCGCTGCCCTCACCGTCGACACAGAAGCGAATGGCGTCCAACGGCGCCGCCAAAACGAGGCTTCCTACTGCGTACTCGGGGCAACACCCCTATAGAAAATAGCCGTTTTGGAAAAAAAGGGTGGTTTCTTAGTAAATTTAACTAGCACCCTTTTTACCACCCTTTTTACCAGGCCACCCTTTTTTACCAATGGATACTTTTACATATCGCGTCAAGGTATGGTTTACTGTTCAAGGCTACATTACCTTTTATCACGTCATTGAGATACATGTCATGGTTAAAAGGGTGGCACATCGTGGAATCACGTGTAAAACGGGCTAGCATCATAAATACTTAGCCTATAACATCTAATTCAACCATGGCCATTTCGATCTCCGCGATGATTCCAGCTAACGGGATGCATCGTCGAGGTTACGAAGTTCGACGATCGGGGAGAGGGCGTCGTAGGCATGGAAGGAACTCCTCTTGGAGTGCTTTCCCCCCTCGCCCTCCCCCGTGACGTCGAATGTTGTCCCTCGCCGAGACGTCCCTGCCGCCGCTGTCGCCGCCGCCGAATAATTCCCTTCGTCGCCGTTGGAATTGCGCTTTTGACAGCCGTTGAGTCTCCCATTTCGTCCTCCCCGTCTCCGGCAATATCGTGGGGGTGGAAGAAATAAACCACCGCATCTTCCCGTCCGTCGACGACGAAGACGAAGTTGTTTAACTCCCCCCTCGTCGGCGGTGCCTGCCACGACGACGACGACTCCTCCGTTTAGGGGAATCGTCCGGCAAATTCAACGCCGCCATCTTTTCATGGATGCCCTCGTCGAAGGTTGTGGTGTCCCCGCTGACGTCTCTGCCGTCAAATTCGTAGTTTAGGGGACAATTCCCCACCGGCATCGTCAAATATCACAGCGTCAATGGTGGCAACTTCTGCGCTGCCATTGCCGCTGCCGCTGGTGCAATCCCCAACAACGCCCCCGCCTTTCCATGCAATGATGCCCCTGTCGAGGTATCCACGGCTTGACACGTCGAATGAATTCATCGAGTACGCTCCTTGCAGGCCCGACAAATGGCTGGGAAGGCAGATGTCATTAAAACAAATTGATGTTGTTGTTGACAACCAAGCTACCGGGGCCGTCAACCACCCCTTTGTTGGATTTAATCCGTCTTTCCATCGATTCTAAGCAGGGCGATTCAACAATCAACCAATTAAAATCCAAACTCGACAATTCACAGCGTGCTCCCCCCCTCCTCCACCAATTGCTCTTCCCCTCTCACTTGTCAAGCTATGTCATCATTCACAAGTGTTGAGTTGATCGGTTGAACTCAACAATAAACCTATAGTAAGTGGCCGTTTCTGGAAAATAGGGGCGTAGCTAGTACTTTTATCACGTCGTCCTTTTTTACACGCCCTTTTTTACACGTCCGCCCTTTTTTACACTTTAAATGCTGACGTTTTACATGTTGGTAATCGTGTAGCAATAGTACCAAAATACCTTTTACCAAATATAACTGAGCAAGAATAAAGTGTAAAAATGGGCCGTCTTAGTGTAGACTGGCATGGATGTCTGTCTAATGCAATGCAACCGATTCGACAATCAACCAATTAAGATCCAAACTTAACAATTCACGACCTGCTCCCCCTTCCACCACCAATCGCTCTTCCCCTCCCCTCGTCCAGCTACGTCATCAATTGCAATTGTTTTTGGTGATCTGTTGAACTTAACAATCATAAACCAGAGTGCACAGGAGTTGTGTGTAACCACCAAAAATCCAACAATCAGCACAGAACCACACTACCGTCCACACCAATAACAATCCTCATTTCACCATCGCTCTATTTTCAATACCTTTTTAGCAAACAACAAAAGAAAAGGTCTGCGCAATGAGTACATTAAACATAATGCCAGTTAACTTACAATGTAAAAACAACACATTAGAATAAACCATGTCACGATCGTAAATAAATTGTAGATGTTATTTTTAGGGTTCGCCAAGCCCTCATTGGGGTATGTCTTTCAACACAAACGCCATCCGGAGCTCAGCTCGCAAACAGACCTATTCCATTCGCTATCACCCATGTTTGATTGTTGTATATTCGTCGGCTTCATCAGATTGTCAACCCGACACAGGAATGAGCTTCAACCTCCTGACATCTCTTCCTCTTCTTTGGTGTCTTCTCCCCTTCTCGGTGCGTCTTATTCCGATTTTGAGAACTATAGAACGTTCACGAGACTGATGACCAGAATAGGACGTGGGAGATGGCGTAGGCAAGGGAGAAAAAGGCAGCGAAGACGGCGTAGAAACCGGAACGAATGAGGAACATTCAACTCGAGGGAGTTCAACATTCGACGGCGGTAAAGGCGAGGGATCCTGAGAAGATGGAGAAGGCAACTACGAAGACGGCAAGAGAAGAAACGGCAGAGGCGACAACATAACCGCGTCCATCAACCACGAATCTCCATCATGAGTGATAGGAATATTCGACGATGGGCAGGGGGTTCTGAAAGGGCAGCGCAACGGCAGCAGAAGATTTGACGGTGTGGGGGAGGACTGGGGCACCGACGGCAGGGATGTCAAACGACGACGTCGATGACGGCAACGGCGACAAAGGATAAGAGGGCGGCAACGGAGACGGAGGGAGAGGAAGCAACGGTGACGTGCACCAGACCGCAGCCAACGAAGAAGACTCACCGTCGCGAGTGATAGGAATATTTGTCGGTGGCCGGGGGAAAAATTGGTGCACTGTCATCAGAGAATTCGGCGGCGGTGGCGGTGACGGCAAAGGAGGATTCAGCGGCGAATGACGGCGGCGGCGGCGGTGACGACGACGGCGGCGGCGGGGGGGACGGCAAGTGACAAGTTTCGAGTTCAGGAGAGACGACGGGGGAAAGCACACCGCTAGGCGTTCCTATAGAAAATAGCCATTTTGGAAAAAAAGGGCCGTTTCTTAGTAAATTTAACTAGCGCCCTTTTTCACCGCCCTTTTTTACCAGGCCGCCCTTTTTTACCAACAGATACTTTTACATTTCGCGTTAAGGTATGTTATACTGTACTACGTTACAGTACCTATAGAAAATAGCCATTTTGGGAAAAAGGGTCGTTTCTTAGTAAATTTAACTAGCACCCTTTTTACCACCCTTTTACCACGCCACCCTTTTTACCAACGGATACTTTTACATATCGCGTCAAGGTATGTTACACTGTTCAATTACATTACCTTTTTCATGCCATGGAAGTATCTGTCATGGTAAGAAAGGGTGGCATCTTAGAATCACGTGTAAAACGGGCTAGCATCATAAAGACATTGTAAAAATTAATTCAACCATGGGCATTTCGATCTCCGCGATCTTGACGGCAAACCGGCGCGGTCGTCGAGGTGACGAAGTTTGGCGATCGGGGAGAGCGTAGGCACGGAAGGAATTCCTCTTGGAGTGCTTTCCCCCTTGCCCTCCCGTGATGTCAAATTATCCCTCGCCGCGACGTCCCCACGCTGCCGCTGTCGCCGCAGGCGCGGCCGCCGCCGAATAATTCCCCGCCATGGGAATTGCGCTGTTGTTGACCTCCGTCGCCACTCCCATTGCATCCTCTCCATTGCTGGCGATATTTCTTGGGGGACTCAATAAACCACCGCATCTTCCCGCCCGACGACGACGACGACGACGACGACGAAGTTGTTTAAGTTCCCCTCGTCGGGTGCGGCGCAGTCGACGTTTCGACTCTGCCATCTTTCATCGATGCCCTCGTCGGGTTGTGGTGTCCCGCTGACGTCTCTGCCGTCAAATTTGTATTTCAGGGGCCCAATTTAAGAACTAACGATCACGTCCGTTGGCATCTACAACGAATCCCCTCTGTGTTTGATGCCGCGCGCTGTCGACGGATCGTCTGCTTAATCAGACGCCACTGTTCTTTTCGACCATGGAGTGCACGGGCTCGACTTCTCCGCCGGAAACACTGCTCTTGATTGCAAACTCCAGTGATATCATCAACAGAAATTGTTGATGATTCATTTATGGAAGAGGACAATGTTCGTATGGCCTTTATTGGCAATCCATTCAGTCGTCAAGCCATTTGACCGATGACGTCTCAGTTGACAAGCGGAGGCGGGGCACAGAACTCTCCATTGCGCCGCCGCAGTGTTGTTGATCCTCCCAATTATTCAATTGATTCTACAATCAACCTATGGAATAGCGAATTGAAAGGGTCAGTCGCGAGCCGTGCTCCGGTGGTGTTTCTCCTGTTTCTTCTCACCATCCTCTTGGTGATTTGCAAGTTGACTGCTCAAAGAATCATCGTTGCATATGCACCCATACAATACGAAAATCAAGAAGAGGAAGAGGTACACCAGGGACGCCCTCCATAGAAGGTCGGCAACTCAATTTACCAGAGTTATACTGACAAGTTTGAATGGGAAGTGATGGCAGTTTGGTAGAGATGGTGGCTTGGTATCCGAGTTGCTTTTGCACAGGTTCCTCGATGGTTTCAACAGTTGAAAATGAATTAGAAACAATCCAAATAAGAGACGACAAGAGATGGATGTGGAGAAGGAAAGAACTATCTATATAATTGATGTGATGACAAAAATCTGCACTTTATTTATGACTATAATATTTTTTATTATATGATGTCATTAGTCAACTGGCCATATCTTGAATGTAGTCATTGTTGCTGCGGAAAAGGATTAATAGGATGTTTGGTTAAATGGTGTTCTATATTTGTTATTGATGTGGATGTGAAGAAGAAGCTGTGTTTGTTCCAGTCGATGTATTGTTTTTGTGCATTAAGCTTTTGGTCAGACTGTTTTGAGATAAGCTGCGCATTCAATGATAATGATATCTCAATTGAACACAACAATAAACCAGATGACGTTATGTTCAAACAGACTATGGACATTTCAAAATATGTTTAGAATGTAGAGTACTTAAAACCAATCCTGACAGGACATGACAAGTAATCCCTGCATAGAAAGTAGGAAAGAACAAATAATATAATACATGCCATTACAATAGTATCTACAATTTAATTATGAATATAATATTATCTATTCCACAATATGATGAATAGAAGCAGAGAACAGGTTTGGCATCGGAAAAAATGGTGGTACTCATTGGTTTTTAGGGGTTAGTCTATTGGAATGGTGGTTAAAAGGCACAAAGACACAAATGTCTGGGTTTGTCTATAATTGCTTGGTAAATATGGATGTTGGCGTCGCGAAATCCATTCCTGATTGAAAAGTGGGTGTGGAAACAATGGGCTTGTCATAATGGATGTGTAGCCACTTGGGATCGAGATGTAACTTTATTAACATGTCACACTGGTCTTCCATACAAGGTTGATCAAACAGTATTGTATCACATTAAAGACCATTGTTCCAGCTATACAATTTTGTCTTGCAGTATTGTATAACATACAATACAGTAATCAGTTATATTATTGTATTTCATACAATGAATGTTGGTTGGTTAAAGAACATCTAGTTTGTATTACAAACAATGTCTCCGAAACATGCATTGGACATAGGCCATCAGTTTGTGGTGACACCGTAGCATTCCAAATTGTGTTTAATATTTTTCCATAATCCACTGTCAACCATTTCATTCAAGATGGTGTTGCATATTGTTGTATTCAAATATGACATTGTTGCATCCTATAGTAAGTGGCCGTTTCTGGAAAATAGGGCGTAGCTAGTACTTTTATCACGCATCGCCCTTTTTACATGCCCTTTTACACGTCTGCCCTTTTTTACACTTTAAATGCTGACGTTTTACATGTTGGTAATCGTGTAGCAATAGTACCAAAATAACTTCTACCAAATATATCTGAGCAAGAATAAAGTGTAAAAATGGGTGTTAAACACTACTTTATACCTATAGAAAATAGCCGTTTTGGAAAAACAGGGTGGTTTCTTAGTAAATTTAACTAGCACCCTTTTTTACCACCCTTTTTTACCAGGCCACCCTTTTTTACCAATGGATACTTTTACATATCGCGTCATTGGAATGAGTCATAATTACTGAATCATCGTTGCTCACAATTCGGTTCTGTATGTTAAATACTACTGTTTACGTGCTTTTTTTGTTAAAAGCGGACTACTATGGTTGGTAATGCTTGATGGAAGCGTGCTTTAGTTGCGCGCGCATGTGACTTATGTTGACTTTCGGTATCCGCAGTAAGTATGAAGTATTGTTCTGACTGAACTTTTAGGGTTAGGGTTAGGGTTAGAAGGGTACCCCCAGAATTTTTTTTTTTATGCCCGGTACAAAATTTACATACAGCCTGCATACTAATTCCTATGTCGAATCAAAAATTTTCATTATTTTGCAGAGCTTGTTTGATGTATTCCTGATATTTTTTGAACCCATTTGTCTCATAATTTTTATGTCTCTACAAGAAGTAGGGGTAACCCTAACGCACATCTCACGTTGTCCCCCCTATAGAAAATAGCCGTTTTGGAAAAAAAGGGTGGTTTCTTAGTAAATTTAACTAGCAACCTTTTTTACCACCCTTTTTTACCAGGCCACCCTTTTTTACCAACGGATACTTTTTCATATTGCGTCAAGGTATGTCATACTGTTCAACGCTACATTACCTTTTTTTCACGTCATTGAGATACATGTCATGGTTAAAAAGGGTGGCACATCGTAGAAGCAGTGTAAAAACGGGCAAGCATCATATTATGTTGCCTATTAAAATTAATTCAACCATGGCCATTTCGATCTCCGCGATGATTCCAGCTAACGGGATGCATCCTCGAGGTTACGAGTTAGACGATCGGGGGAGAGGGCGTCGTAGGCACGGAAGGAACTCCTCTTGGAGTGCTTTCCCCCTTCGCCCTCCCCCCTGACGTCGAATCTTGTCCCTTGCCAGGACACCCCATGCCACCACCATCACCGCCGTTGAATAATTCCTCTCGTCTCCTTGGGAATTGCGCTGTTTTGACAGCCGTGCACCACCACAAGTTCATGAGAGATAATCCATCTTCAGCATCCAGAATGATAGACAGGAGATTCAATTTCGTTTTATCAACCAAAACCTACCCTATTGTGCTAAATGTGGGTTCATTGGCACTCAGCTGTGCCACGTCAGGCGTCACGCTAAATCCCAATCTACTCACTGTTCAGAATCTGGCGTGAGAAGTGCAGATGGAAGCATAGTGCGCAACCAATTTGGTTTCCGATTACCACTTACAGTATTAAACAAAATGAAGAATGGAACCTCATCCTTCCTACCAAAAGGACCACACCATCCAGTGCACCAACACCCCAACCAGCAAATGCATCCATCACCGCATCAGTCATTGCTCCTCCTATTCCAAGGAACCAGCATATCATAAACTCACTGTTCACCCCTCCAAGAACATTAATAACACAACACTCATCAGCCACCATCATTAATACGGACACTATCCAAATCCGACCAACCCATGAAGAAATAGTGACTGCGCTATCCAACAATTCACCATTCAAAGATGCTGCATCACTGAATTCCTTTGTCAAGAACTAATTGGTCAACACATTCTCATCCAAAGAACATTCAGACTCAGCTTACGAGTATCTTACAGCGTACATTCTCCTAATCAATGAACAAACACCTGGGTTGTTGCGGAATATTCTCACAGATTACTCCATAAAGATGAAACCCAGTATCACGAATACCACACTACAGCTACTCCTTTGTTCTGGGAAACTGTGGCTGCAATCAAATGCCGCAAACATGGATGTTGGAATGGTACCTGTCCACCACAGGAACAACATCTACCTTGTAGGCAGCACACATTCTGATACTGATAAAGACCTCCTCAAAGGTGGTACTTTTGTGGGATCTAACAATTTTGGCGTCATTGCAGAACAGTTCACATCCCTGCTATCATTTGCCTATGAAATCCAGTGGCCACCAATGGCAACATACATGGACAAAGCTGATGAAGTGTACCTACACACACAAGAGGATCCCTCTTACAACAATGAGGACAAATACGCTCTTGCAGCTCAGAAAATGGTAGACACAAACATAATTTTTGGATTACTATCTGAACTGTTGCTTGAACAACCTTCTGTTCCCAATGTCCCCAATGTTGTCTATAAATATCTTGCAGGTCTCACAATCCGGGTTGATCACACTGGGGCAATCCATGTACGTCATTCAATGAAATATCCAAGAATGCCAACGCTCTCCTGCGACTGTTCAGACATGGAGTTTGCAGTCTGTACATCAGAAGGTCACAACTCATGGCACAGCAACATGAATCACATAAAACTTTTGATGTCTGGGCGAACTCACTCATTCGTGAGATGCAGGCATGTCCAAGTGTAGGCCACATCTGCAGAACAATTCGTACTGCAAGGGAGGTGGACAGGAAAACACCTTCTTTGGTTAAAAAAGCATTCAATGACAAAACAGGATAATTGTTCATTGGTGGTTCTCAAATTCATAAGAGCACATGGTCTGTAGCCATTCCTACAGCAGTTTTAGAAGGGTACCCCCAGAATTGTTTTTGTATTTTTGTCCGGTACAAAATTTACATACTGCCCATATACTAATTCCTATTTACAACTGAAATTTTGTCAACCTTCTTAACCTTCTTCCAGATTTTTTCCAGTTTTTTTGAACCCATTTGTCTTATAATTTTCATTTTCATTTCAATGGGGGCAACAAGTAGTAGGCAAAATTTCATCATGTGTGGGGGTAAGTCTATTAAGCTAGTAATGGACGCACATCTCATGTCATCATCTCCTTCTGACCTCAGAAAATGTTCACGATATTTCAGCCCATGTAGTTTTTTGACATTCCAAAAATCAACGATGGCTGGGGCATGTAAGGCCTTTATACGGATGTGGGCATACCTTCAAAATTTTCGAATATTTGGACATGGTCCAAAAAATGAATTATGTTGTTTTGGGGTAAGTCTACTACGAGGGTTAGGGGTTTGGGTTAACATCTAGGCCCATTAGACTTTTTCGTGTCAAAAAGGGTAGAAGTTTAGCGTCATGCCCATCGTCCATTTTTTCAGGGGACAAAAAGGGCGATGGCGGCAGCTTTCGTACTGTCTAAATCAATTATGTCCATTGTCCACTTTTTACAGGGGTCGGTAACGCCTTTATGTTTTGTTGGGATTTAGTGTACAAGTCTAGTGTCAAAATCAATTATGTCCATCGTCCATATTTTACATTTTTACAGGGAATAAAAAAAGGACAATGGAGGCAGCTGGCAAAGTATCCAATTTCTTGTGTTTTAGTCGTGTTATGGTCTAGTGCCAAAATGCCCATCGTCCATTTTTCAGGGGACAAAAGGGCGATGGCGGCAGCTTTCGTACTGTCTAAATCAATTATGTCCATTGTCCACTTTTTACAGGGGGTCGGTAACGCCTTTATGTTTTGTTGGGATTTAGTGTACAAGTCTAGTGTCAAAATCAATTATGTCCATCGTCCATATTTTACATTTTTACAGGGAATAAAAAGGACAATGGAGGCAGCTGGCAAAGTATCCAATTTCTTGTGTTTTAGTCGTGTTATGGTCTAGTGTCAAAATCAATTATGCCCATCATCCATTGGGTCATAAAAGGGCGATGGTGGCAGCTGGCGAAGTATCCAATTTGTTCTAGTCTATTGTCAAAATCAATTATGCCCATCGTCCATTTTTTCAGGGGACAAAAAAGGGCGATGGCGGCAGCTTGTGAAGTATCCAATTTCTTGTGTCTTTCCCAGCTTGTGTCATATTGACGATGCCGCCCGTCGTCTGATTTTTAGTCGCCTCATAAAAATGGATGACGGCTTACATTGTGTTGGGCGAAGCGTACTAGTCTAGTTTCAAAATCAATTATGCCCATCGTCCATTTTTTACAGGGGACAAAATAAAGGACGATGGCGGCAGCTTGCGAAGTACCCAATTTCTCCTGTCTTTCCCACCTCGTGTCATTTCGATGATGCCGCCCGTCGTCTGATTTTTAGTTGCCTCATAACGATGGACGACAGCTTGGGTCGGTAACGCCTTTACGTTGTGTTGGGGTAAGTGTACTAGTCTAGTTTCAAAATCAATTATGTCTGTCAATTGTCCACTTTTTTACAGGGGGTCGGTAATGCCTTTATGTTTTGTTGGGATTTAGTGTACAAGTCTACTGTCAAAATCAATTATGTCCATCGTCCATATTTTTACAGGGGACAAAAAAAGGACGATGGAGGCAGCTGGCAAAGTACCCAATTTCTTGTGTTTTAGTCGTGTTATGGTCTAGTGTCAAAATCAATTATGCCCATCATCCATTTTTTGCAGGGTTCATAAAAAGGACGATGGTGGAAGCTGGCGAAGTATTTAATTTCTCTTGTCATCCCACCTCACATCATGTCGATGATGCTGACCATCGTCCATTTTTCAGTCGCGTAAAAAAAATGGACGATGGCTGTGGTCAGTAAGGCCTTAGGTCTGCGACGGACATGGTGGGTTGTGGTATGTCTTGTGGGGTAATTTTTGCGAGGAATCGATCTAGCTACTCAGCAGAGTCCAGAGAGGCCTCCTTCAATGCGATTTTGCAGATGTCTGAATCTTTAGTCCAGATCTGGACTACGGATTATTGTTAGTCCAGATCTTGACTAGTGTTCCGATTGGCATTAACCAACATCATTTAAGCCTTCTTTCCTGTTTTTACCTAACTAACTGCCATCTAATTCAATCATGCATTTGACCATACTTCTCTGGACTGACGTCAGATAATTTGTTCAAAGTCAGCATGGCTTGTGGTTGAAAGGAATCCCATTTACAAAAAGTGGATGATGGCTGGGGTTGGGTTTAGGTAACCATGTGTGACAATGATCTTGTTTTCGTGAGGCTCATAATTTGGTTTTCGGTGCCATTGAAATTTACTAAAGAGCAATTGGGTAAATATGGGAAAAAGTCGAAGAAGAAGCGTCAAGAACATCAGTGTAGTGCCGTTAGAGGTGTTGGAAACAGTGCAACGGGGGCGGTGTCTCAGGTGTTGTCGTCGAGTGACGTTGGTAATACTTCCAATTCAATTGATGAATTTTCCACTTTCACCAGTCATTTGCAAAATGCTTTACCTGATGTGTTCGGCCAAGATCTTGTCTCAGCAAATCAAAATACCATCAATCGTTTTATGATGGAGAGTCTTATTCCGGGTGGCGGATGGGCACCTCGTAACAAGTTTGACCCAAAAAGGGTAACTGATTTCCATGCCTGGTGTGTTGATGAGAAAGGTATGGTGCACGACTATCCCGACAATCAATTAATCAAGGGGAATCATGCGACTAAATACGTGGTACGGCATCCATGGGATGTGAGAGTTGTAGTCAAGGCCTTGCCACACATTGAAAAGTTGACGCAAGAACAGTTTTTTGACAAGAACCCACACCTGTCAAATGCACAATTACTAGAAATGTTGGAGAATAATACATTCCCCGTGGATCACTGTTACGCTCGGGCCAAAATTCTTCGCAACAGCAGTCCTAATTGTTTCGCACTTGTGTTAGGTTCTCTTGGGTACAGACAATCAGGCGGAAATGTGTTTTGGGAATGTGGTTAAGAAGTTGACATAGACATAAATTTTCATCCATGGTCCCTATACTTCTAAGCTCTTAATTCTTGCACACTTCAGTCATTTCTCTCGTCATCCAATGTTTCTCGCCTACAGAAAATAGCCATTTTGGAAAAAAGGGCCGTTTCTTAGTAAATTTAACTAGCGCCCTTTTTTACCGCCCTTTATTACCAGGCCGCCCTTTTTTACCAACAGATACTTTTACATATCACGTTAAGGTATAACATACATTTCTATGTTACAGTACCTTGTTTTCACATCATGGAGTTATCTGTCATGGTAAAAAAGGGCACCACATCGTGTAATCACGTGTAAAAACGGGCTAGCATCATAAATACTTAGCCTATAACATTTAATCCAACCATGGGCATTTCAATCTCTGCGATGAATGTGGCAAGTGGGGCGCATCGTCAAGATGAAGAGTTCAACGATCAGGGAGAGGGCATCGTAGGAACGGAAGGAATTCCTCTTGGAGTGCTTTCCCCCTTCGCCCTCCCCCCTGACGTCGAATCTTGTCCCTTGCCAGGACATCCCCATGCCACCACCATCACCGCCGTCGAATAATTCCTCTCGTCTCCTTGGGAATTGCGCTGTTTTTGACAGCCGTGCACCACCACAAGTTCATGAGAGATAATCCATCTTCAGCATCCAGAATGATAGACAGGAGATTCAATTTCGTTTTATCAACCAAAACCTACCCTATTGTGCTAAATGTGGGTTCATTGGCACTCAGCTGTGCCACGTCAGACGTCACGCTAAATCCCAATCTACTCACTGTTCAGAATCTGACGTGAGAAGTGCAGATGGAAGCATAGTGCGCAACCAATTTGGTTTCCGATTACCACTTACAGTATTAAACAAAATGAAGAATGGAACCTCATCCTTCCTACCAAAAGGACCACACCATCCAGTGCACCAACACCCCAACCAGCAAATGCATCCATCACCGCATCAGTCATTGCTCCTCCTATTCCAAGGAACCAGCATATCATAAACTCACTGTTCACCCCTCCAAGAACATTAATAACACAACACTCATCAGCCACCATCATTAATACGGACACTATCCAAATCCGACCAACCCATGAAGAAATAGTGACTGCGCTATCCAACAATTCACCATTCAAAGATGCTGCATCACTGAATTCCTTTGTCAAGAACTAATTGGTCAACACATTCTCATCCAAAGAACATTCAGACTCAGCTTACGAGTATCTTACAGCGTACATTCTCCTAATCAATGAACAAACACCTGGGTTGTTGCGGAATATTCTCACAGATTACTCCATAAAGACGAAACCCAGTATCACGAATACCACACTACAGCTACTCCTTTGTTCTGGGAAACTGTGGCTGCAATCAAATGCCGCAAACATGGATGTTGGAATGGTACCTGTCCACCACAGGAACAACATCTACCTTGTAGGCAGCACACATTCTGATACTGATAAAGACCTCCTCAAAGGTGGTACTTTTGTGGGATCTAACAATTTTGACGTCATTGCAGAACAGTTCACATCCCTGCTATCATTTGCCTATGAAATCCAGTGGCCACCAATGGCAACATACATGGACAAAGCTGATGAAGTGTACCTACACACACAAGAGGATCCCTCTTACAACAATGAGGACAAATACGCTCTTGCAGCTCAGAAAATGGTAGACACAAACATAATTTTTGGATTACTATCTGAACTGTTGCTTGAACAACCTTCTGTTCCCAATGTCCCCAATGTTGTCTATAAATATCTTGCAGGTCTCACAATCCGGGTTGATCACACTGGGGCAATCCATGTACGTCATTCCAATGAAATATCCAAGAATGCCAACGCTCTCCTGCGACTGTTCAGACATGGAGTTTGCAGTCTGTACATCAGAAGGTCACAACTCATGGCACAGCAACATGAATCACATAAAACTTTTGATGTCTGGGCGAACTCACTCATTCGTGAGATGCAGGCATGTCCAAGTGTAGGCCACATCTGCAGAACAATTCGTACTGCAAGGGAGGTGGACAGGAAAACACCTTCTTTGGTTAAAAAAGCATTCAATGACAAAACAGGATAATTGTTCGTTGGTGGTTCTCAAATTCATAAGAGCACATGGTCTGTCGCCATTCCTACAGCAGTTTTAGAAGGGTACCCCCAGAATTGTTTTTGTATTTTTGTCCGGTACAAAATTTACATACTGCCCATATACTAATTCCTATTTACAACTGAAATTTTGTCAACCTTCTTAACCTTCTTCCAGATTTTTTCCAGTTTTTTTGAACCCATTTGTCTTATAATTTTCATTTTCATTTCAATGGGGGCAACAAGTAGTAGGCAAAATTTCATCATGTGTGGGGGTAAGTCTATTAAGCTAGTAATGGACGCACATCTCATGTCATCATCTCCTTCTGACCTCAGAAAATAGGGTGTGACATCTGGAACTAGTTTGGGGTCAATCCTCTCACGTTTCATGTAAAAATTTAGCAGAAAGCTGCAACAGTGGGCACCGCACGAGACATCATCATCATGTTCACCATCGTCATCAATGATTGTCATGGAGGCATAAACCTTGGAAGGAGAAGGCGTATGGGTTCTGGTGGATTTCTCCGAGTTGGATTTCTCATTGATAACAACATTTGTTCTGTTTGTCACCCCAAATGTTTTGCAATCAAATGC